>JAHNEJ010003217.1:0-321307 GCA_022559845.1 Amorphophallus konjac | reverse complement strand
GCGACCCTTCCCCCCACCCATTAATTAGTGTGGTGCGTCACCTATTTCCCTCGACCGCCACTGGCAGCACTGCAGCAATGGCACCATCTCACCCACCGATCAACCAGTCAAGTCCCAGCATTTAACTAACAATTTTTCAAATCACACGGCAAGGCACGTGCTCCTGGATCTGTCACGTATTTGTCTATGGGTGCCTTCCAGTCCACGATCCAATCGGAGGCAGTGTCCCCCATCTCAAACACCTCATAAATGTTCAAATTAACAAGATCTCCAGCATAAATAATGCTTCAGGAAGAGGCCCTCTGGCAAACGTAGGAGAAAGGTGACCCAGAAGAACTTTTGTGCTCTGGAAGTTTTTTTTGTTTTTATACCAAGAGGTAAAGAAAACCTCGGTAGCAAACCTCCAAACATGAAAGATCTTTCACGCATGATTTGCCGACTCGGTCCGAGTCGAATTGACTCGGGCAAACTTACTCGGATCCACAGAAAACAGAGACATGAGTCAGACTGTATCATACCGAGTCACCTCCTCCTCCTTTCACCCTTCGTGCCTATCACCGAGTTCAGAATTTGAAGCGTCTGGGATGGCTGCCGGACCTCCACTTTGAAGCTGTCCTTTTTGAGCTGCTGGGTGAGAGGGGCTACTATTGTGCCGTAGTTTTTAACAAGCTTCCTATAATACCCTGTTAGTGCCAGGAAACCCCCCAGTTTTTTCAGGGTTGTGGGTGTGGGCCAATTCAAAAAAGCCTCTAATTTGTTTGGTTCCATGGATACCTGACCTTCAGATATTACATGTCCCAGACATACAACCTTGGTGACACCGAACTCACACTTGGGTAACTTGGCATATAACTGGTTTGAAGAACCTTTTCTAGATGAACTAAGTGTTCCTCCCAAGACGAGCTGTAGAACAATATGTCATCAAAGAAAACAAGTACACGTTTACGGAGGTAGGGCCTGAATATGTCATTCATGGGATTTTGAAAAGTAGATGGAGCATTGGAAAGATCAAAGAGCATCACCAAAAATTAGTAGTGCCCTTCATGGGTTCTGAAGGCAGTTTTATGCACATCGGCTGGTGACATCCGGATTTGGTGATAGCCTGAATGGAGGTCTAATTTAGAAAAGTATTTTGCTCCGTATAATTCATCCAACAGGTCATCTACATGGAGAATAGGATACTTGTCTTTAATGGTTTGCTGATTCAAAGCACGGTAATCAATACACATCCTCCAACTCCCATCCTTCTTCTCTACAAGGAGCACAGGTGCAGAGAAAGGGCTGTTGCTATGGTGGAGATGGGTATTGGCCATAAGTTCCATGACCGTGTTTTTCAATTATGGTTTTATGAAATGTGGAATGGCGATGTGGAGGTACTGAAACTGCCTTAGACTCATCAAGGAGAGGAATTTTGTGGTCATATTTTCTTGCTGGCGGCAGACCCTTATTTAGGTTCTTCAAAAACAGAAGAACAAGATTCCAAAATGGAAGCAATAGCCGGATGATAAGAGGAGAATTGGGATGTGGGAGCGCTGGGTTCCTCAGTTGCAAGCAATTGAATGGCACATAGTACAGTAGCATTTTTGAGTTCCTTATGAAATTTGAACCCAGTGATAAGATGCATCTGTTCATCAAGTAAACCCTTGAGAGAATATGTCTGCCCTAACCAGGAAAAAGACATGGACATGTCCTTGATATTAAGCACAATATCTCCCAACAATTGAAGCCAAGTAGCACCCAATACAATATCAATGCCTCCCAATGGCAGAATTAAAAAATCGAGAGTAAAAGAGATACCAGGGAGATGAAGAGTGATGTTGGAGCATAGACCTTCAGAATAAATATGATGACCAAACGGCAGTTTAACAGACTGGTGATTGTTATTGGAAATTGGGAGACCCAGTGCCTTGACCACTGCAGGATCAATGAAATTATGGGTACTCCCATTATCAATTAGGACCAGCAATGATGACCCAACAATCTGCCCTGGAATTCTCATGGTGCCCAGGGAAGATAACCCACTGACAGACTGAGAGGAGATTGAAGGCGTGCTGCCCTGGAACTGATGCTGGTCCAATTCCTGTTCAACTAGCCACTCAGGAGAAACAGTTGCATAATCTTCGGCCTCAGGCAACAGTTGAGTCAAGAGCAATTTCTGAGCTAGACATTTGTGACCCCGTGTCCATTTTTCATCACAATTGAAGCAGAGTTCTTTTGCTTTTCTTTCTTGCAATTGCTGGTTGGTCACTTTCCGAACTTGGGGGAAGGCTAGCTTATGAGGAGTTGGCAATAAGGGAGGAAGGGAGATGACTGACCCCCAAAGGGCCTCCTAGAGAGAACTTTGATCTCCTATATACGAGCCAGTTCCATGGCTTGTACAAGAGATTTTGGTTGGAATGACCTCACCTCACAAGAGAGCTCATCCTTGAGTCCACTCAGGTAAGTGCCTAATAAATGCTCCTCCGAGACCCAGAGATTTTATTGCACAGTTTTCAAATTATTTCTGGTAGTCCAGTAACTGATCCTGTTTGCTTGAGCTTGCTGAGCAGCCATGATAATCGAGAGATGAGACTGACCCAAATCTTGAGTCAAGGGCCTTCAAGAACTCTGACCAAGATACGTGTTCTTGGGTAGCAATGTAGTGCCAGAACCATTCGAGATCATCTCCTTCCAAATAGATAGATGCCGTCGAGATTTTGTGCACTTCAGGAACTCTATTACAGGTGAAGAAACGATTTGCTTTGAACTTCCCTTCCGCCGGATCAGTGGATCCATTATAACGCGGAAATTCATGTACTTTGGGTCGAAATGGAGTGAAATTATCTGGATGATCGTCTACAACAGGAGAATTTTTGTTGGAATTTGGGCGGACAATAGTCCCGTATTGGTTAAATGAGTTGTGGTTCATGTGCTTATGACCCTGGGTCTTTGTATCTCAACATCGCAGTTTTGTGGATTTCAATATGGTATCAGAGCAAGGTTAAATGACCCAACTCTCTTGTTGTCACCTCCGCCCAATTATTGTCCACTCTGAAACTCTTGGAACATGTTCTTTTGCAGCTCCTGGAACATGTTCATAGATTCCGCAGGGTCAGAAGCCAGTTCCGCAGAAGAAGAGCTGGTGCTGGGGGGCAGCTCAGACACCAGTTTGATGCCGCTCCCTTGGTTCCCGGTTATTTCCCTCCAGCAGGGGACCTGTAGAGGAACTCCGAGTGCGATGTGAAGCCGTGTTGAAGAACTCTCAAGAACAGAACAAGCAGAGCAAGAAGATAGTGGGAAGAGAAGAGGGAGAAACAGGAGAGCCAGAGAGAGAGAGCAAGGGGGTTGGGAAGAACGGGAGTTGAGAATTGCAGAGGGAGTTTGGAGACAAAACCATCTGTCTGCCCTCGCAGCCCTCCTCTTCTATTTATATTATTCCCAATTCTACAGGGCTCCGGAAGGTATGCCACATCTGTTTATGGCAAGTCTTCCAACAAATTTTGTTACTAAATTTGTTGTACAGAAAATGCAAGGAACCAAAAGAATACAATTCTTGATTTATTTTTTACTAAATTCTTTCCTATTTCCCTAATTCGCGCTTCGCCAACCGCCTGTGCGAACGGTTACGGCCGTTGGAACAGTAACCGTGGTCTCTGGGACCGTTTCACAGTTTGTTGGCTCATTGAACTCCCAGCTTCGCAGCCTGCCGACGTCACAGCAATCCACCGAACACTACTCAAATCGTGCTCCCAAAAGCGAGTTGCATTATTCTACGGATGACAACCGAACTAATTATATTTTTATGTGCAAAAATCACTTCCAGAGAATTGCTGTTACAGTTAGCAGCGATACGAAGAGAACTGATGAAGGAACAACAGATGAGAGAGAGAGACAGAGAGAGGAGGAGGAGGAGAGGAAAAAGAAAGGAAGAGGACAAAAGGAAACAGTTAATGCTGCAAAACCCCTCACCTAAACCCTAACGATCGAGGTGGAGGCAAAAGAGACCGACCGATTATCACGATGCAGTGCAGATCATCGACTCAGTGATTTGTATCAAATGGAATCTTTTCTAATTTGATACAATACACTCGAGTTACAGCCTACTCTGTCCAACTGGACATACATCATCTCTGTCTTCTTTCTCTCTCTCTCTCTCTCTCACACACACACACTTTTATTGTGACTCAAATTGACTCAACTTATCTTGGAGATTGATTCACACCATATCGAATTTTTTCATATACAATATGAGCACGCTCGAGTCGAGCCGAGTCATCGAACGACTAGGATATTTTGGACTGGTAATTATTCTAAAAAATACTATTGATTCCGCAACAAAATCACTTATTCCGAGCAATGCAAGGGAAGCCATTGAGAAACTACTGAACATAGTAAAGATTTTTGACATTAGAATAGATATCACTCCCATTTCGTCAAGATAAACAAGACGTATTCTATCACAACTTGTTTCCCTCGAGAAAAAAAGGGCAACACCAATACATCAATGAGAGTAATTGTAAAATAACTCCATTAAGTCCTGTGTTGGTTATTGAACCAATTCCTATAATTGTGAAACTCACGTGAGATATGGAAGAATATACTATTCTCTTTTTTAAATTACGTGCAGTAAGAAGAGAAGAACAAACGGAAGAGGAGAGGATGGCGTCTTCCACGCTTCCGTTGTCCCTTTCCCCGCGCCGCCACCTATTCCCCCTCGCCATTTCCGACCTCTCTCTATCTAAAAGCCCCCCGAGACCATACCGGTTTGCTTCTCTCTTTTCGTGAATTCTGTAAACTGGGCATGGGACAAGGGGGCACGCCGTGTCACCCATTTCACTCACCTATTTTATCGTGGATTCTAATGATTAGAATCGCTGCTAACTTTGTTCCCAAAACATAGCTTAAAGACTCAATCATGGCACTGTTAGCATTTATCTGGCCTAATTAACTTAGATCTTTAAATTATATTAAGAAAATAAGTTATTAAGGTTGTTTATCTCCAAGCTTAAATTAAATGGAATTAGTTTAACTTCTATAGGACTCTTGATGGGAGAGACAACCCTTGACAAAGGAGACAACTCTTCGGGGGAGTAACCACTCCTAATAGGGATATATATTAATATGAGAGCCTTGGTCCCTCTCTCTCTCTCTCGACACACAAGTCTTTTAGTTCCATCAATCAAAAGAATTACGGAGAGAAGTAAGAGAGAAAAGACCTCGTGTTCATCAGACTCGCGTAGACCGCATCTTTGAGAACATTCCTCGCTGTACAAATTCTAAAGATAAGATGGAATCGGGTACGCTTACAGGCACTTGACGACTAGCACTCCACGTTCAAGTCTCGATAAAGTCACTTACAAATATATAATCTTTTTATAACTAACACGTCGTCACACCAATAGTGTACAACCAAAAATTAAAAATCGCACACCAAATAAACTTTCACCTGCCCCATGCAATTCACAAGATGGTACATCAATGTGTGGAAAAAACTCGATAGTTATGATAAATTTGGAAAACAAGAGACCAGTAAGTGATTTTAGCAAATAAATTTGCAAGAAAACAAAAGTAACATGAAAAAAAACTTCTAATGTAACCGATGGCACCTGTAACAGAAGTGACATGAAAACAAGAGACCAGCAAGTGATACTAACCATTCGACTACCAAGCTAGAAGCAATCACTGCTTCAAACAAGAATAGCCCAACGCATGGGACACGAACTTAAAGAAGGAAAGCTGACAGCCTGACAGGAAGAGTAAAGTTCACTGCACACCCTGATGTGTTGCATATCAGGATTTTTATTTATTTTTATTTTTATTTTTTTTAAATGTATCCAAAATACTCTAATTTAGATTGCAAGTCAAATAACAGTTGAATTATCTAAAAAAATAAACAAAGAAATCACATCAAATAAATAATGTTAGACTCGTTCTTTTAAAAATCGACTCGTTTCATATTTATTATTTTTAGATAATTAAACGGTGACATAATTTACATCCTAAGTTAAGATATCTTAGAGACCATTATAATTTTTTTAAAAAATTTAAATTTAAATTTATTACACCTGGGTGTACAGTACACTTAGGTATGCAGCAAATCAAAATGAGGAAGAGTAAGGCTCATTGCACACCCGGGTGTGATGCACACCCTAGGTGTGCAAGGTCTTTAATTTTTTTTGAAAATTTTTTAAAGTGAGCCCTAGAGTACCCTAACTCGGGGTTGGAATCGGTTGAACAGGGAATAAAAAAATGCTAAGGGCCCGAGTCTGGACCCAAACCGTGGGTCGTATAGTTACTGTCCTCAGCCAAAGCCCAGCCCATGGCCAAGCCCAATCAACGCACGGGCTAGCTCGGCCCATTAGCATTAAGTTCTTAATTAATGCTAAAGGGTTAGGATTTAAAAACGATAGTTATTGGTAGGATAGTGGTCTTCCGGTCTTAAGCCTCGTCGTCACCCTCCAAGAAACAGGATGGTGGCCTTAAGCCTTATGCACCAGGAGAGCCGGGAGTCCATCGACTCCATCCAAAATGCTGAAGGCTTATTGCACACGCGTGTTGCACACCAAAGGCGTGCAATGTTTTATTATTTTTTTGTTTTTTAAAATTTGTTTGGAGTGAATCTCAATATGTCTTAATTTGAGGTGTAAATCATGCCATCCTTAGATTATTAAAAAAGAAATAAAAAATTGAATTGAATGAATAGTATTGAATCTATTTTTTTAAAAATTTAATCTATTTTATTTTTAAAAATTTTAGATAATCAAATAATGACGTGACTCGTACTTCGAATTATAACAATTTAACCACCACTTTAATAAATTTAAGAAAAATATAAAGAAATTAAAGAAATTATACCACGTGAGTGTGCAGCACAGTCAAAATATGCAACAAAGTCTTTCTTATCCAAAATTAACATCACAACACCCCATCGGAGGACATTTTGAGTGTGCCAAAAGATATGAATATATGATGGCACCAACCTCTTACCCCTTATCTTCTCTTTGAGTCCGCGACTCCACAGTACCATATATATGAATATATGATGGCACCAACCTCTTACCCCTTATCTTCTCTTTGAGTCCGCGACTCCACAGTACCATATATATGAATACTAAGTGCAACTAACTATGCCGGAGTTGATTTATTATATCGCAAATTGAAGTTGTTATGATTTTCTTAGTAGTTAAAATATTTGAGTCGCCAAACTACTTTCCCCTATATCTTCCCCCCTTGGCGTGCGTCGTCGCCGGCATCATCCCCCTTCGAGCCGATGCTCGCGACGCCTGCACGCACCAAAACAGTCTTGGGCATCTCTTCAGTCGTCTTATGATCATATAAAGCAAAGAATCGTGAACAGAATATGCCTTCCCCTCCACTCCCTTCTCCCTTCCCTTAAACATTTCCATTCTGCACGCCATATCCTTCCGCAAGTCGGGAAGGGATGCTTCGGTGATGAACAGCTGGGAGCTGCCGAATTCTGGGGAAGAAGGAAGGTGACGCACGTCGCCGCGCGCTGCAAGGAAGGCGTCTTGTGCCGTGGTCGTCGTGTGTCATCGGCAACCGCAGGGAATGTTGTCGTGTATATATATATACAGGCAACTTATATGATTACGTGTGTGTAATGAAACTAATTAATTTAAACGATATATACTTTTGGAATAGATGTATGAACCCCATTTAATTTCATAGGTACATACGTCATCATATGGCCGAGCGGCAACGGTAATCACAGAGAAGAGTAATGGTCAGTGCATCTCGTGCACTAATTATATTTATCGATATAATTAGTATAATATTTTATATTTTTTAATTTTTTTAAATAATCTCTACATTTATTTAATTAAATGTGTCGTTCACGTCATTAGATGACATAGAATGAAGATCACGTAAAAAATTATCTCCCTATAAATAGTGAAATTAATCTAATTTCACTATTCACATGATAAGAGTTTTTCTTTTAATTAACTTCCTCGTCACGTCATTTAGTGACATACACGATATATCAAATTAATTAGATATAAAAATTATTTAAAAAATTAAAAAAATATATATTACATTAATTACGCCTATAGATGTAATTAATGTATGAGCTGGACTAAACATTACTCCACAGAGAAATACAACTTCTCAATCTAAAAATTTTAAGATTTAATATGAATATTAATTATCGTATTATTTTTTACAACTAACGCGTCATCAAATTAGAGATGTGCGGTCAGAAAATTGAAAACTGTATAATAAATAGTTTTTCATCCATCCCGTGTCTATATTTAAAAACACAACTTCTCGATCAAGTGAGAAAATATGAAATCACTGGGCCGAAGGGATGTTCCCAAATTTACCTGTTTATTTACTCAAAACACACACGGAAAAAAAAAACTGAGGAGGGGGAATGCATTCATACATGCAGGAGAGAGAACGAAATGTTCAATGAGATTCTGTTTATTAGTTTCACAGACCAGACGCGGAAGATAAAAGCCGTGGGGGACATCATAATTGAAGACGTGATGGGTTTCATTGACCATTAACATAAAGTGAAAGATGCACCGCCGTCGTCACTGGACTGGACGTCTCCTTTTCTTGAGAAAAGCCATGTTTGGCAGGTCATCTGGTTTCCGAGAAGAAGCCGGAAATAATAATAAAAAAACCATCTTTGACTCGCATGAACGTTCCAGAAGGGATAAATTAAGACAAATTATTACTGAGTCTTACATCGACAGAAGTATTTTTGAATTATTTATTGTAAAATTCTGGTGTACAGAAAATGTTAGGTATGCGTACGTGTCGAAATACTATATGTGATATGTAACAGTTAGACGCGGTTGCCTATTATAAAGAGGTCTACGTAGCGCCATAGATAATAGTCTATTTACCAACGATAAAAGGTTCCAATGGTGAGAGTAGCCTCGGGTCTGCATGCTTGACAATTTGGAAGAACTTTAGATTGGACTGGCGGTCCGAAACAATTTAAGGATTAAGAAATGCAGTGGGGGCTCATAGCTGATATTAAACTGTGTGAGACATTTATGTATCTTTCTTACTAATTTTCAACCAGAAACTATGGATTAGATTTTGTTAATTCGAGGAAAAGGAACTTGAAAGAGAGAGCTGATGTGACCATGTAAAAGCATCTAAATCCACCGTCTACTACAATCGACTTGTCAATCAATTAAGTATTCACCAAGACTCGACTCGGATTCAATCATACCAATCAATCTATCAATCAATCAAATATGTAAACCTTACAATTAGTTTCGCAGTACGTGTCTTTACTTATTAAGGTCAATTACAGTTCGGTCAATCTTGATTACATGTAAGATTATTATAGTAGCACAATATCA
Organism: Amorphophallus konjac; assembly: GCA_022559845.1. Taxonomy (NCBI): domain Eukaryota; kingdom Viridiplantae; phylum Streptophyta; class Magnoliopsida; order Alismatales; family Araceae; genus Amorphophallus; species Amorphophallus konjac. The sequence goes on along the minus strand of JAHNEJ010003217.1, from coordinate 311,987 downwards.
TTGCAGTAGCTAGACATGTGTCCAAACCATAACATAAAGGGGCTAGTCAGTCAGTACTATGGTGCCATATAGAATACATATAGACAAATGAGCTCCCTTTAAAGGACCTATCGGCTTAGATCACTGCGCAAGATTGGGACATTTGATGCCCACCATTCTCTAGATCATTTTTTAGTTTGACTTCCAAATTTTAACAGAAGTCTGTTCGTTCTCAAACAAGGGCCTAATTTCGCAATGAATGCTTGCTACAGTTTGTTATCCAACAGTTTCCCATTAAAAGTGACACTATCCATGTCCTTAATTACATATCAATTTTTCTGTCAACTTTCATCCGAACAATCTTTAATTAAATTGATTGTACATATTGAGATTGCATTCGCTATAGTTGATGGCCAATCAAATAAACAGTCACAAATACTCATATCACGTATTGAGGAGGGATTAAATCGTCAGGGCCAACACGGCCCAGTAACGTTAGGCCTAGTACATCTAGATGTTGTCAGGCCCATAGCGGCCATCGCCAGCCAACCCGCAGTTCAAGAATGAAGCCCAATCGAGACCCATTCAGGACCGATCAGCCCACAAGCATGATCGTTGCACACGTGCATCACGAACGCCATGAGATCGACCAACAGGTGAGTGTGGAGGCCACAGTTGTGGGGATTACCCCAATGAGGGTTGAATCGTGCCCACGCTGCTAAGATGTCCGCCACGATCTCCTTCCTTAGAGAACGGGTGAGTGGACAACGGACGGTCTCCATGATCGAGTAGAGCATCACTCCACTAACCACACTCTCCCTAAGTCAAGAAAGGGATGACGCCACTACGACTGGTATAAATAGGTTCTAGACAAACCTAGACACACGTGGTGACATACACACACAGAGAGAGATACATAGAAACGCATACATGCATACTCTCTAACACACTCGTCTTCTTGCTCCCAAAGAGAGATAAAGAGATCTCCGATGCTTCCAAGCCTCAGTCACATCTCCGAGCACTCGACGCCTTGTCGAGCACTCGCTCTACCTCCGCAACTCTCATTTCCCTCTCTCCCTGCTTTCTCATTTTACTTTCACGCATGTCTCTGACTTAAGCATCGAAGGGTTGTCCTTTGAGATCACACTCAAGACTCCTTCTGATGCACTATTTAGTATTTGTAAGTTTCCTCGAGATAGCCATACACTCTTCCCATTCAAACAAATCTTAAAGGTGTAGTACGAGACCAAGGTAACACTTTTTAGCCTCTACATATATATAATAATTTAATATGTAATTCATAGGATTCTAATCATGCATGACTTCTTTTAACATGTACAATCTCAATCCTTTGAACACCTTCAATATCAAACTAATATTAAAATAATCATGCATATAAAGATTAATATGCGCTTAGTTCATCACGTGCCTATTTTTAAGATGGGGTCCTCAAAGATTCTCTAAGACCTCTATAAAGTTCCTGCTCACCCTTCTGACAAGCTTTCGGTATTAAAGATGCCATTCTATTCCCAAATATAAGAAGAATACTCAAAATCTTCTAATACGTTTGATACTCTTAATAATTACTGATAATAAAAATCCATAACTTCTTCTTCTCTTCTCCTTCTCCTGTTCTCCCTCTATAAATGTAATCCTTTAATATATCATCTAACTCTTCATCACTAGAAGATAATTCTTCTAATAGGAAAAACGATAAAGGTAATTCGTCTAATCCACTTAGTCTAACCTATAAGATGATATTTCGTTTAATCTACTTCATCTAACCCATTAGATGATTTTTCGTCTAGCACTATACTCTCTTATTTGATATTTTTTACCCGTTAAATGGCAACATCTTAACAAGTGCTCAACATGAAAGTTAAAGATAATTGAGTTATCTTTCCAATGAATTTAATTTCACATCATTTGGATATTATGGGACAAAGTTATGTTATAAATAAAAGATTGCTTACTTAAAATAAAAAATACTCTTAACGGGTTCAAATCTACTAAATGGGGGGGGGGGGGGGGCTTTTGAGCTATTATTATCATGGGAAATTTAAGACCCTATTGAGTTTCCTGAAATCGGGGTGTTATACTCATCTTTCAACGATGTTTGTCTATCTTACCTTAATTGTTGTAGGTAGTATACGTCGACATGATTGACACCAGGAGCCGACTTCCTCCTCGCGCTGGGATCATTAGACATTCTGGCAGTGATCAATGTCGAGAGCTAACTTCCTCCTCGGATCAGGATCATTGGATGTAGTTGACACCAGGATCGATGCTGGGAGTCGGCTTCCTCCTCGCACAGCATCTGGTAGCATCTGCCTTCTTTCTTGGACAATTGCCATTTCATCTTCAAGTACTCATCACAACCCAGCGAAATGATCAAAGAATAAAATAAGGGCATTTATGTCATTTTAACGTTCTGGCCATTTTAAGTACAATGACATCCCATATGCATCTATGAAATTTGAAACCCAACCAAATCTATGACACTACAGAGGGGTTGTCGAAAGGTCGATTTTTATAATATAGGCCTCCTCCATTGTATTGTCAAATATACCCTTAGTAAGCAGCACGTGTCTAGAAGTTTGTGCCACTATTCATTTTATCTTTTTGGGTGTCTAGTGAGGCTTCAGAATAAAAAATATGTCTAATATTTTTCTATAGAAAAATACTTAATATACACCCTAAGTCAATTACACACTCAAAATGTGCACCAAACAAACTATTTTTTTTTAAAAAATTATAACATGGTGCTCATGTCACCCTAATTTGCCATACAAGACACACTCTTATCTGATGACCCAAAGAAATCAAAAATCAAAAATTAGATTCAACCCTTTAATTGGTGCACACTGTGGATGTGTAATTGACCTGAATGTGCACTAAACATAACTCTTTTATATATGACACTACTTTCTTCGTGGGTCAGATCAATTCGTTCCCCAAACTAGCAAGTGTAGGGTGACCCGTGCTCGACCATAGAAGAGTCTTTTACTCACTGGACACTCCTGCCCGATCATGATCGGATCAGGCTGTGGTCCAAATACGGGGCCAATTGTTAGGCTTACCCTTCCCTTGAAACGCTAATCCACATTACTCGAATGAGCAAAACCCTATAATAGCAATGATCACAGTTGAATATCTGATGATTAACTAACAACATGATAATTTTGGAAGGCAAGGTGATATTTTTTTACCTAACTTTACCGTGATGCTATATGTAAATCCATCTATTGTCTAAGACTACGTTTGGTAAGACAGTGAGAATAGAATGATTTTGATGTGAGGATAGTGGAAACATATGGACCCCACTCATGCTATATTTGATATCACATTTTCAAATGGTTGCAATCATTGGAAGGTTTAAAGTGGTGAACATGGGGGAGACAAGTGCATTTAATGCACCTTTTCAAAATCTAATGTTCAAAATCTTATCCGTGTATTATAAAGAGAGAGAGGCATAACATTGTACTTTTTCTCTCCCCACCAAAAGCTCATTTTGAGTTGATTTTGAAAAAAATAAGTGGATTCTCAATGATTAAGTGGAATCCACGTATTTTCACAATCTTCACGTCAAAATCTTTCTATTCTCACTCATCTTACCAAACACAACCTTAATTATTGAGAATTCACTTATTTTTTTCAAAATCAACTCAAAATGAACTATTGTTAGGGAGAGAAAAGGTGCATTTTTATATCTATGGTAGTATTTGGAATAGATGTTGGGGATGGACTTTTGGAATTCCGATCATTAGAATCTCCGCTCCCTAAAAGTATTTTCAAATGTTCCAATGTTCCATCAACTTTTATTTTATGTGAATTTCAAGATTTAGAGAGAGAGAGAGAGAGAGAGAGAAAGGAGAGTTTAAAATCTCCAAAAGTTACCTAAAAAGTCCATTTATTTATATGTTGAGTTTGAGATTTTTATAAACATCTCTTACATGTGCACAGGAGTGACACATGACATATTTTTGGAAAAAAGAATAAATGTATAATAATCTCATTTAGACGAAGAAATCTCATGAAAATGTTTGAAAAACTCACCTTAAGTTACTTTTGAGGATTTTGGGGTGAGATAGACACGGTGTCTATCTCTCTCTTGATATGAAAATCTATATGGGCATGAAAGTCGAGATCATTGACTCATTTAGTTGAAATTGTTGAAATGTAAGATATTCTAATGATTACAATATCTAGAATCTCTTCCATAATCCTAACCAAATGAGTCCCCAACGTAACTTCTTCTCTCTCCGAAATTGTAAAAAAATCCTCACATCCATTATTAGTTCCAAACATAACTTATCTCTCTCTAGTATACAAGAAGAAGATATTGAGTATTAAATTTTAAATATATATATTTAATTCACGTGTCTTCTCATATTCTCAATTTTAAATTATCCAATGATTAAAATATATTTGAAAAGATGATACCAAACTCATACAAGGGCCGCATTTGGAAAATGTATGGTCACGGTGATTTTTTTAAAAAAATCATTTTACCGTACATGCACCACCAGGTGTGTCATAGATTTATGCAGTGAAAAATTACAGTTGGGACAACTCTGCACGTTCACCTCCCACCACCTTATCAACCGTGTCATGAACCAATCTAATCTCACTTTTTAACTGATGGGTTAACATAATTAAACACTACATGGATATTAAACATGGCATTAAATGATGGACGTGTATCTAAAATCCACCGGGAGTAACTTCTAGAAAATTTTTAACATTTCTTCCCGTATATATCTCTCTCTCTCATTAAAAATCTATATAAATACCAAAGTCTAGAATAAATAATGTATTTAATTTGACTTAAGATTTTGTTTAGAAAAGAAAAGAAAATCAAACGCGCTCTAATCCCCACATTTGCTACGACAATTAGCCAGGGTCAGAACGAGGCTTCGCCATCGGCGGTGCACGGCACGTGCGCACGAACCCATATTAGATTTTGCCTCTAATCTGGTGCAGGGGTCAACCAGGCCCGAAACGGTCAAAGTCGGCTCACGGCCTCCCACGACTCTACAAATAAAAGAAGGCTCCCCAAGTGTTGTTACCTTGCCTTTGGTGTCCAAACCTTCCCCTTTCTTCTCTCCGAGGCCTTTCTTTCTGCCATGGCGAGACCGCCGGCTCTCCTCCCGCTCCTCCTGGCCGCCCTCCACCTCCTCTGCGCCTCCCCCACCACCCTCTCCCTCTCCATAGGCGTCAACTATGGCGCACTCGCCGACAACCTCCCCCCTCCGACGCAGGTGGCGGCCTTCCTCCGCCAGAACACCTACATCGACCGCGTCAAGCTCTTCGACGCCAATCCGGACTTCATCCGCGCCTTCGCCCACACCGGCATCTCCGTCATGATCACCGTCGGCAACGGCGACATCCCCGCCCTCGCCAAGCTTCCCGCCGCCCGCGACTGGGTCGCCGCCCGCGTCGCCCCCTTCTACCCCGCCACCAACATCTCCCTCGTCGCCGTCGGCAACGAGATCATGGCCACCGCGGACAAGAACCTGATCGCCCACCTGGTCCCGGCCATGCGGACCCTGACCGCCGCCCTCGCCGAGGCGGGCATGGCGAAGATCCGGGTGTCGACGCCGCACTCCCTGGGCATCCTCTCCACCTCCGAGCCGCCCTCCACCGGGCGTTTCCGCCGGGGATACGACCGGGCCATCTTCGCGCCGATGCTCCAGTTCCACCGCGAGACCAAGACGCCCTTCATCGTCAACCCCTACCCCTACTTCGGCTACAGCGCCAGGACCCTCAACTACGCCCTGTTCAGGCCCAACGCCGGCATCTTCGACCCCGCCACCGGCATCAACTACACCAACATGTTCGACGCCCAGATGGACGCCGTCTACTCGGCAATGAAACGGCTGGGGTACGGCGACGTGGAGGTCGCAGTGGGGGAGACCGGGTGGCCCTCCGTGGGCGACCCCGACCAGCCGGCCGTCTCCGTGGAGAACGCCGTGTCCTACAACGGCAACCTGGTCCGCCACGTCAACTCCGGCAAGGGCACGCCGCTGATGCCCAACCGGCGCTTCGAGACCTACATCTTCGCCCTGTTCAACGAGAACCAGAAGCCCGGGCCGACCGCGGAGCGCAACTTCGGGCTCTTCCGGCCGGACTTCACGCCCGTCTACGACGTCGGCCTCATGCGCGCCGGGGTACGCCGCCTCTTCCCCCCCCCTCTCCTCCCTCCCTCTCCTTCGTCGTCTGGGCCTGCCTTCCCCGGTCCTCTCTTTTTGTGTTGTTACGAAAAATATGCCGTCGGCGGCGGGAGGTGGTGGCCAGCTGTGGTGGCCGTAGTGGTGGGGAATCCGGAACGATGGATGGGCCGCGTCTGCGTGCCGAGGCATCCGGTTACCGCCTCCCCTGTTTCCGGAAATGTGCTTGTCGATGGCAGTAACTGTAAAATATTGGGGTTCACCGGGGTAATAAGTAGAGGGGGGGACGCGGTTGTGCCCCTTTAGGCGCCGAGTCAGGCCGAGTCAGGCTTTTTCTTTCGAGTTCAAACCAAACGGCTCTTGCACAGTGGCGGCGGCGACGGCTCATCTGCTATGTCCTTTTCCGTTTTGTTAAAGTAGAGTTTTTGTTTTTTTATAAGCATTCGCTGTCTAAGCTGTCTCATCAGGCACCGGCTTTCTCCGGTCACGTGTCCCAACACGTGGCGTCATATGTTGCTTGCGAACTTTGGTTATTTAACTACTTGTTTTTTTTGTAAGAAGTCGGTTTTATTATGTTTATATGTTAAGATAATTGAGGCGATATATCGGTTAACAGAGAGGGAGTTGTATATATGCCTTATCGATTTATTTATAAAAAAGTCCCTTCAATTCTTTTTGGAAAATTCTTTAAAGTGGAAGGGTTCCAAATAGTTTTAATTTTTCAAATACCCAAACCCGTGGCAACGGCGTACGGTCTCCGCGTTTCAACAGGGCAGGTATCGATGCTGTCACGGAACCCCATTATTTGTCGGAGCGTCTTGCAGTACAAACATCTGATGCTGGATGTTAATGCTGCCCGTAGTGGTGGCGATGACGATGGTGGTTGTTGGTGTTATCTGACGTGTTTAATTATTGCTGTGTTTTGCAGGCGGCATCGAGCCCGGTGACGCCGGCGCCGTCGTCGGGGAAGACGAAGTGGTGCCTGCCGAAGGGAGACGCGAGCGACGCCGCGCTGCAGGCCAACATAGACTACGTCTGCAGCACCGGGTTGGATTGCACCCCGATACAGGCGGGCGGAGCATGCTTCCTGCCCAACACCCTGCGCTCTCACGCGGCCTACGCCATGAACGCCTACTTCCAGTCCGCCGGCCGGCACGACTTCAACTGCGACTTCGGCCAATCCGGCGTCATCGCCACCTCCGACCCCAGTAAGTCCGACTCCCCCCCCCCACCGGGATCAGAAACCACCAATGGCAAGAAGGAAGCTTTTATACGATTTGCTCATATATTCCTTGTGTTTTTGCAGGTTACGGGAATTGCGAGTATAGCTCGTGAAGGAGGAGGAGGAGGAAACCGGGAGGATCCGAGGGGGTCTTCTTCTAACCACTGGCTCTCCCAGGCAAGGCCTCCTTGTTCTATCTCGAGTCTACATCCCGCAGTCTTATTATTAGGCAGGCAGCTTGAAACATATAACATCGTTTACATTGTGATGATTACGACGCTGGGGAGTGGTGTTCTTTGGATCGTAGAACTCTGTATGCTATGTGGCGTCTCCCTAAACTATAAAGCTAAACAAGGCGAACATGAATTCAGAGGCGGCCATGGACCCAGGACCCCTGACCTTCGAAAAGATGTGGTTTTGAAGGGAAGTGTGTCCTTGGCGTCGGTTGTCTTGTGTTCTCTTCTCTCGTTAGTTTGTAAATCGAAGAAAAAAAGGAGGAAAAAAAAGGATGGCGATTCCTTGGTTCATGTTTTTGGCCTCCGGATTGCACAAACAGATATATCTCGTCGGTATTCTATCGATTATATATATGCATCTATAATGGTGAAATATATCGACGGTGTGGTCTCCTGCGGCCCCACCATGTGCGCCACGTGAGATGGAGAAACGCGGAAGCGCAGAAAAGTCACGGACTGGGGTTCACCCGAGGGACTTGTCTTCCACGTTCACCACCGCCGCATAGGTTCGGTCACTTTTCACTAGGCCGCTTTGAACAAAGTTTTTCTTCCTATGGTTCAGATTCTGATTCTATTCTAATCAGTTCCTCGTCCCAAGTTTAAAATAATATTTTATAGAAGTAAAGGTGAAACAAAATTTTAGATTTAATAAAAGATATGGGTTGAGAATGAGTCAAAGAAATTTCAAGCCAACTTAATCTATGCCTCAATCTCAAAATTTATTTTTTGAGATTTAACATTTTCGATCCATCCCAACTTAATCCCACCTAGATACGCTACGGAAAATCGTTTAAGAATTATTTATTTAATTTTATATAATTTATTTTATATGTATAACTTGAAGTCTTAGAGACTATTACTGCTTTTTAGTCAGTGTGATTAAAAAGGTGTATATAATATTTTCTAAGAATATTTGATTTTTAAAATTTCGCAGCCACGAGGAGGACAAGTTCCAATCTAAACATATCATCGAAGATAGTTGGACTTTTTTATATTTTTAATGAGATTTTTGTTGATAAGTCACTATAATCTTAGTTAATTGCCGTTCGGGAAAATTTTTCTGTAAACCTATAAAATCTCCATCGTTGTACCAAAAAAAAAATCATTGTTATTCGTTTTGTTTAACGAAAATTAACCGAACTCTAGTTAACTTGACTCAAAATGATCAAAAGATGAAAATACCCTTTGTTAGAGAGAGAGAGAGAGAGAGAGAGAGAGAGAGAGAGAGAGAGAGAGAGAGAGAAATCTCACCCTCTCCCCCACCCTTGGCGGCCCTCTTGACTGCCCTCTCCCTCTCCAACAACGTTGTGGATGATGTGAAGCGACATCACGCCGTTGATGGTCCGGATGTTGGGATCGGTGTGGTGCTCAAGGAGCACCGCCACCATGTCCGAGGATACCATCTGAGCAGCAATGTGGAGGGACGTCTTGTTGGCGAGGCTGACGGGGTAGTTCACTTCCATGGCGCCGAGCTTGAGGAGGGCCTTGATGACCTCTTGACTACAGTTCTCCACAGCGTACTGGAGGGCGAGGGCGTTGTAGAGGTTTAGCCCTCGCCCATCACCTTCAGCTTTGCGAGCTCCACGTCGGATGAGTCGAGGGCATGGCACATTCGTTGGATCTTATGGTGCTCCTCTAGCTCGGCGGAGGGCCCTTCCTCGATGTCGAGCGCCGAATGGTGGTGCGCATGCTGGTGCGGTGGCTGCATGAATGGGGAGGAGCGGCGGGGGAGGGATGCCTTGATGGTGGCATAAATCCTCGATCTTGGTCACCACGTCGATGGGGAGGTGTTTGGCGAGCACCCTCGATGGCAACCCTGACTTGGCGATGAGGTGGGAGCACGTCATCCACAGCTGGTGCATGTCTTGCTTGCGTGACGCCATGAGCACTTTCATCGTATCTTCCAGTGGGGGGGAGGTGGGTTGCTGGGAGGGTGTTCTGGGGTGGGGGAGTGGGGTTGCAAAGGGGGCGGAGGTGACTTCAATTGCAATGGGGGAGGGCGAGTTGTAGAGGGTTAGGGGGGGGTTTCGACGAGGGGGGGGGGGTGAGTTGCAAGGGGGTGTTCCACGGTAGGGGAGTGGAGGTACAGAGGGGGGGGGGGTCTCTATCGGTGGTGGGGGAGGGGGTTCCACAGAGGAGGGTTCCGATCGGAGAGGGGGGAGAGAGAGAGAGAAGAGGGCCCACATTGAGGACGGGCATTTTTATCCTTTTTTCATGCTCTATCACTATCAAGATGGAATATTTCACGAGATATTTCTTTTTTTCACGATAGTTAACCACAGAGATTTTTTAATAAGAGTTAAAAAATGTAAAGACGTATATGCATGTCTTCATAATTCATGAATTAATCGATAATTAATTAAGATTGTAAAGACTTATTAACAAAAATTCATTTCTTTTTTATATGCAGACTTATTTAACTACCTTCAATCTATACCAATGTTATCAGAACCGAATCGATGCATGAGTTAGTTCAGTTCGAACCGGTTAGATCCTTCAATTGAACCGGTTTAAACCGTGACATTATCATAATATTGATACATGATCCAACCCGATTCTATAACTCAAGATAATAAGAAATAAGATATAATGATCAAAATAAAAAATATACATATATAATTATTAGTCATGATTATGTAATTATATAAGAAAAAAATAACAATAACATGGTTAAATAAATTGACCTTAAAATTTTGTAATATTACATTGGTCTTCACTCTTCACAATTAACATCTACACTCCGTTAAAATTTTAAACTTCAAATATATTTAAAATAAAATAATAAATAATAACAAATCATTAATAATAAGATGATTTTGTTCATACATAAATATCATTTTAAATATCTATATATTTTTACGTTTATTTTTTTTATTTTAAAAGGTGAATCGGGTCGGATCGATTCACCGATTGAACTGTGGTTCGTCTAATTCTTTAATGTTAGACCAGACCGACACCAGACCGACCTTAATCGGACTGATTCACGGTCTAACTGATCTGACCGACCAATCCGATCCAATTATGATAACACTGATCTATATTATGAAATAACTTTTTTTCTTATTCTCTCGTAGATTCCTACATATATTTAAGATATCTGTTCTTGCCGTAAACTTGTTTGAATTTCGTTTACATACAAATCTTGTTATTTAGTTTAAAACTCTTGAAGTCGCACGTGAATCAGATTAGTCTAAAAATATTGTCTAAACTACTCCGCAAAATTCAATCCTTTTTTTTACAAATTTGGTCAGAGGGGCAAGGGATTTCTTTGACTCTTGCCCTCAACGATTGACTTTGGGTTAGTTGAATTGAACCACATGTGTAGGCTTAACTTTGCCGTACTTGGACTTGCCCATTCCGGATCCAGTGTGTTACACTCGTATTGACTTCTGAACGGGTTCTGGTCTTTTATTTGGATCTTGACAAAGCTCCTTCCCAGTAAAGCCATGGGAACAAGTAGCTTTTAGGGCTTCTTAATTTCTTGTTAAGCTGCTCAGAAGCAGGTGCCCACCATTTAATATAACATACTAAACACTACAACAAATATATCCTAGTATTTTAAGTTTATGATTACAACCAGACGCACCACCCAAGCAGTGCAACATTTTCATCCTTTAATGAACCTCCCATGTGCCTCTTTATCTCATTAAAATCATTAACAAGATCAGATTGATCCATTTCAAGGGTGAATTCATTAAGAGCCTCTTTGTTTCTCAAGCGGGGATACCTTGTTCGACCTTAGGGGGTCAAACACGGTGCCCGATCTCGATTAACAAGGAGTGTGTGAGCAAGAGTGTAAACCCCCCACCACTTTCTCTCTCATCAAGTTAGACAGCCTCTCGACAATCCGGTTAACAAAGCGGACCATAAACTGGGCCCCATAACAAGCTTACTTATATCAAAGATGAATCTGTCTACTTATAAGCTGGCCCGTTCTCTTGATCGCTGAATAACACCCTTTTCCAGCCTTCCCACCATGAACATAAACCATTTCTCCAGACAATCTCGATGATTTAACCTTTCCATCGACGATGGATAATTTCATCTTCCCTGTAGATCAGTGACAAAGCTGTGAACACAGCCACGTTTACGAAGGGAAGCCAAACAACCTTGCAGCAGCAAAGCGTTGCCGGAGTAGGACAGAAAGTCCAAAGCACAGTAAACTTGACCCCGATTGCAAAATTATGGAACAATCAGGCACAAGAGCCCACAAATCTCTTCACAGTTGCCTAGGGACTTTTGCAACATACAAAAGAGACGTTTACATGGGGAGAAGGCAAAACATACCCCAACCTACTGACTTGAAACTGTAATACATTGCTTGTTGAATTTAGGGCACCCCTGGAACACATAACTAACACATGTACAAAAGGAGAAAGACTACAAAAGGAGAAAGACTATTCTATATACTTACATACTTACATTCCTTTTACCGTACGATAATACAGATTCTTACATTTTAAGTACATAAAGATGCATATGCAAGCACTTGGCGAGCAGGTTCCTGGTTGGTTGTTGCCGAGGTAGAATGTGAGACCGATATCCACAGCCGCCAGACCCCAAACAATAGAGTCCACGGGCTGCATAGTTTGGTTAAAAGTGAAAAATATATTAGCTGGTGATCAGCCAATTACAGAGAACACACAAAATTGTCTCGGGACTCCAGCCATGAACCAACCGCAAGCTAGGGACAGAATCACTAGCACCCCTCCACCAATATCAGTTAAGGTAATCAACTTGTCATAAAAAGCAAGGAAAAATGAATTGCCAAGCCAGGGAGAGGAATTTTCCTGTTGACTCGCTAACTAAACGTAGTCTCATTGATGCTTTTGGGGGGGGGGGGAACTAGAATGCTTGACAAACCACAATAAAATTTACAATGAAAATTGTATGAACTTGCAATGAAAGATTTTTGACAGTGAACTTAGTTTCTTTTAAATTTTTTGGTTGGGGTTTTGTGTTCTTTTTTTTTTTGAGGGGGGGGGGGGTGGTTTGAATTCCCAAATTTCCATGGGAAATGAAGAATCACAGTAAGTAGTTCCTCAGAAAATAATTCAATGCGAAGAAAGAACATGTGTTTTTGAATTTAGGGAAATGTTTGTATAATAGAAACACGACTTTGCATTCTTACAAGAAAAGCGAGGGGGTGGGAATGAGTATGAAGAGGCACATGGGAATCGAGGGTGTTGGGAGAGTGGGGAAAATCTTCCCCCGATTCTATTTCCCATGCTGAAGGTGGGGAAATAGAACAAGAAAAAACAAAACAATATTTTGAGCATCTGAAGAACACTTCCCCAACTACAAGTTTCATGTGCTTGCCAAGCATATGAATATCAGATGTGGAAATAAAGCATGGGAAAATTAAACACCCCCAACATTCCTAGAGTAGGTGACTGAGAAAAGCACATATAGAGAAAAGAATATTATACATAAATGTTGACAAAAATACATTTTTGCCCCTATTACCCCAACCCTCCTATCAAAAAGGAGATATCACAGATGAAGGTTTAAAATATGCATCTGGGAAGCAAAATTTCAGAATCAGCCTTATTTCGTTATATTCTTCTCAAAGCTGCCCTTTACAAATTGATGAAAGGCCACTCTTTGTAGGAATGTCAATAGGTTGGGCCCAGGCCAGACCCCCCAAAAAATCCTGGGTCTAGCTCAGCCTTATTTAACGTGGCGGAGAGGAGTAACAGTGGGAGGCTATTACTGGAGTATGTGAACCTGGAAGGACCGGCAGCGACATACATTGTAATATCCCGGACCTTTCGGATCCTTCTTCGTGGGTCCCGGATCTGGTTTCTCGGAGTGTCTGACTCCGTTGTGTCTGAAATTTCGTTTCGGACATCTTCCGTGTTCGGATCGGCGCGATCCAGAGTTGTTTCTAAGGCCCGGGAGCGTTCTGCGACTTTTCCGCGTGTGTTTTCCGATTCCCGGTGTGTGTTTCGGTAATTCCCTCGGAACCTCGTTGCGGGTGAACCGGGTCGTTCACCTAGGCGAGAGTGATACCGTTGCGATCGGTGCGTTCCGAGGATCGCGGGAATGTAAATTTCTATTTTTTGATATTTTTTGAAAATTCCGGATTTTCTATTAATACCCCCATTTTCTTTTCTTTTTCTTCTTCTTCTTCCTTTCTTCTCCTTCCTCCCTCACGACCGTGGCCGCCCTCTCTCTCTCTCTCTCCCGTTCGAGCGCGGCGACCTCCGTTTCGGCTGCAGACGGCGGCGGTGCGACGGCGCGAGGACGTGGGTGACGACGAGGCGCTCGTGCAGGCGTGCGGCAAGCGTGGGAAGGCGAGGTTCTAACGGCGTTCTTCGTGGGTTTGAGCTTGGATCGGCGCGTCTAGTCGCGGACCGGAGGTAGGGTGACGTCCCTTGACCTCTTGTCTTCCTTCCCCGCGAGTTTTAGCTCGAGACGAGGTCGAGAGGGGTCAATTTCGCGCCGGGAAGGGCCGTTCATGCCGCGGGGAGAGTCCATCCGATCCGCCGTTTTGAGCCCCGATTCCGTGGTTCACGGGCGTAGGAGCATGCTAGGGGGCTTGGGGGTTCTTCTCTCACCGTTTCCCCCTTCGTGGGGTTTGTTTGGGGTTGGAATGGGCGATTACGGCGAGGTTCGCCGTTTTCGCGCCGGTGGGCGATGTGCGGTCGAAACAGGGCCGCACAACCCTTGTGCGGCGCCGTTCTGGCCGTCCATCGGCTCGGCGCACTGTGACTGGGCTCGGCGCGCAGTAGGCTTGCACGGTCTGTCGTGGGACCGCATATCCTAAGGTGCGGCCCCACACCAACCGCACAACCCTGGGTATTCGGCCGTTGAATTTTACCGTTGTACAGTGCACCGGGGTGTGCGGCCAGGAGCTAGCCGCATAACCCCTCGTGCGGCCAGGTGTTGGCAGTACGTCGTCTGGTGCCGTTGCCTACGTGTGCGGCCAGATCTGGACCGCACAACCCTTGAACGGTGAAACCATAGCCGCTCTTCCCTAGTGCGGCTAAGGCCTAACCGTTCAGGTTTATTACCGTTGGGAGACGAGCGGCCAGGAGCTGACCGTTCTTCACCCACGTGCGGCCAGGAGCTGGCAGCACATCTGTTGAACGGGCCCATGTTGGCCGTTCTTCAGTCTGTTTGGACCTGGGTAGAACGGTCATGTGCTGGTCGTTTAACCCTAGGTGCGGTCCTTATGCGACCGCACATCCCTGAGCGGCCCAGTGTGGACCGTTCAAGGGGACATATCGTGTCGGCGAGTCTCCCGTCATACCGAATGGTACCGGGAGATGTCGTTGTCGGCTTCTGTCACCATGCGATGGTATCGGTACGAGGGGCGTTCCTTGTACCGTCCGGTTGTGGCGTGATTTTCCGTTGACTTGAGAGTTTACTCCGTAGTGACCCTCCACTAGTCGTAGGCTGCTTACACGCGTGTGGTCTCACCAGGGAGTGGTGGAGAGGCTACCCTTAGAGACGGTTTGTGGACCGGTTTCCGTCGGGCCCCACGTCTTGCAGCCAGAGTCGGGCTGAGAGGAAAATCGGTCAGAGGGCCAGACCAGGGACGCGCGGTCTGTGTGTGCACACGTGGTTGGGGACGGTTGGACCCACGCTGACGAGCGTGACCCCAGCTAGTCACTCGTTTGTAGTTCTTGTGTGGTGTTCGTGCCTTTGGTAGGAGCTACCATGTCAGGCAGTTCACCTGGGGTGCGGTGTAAGACGTCAGGGGACGCTACCGGCTGTGCTTCTAGTAGGTGGTACTCCTGTCGAGTCGGGAGTGTCAGACTGTCAGTCTTTGCGACTTCAACCTTCGGGTTTTGTCGCGTTGACCGTGGTGTTCCGATCGTTTCACCGTGGCACGTGTGTCGGCTTTCGTGCCGTAAGAGCGGTGTTTTGTAGATTACAGGGCTTCCCTTTTCGAGGTACTCGCTTACTGCTAGCGTAGCGGTTTCTCCGTTTGCGAGGTAAGATTCGAGTGATCCCTACTGAGTCTTGTTCCGAGACTCATTCCTTGCGTGTTTTCACCGTGTTTCAGGTGAGTCGCGGCCTCAGGGGAGCGCATCTGAGGCTTAGCGTGGTTCGGGTGCCCAGCGTTAGTGCCAGAGGTCAGAGCCGAGATATGCCCCGTGTAGCTGTACTTTTCTTTCTTATCTCTGTACTAGTGTGGACTACTGCTGCTGTTATTTTATTTTATCTTGTGGACCATGTATTATGTAAACTGTTAAATTTATTTCCTGCTTAACGAGATAACTGTTTAATTTCTGCAATTATTTGTGATACTTGTGTAGTCTCCACACCTTCCTTTAACCCTTCCGAATCTTCGGACTCGTGGATGGCGGTGCGAGTCTCGGGTTATCGGGCCTTCCCGGTAATCGGATTCTCGGGTCGTTACAGAATGGTATCAGAGCAGCGGCTGTGGGATTATACGAGAATCATAAGTAATTGTAGTGGTTCACTAGTCCACAGCGATGATGTACGGTTGACATTGGCATCGGGCATCGTGCGTTTTTCTTAACCTTGTTGTTTCCGTGTTTTCTGTCTTTTGCTTCAGGAGCGAGTATGGCGCCGAGGCGGAGCACTCGCTCTCAGCAGGGACAGTCGGCTGGAGGTCAGGAGATCCAGCAGGGGATTCAGCGAGATCAGGAGGAGCATAGTAGAGCGCCACCGGGGGCCACCGAGACAATGGATATTACGAGGCTTCCGGGGGCCGAGGACTTCTTTCGTGACATGTACCAAACTTATGTCACAACAGTTCGGCGGAGAGGTTGGTGAGGGCTCGTCGACCAGGGGTGGGCCCGGCCGAGCAGTGAGGGATTTCATGCAGTTTCATCCTCCTTACTACGGCGGTCAGGCAGACCCTGATGTGGCTCGGAGTTGGCTCGACGAGATGGAGCGGGTGTTCAGCTCCGCGCGGAGTACTGCGGAGGACAGAGTGATGTTGGCCTCCAACCAGTTGCAGGGTACGGCTCGGGAGTGGTGGTCTTCCGAGTGGAAGACGTCTTTCCAGCTTCGTCCACTTGAGCAGATTGCATGGGGCGACTTTGTCAGTGCTTTCGAGCGTACCTACTGTCCAGAGTTTATTGCTACGCAGCGGATGCGTGAGTTTCTGGAGTTGGTTCAGGGCGATATGTCCGTGTTGCAGTACAGGGCCTGATTTGTGGAGCTGGGTCGGTATACATCCCATATCATGGAGCATGAGAGGGTGAAGACCGCACAGTTCGTGCAGGGCTTGAGGCAGGAGCTGAGGCTCCATTTGATCGCGAATGCGGCCACTGATCTGGAGACAGCGTCTCGTGTTGCGCCTTCTTTGGAGATGGATATGCAGAGGACTCGAGGACCGATCAGCAGGGGCAGTCTTTGTCGGGTCGCAGCCAGCAGTCGGCTACCCAGCAGCAGGGTTCCTTTCGGCGTGCGTCGTGTAGGGATGTCAATGGTAACCGATAATCCGATAACCGTCCATTTCGTTAGCTTAACGAACAACAAATGAATAGTATTTTTCTTTCCGATAAGTTAACGGATACGAATACGGATATATCCGTTTCTTAGCGGATACGGATACATCTCATTCTGAATCCGTATCCGTCCGTTACCGTTAAACAAGTTTGTATTTGACTCAAATAATTTAGTGTCTCGAAGAAAATGATATTAAAGATGAGGTGTATAATTTAAGTCATTTCTATTTTCATGATGGTAAAATATTTCTAAATTACAAGATATTTTATAATTTTTTAAATTATCAAGTTAATATATTCTTTATTTTCATGAAAGATATGTATAAAGAATGAGAATACGATGGAGATTAAAGTCCAAAAGAGTTAGTTTATTTTATTATTTAAACTTTATATGTTTCATATTTATCTTTGGAGATATTGTAATATTCTATATTTGTATACTTTTAATTGCATTATATGTTGACTCGTGATTAATGATGATACGAGAACTAAATTGAAATGTGTTTGTTTATCTTATGGATTATTCTTTTCAATTTAAATTTTTTTCTAATTGAGTTAATTTACATCTTAAATTTTAATCTTATATGTACTTTTATGTCCGATAACTATCCGCTAACCGTCCATTAACCGTATTTTTCGGATACTCGATAACGATTTTCGGATACACCACTTTCCGAATACTTAACGAACAGCAAACAGATATAGTTCTTTCTTATTAGATACGGATACAGATAGTCCACTATCCGCACCGTATCCGACCCGTTGACATCCCTAGCGTCGGGTGGTTCAGGAGCGCCGGCACCGACAGCGTCGGCGACAGGAACTGCGTCTTTTGGCTCGAAGGTCAAGAAGTTATTCAAGAATGGGTTCGATAAGAAGAAGTCCAAGGATCAGGGGCAGGCATCATCGGGCAATGTACAGCAGCCGGTCCCGTTTCAGCGTCAGGGGTCAGTGGGTGGATCGCGAGGACCGTGTCCACAGTGTAGCGAGTACCACCCAGGCAGGCAGTGCACAGCGCCGATAGTTTGTTTCCGATGTGACCAGCCAGGGCATATGACACGTGACTGTCCTCAGAGGCCACAGTAGCAGCAGCCGTTTCCTCAGCAGCTAGGGGTGGACATTATTCGGGTTCAACCCGAAAACCAAACCGAACCGAACGATTTGGTTCGGTTTGGTTTGGGTTGAAATTTGAAAATTTTTGGTTTGGGTTCAAACCGAACCGTATTAAAAAATTTGGTTTGGTTTGGTTTTGAAGTTCAAGAAACCGAACAAAACCAAACCGAACCGAATAACCCGAATTTAAGAATATTTTTATCAAATTAATATAAATATATATGTAACTATAAATCTGAATTTAAAAAGTCTAATTCCCGCCATTCTAATGGGGTTTCCGACTTTATAAAATAGGTTTCAAATCACCTTCTATTTTACTGTAACCGAAGTTCTTAATTTTTTATGTGAAAATATTATGGAGCTTGTTCTTACAAGTTACAACTTTGTATGTTATTTTTTTAATATTTACTTTATTTGGTAGAAATTCTTTTACCCTACCTTTCTCTAATGTTGTTTGAATCCAAGCTAATTTATAAAATGGGAGATGAATATGGTTCAAACCGAACCAAACAGAATTAATTCGGTTTGGTTTGGTTTCAAACTAGTTTGGTTTGGTTCGGGTTGAAGCCTTAATTCGGTTCGGTTTGGTTTGAGAAAAATTCTCTTCAAACCAAACCAAACCGTGCTCACCCCTATCAGCAGCAGCAGGTTCCCCCGCAGCAGAGACAACAGCAGCAGGGACAGTATCCGCCGCTACCCAGGTCAGCTAGCGTGGGAGGTAGGCAGAGAGCTCGAGGCCAGATCACACACATGACCAGGGCAGAGGCAGTGGCGTCGCAACTCGTGGAAGGTACCGTTCGGATTTTAGGTTGTGCGGCTCGGGTTTTGTTCGATTCTGGCGCGTCTCATTCGTTTATTTCGGAGGATTTCGCGCTGAGTATTGAGGAGCCGGTGACCCAGTTGTCCTGTGATTTGGCAGTGGAGTTGCCTTCGGGTGATTTTATGATCACTCCGTATTGCTTCGATGAGGTTCCTATGTGGATGGAAGGGCGGAGTTTGCCGGCTAGGCTCTATGCGTTGCCGCTTCAGGACTTTGATGTGATTTTGGGCATGGATTGGCTCGAGGCACATCATGCGTTGGTGGATTGCGGCTCGAAGAGGGTTTATTTCCGGCGACTTCACGGACCCACCTTCTATTTCCAAGGTATGAGGTCTTCCTCTTCCCGCTTTCTTATTTCTGCGATTCGAGCTCGTCGTTTGCTTAATGCGGGTTTTCTCGCCTCCGTGGTTGTGACTGACCGCATGGAGCCGGATGTCGAGGACATTCCGATGGTGTGCGAGTTTCCCGATGTTTTTCCGGAGGACTTACCTGGATTGCCTCCCCAGCGGGAGATTGATTTCGTTATCGAGGTTGTGCCAGGTACGGGACCTTTGGCGAAGGCTCCCTACCGTATGGCCCCCGCCGAGTTGAGGGTGCAGTTGCAGGAGCTACTGGCCAAGGGGTACATTCGTCCTAGCTTTTCCCCTTGGGGTGCGCCCGTGTTGTTCGTGAAGAAGAAGGACGGTAGCTTGCGGTTGTGCATTGACTACCGGCAACTGAATGAAGTGACCATTAAGAACAAGTATCCGTTGCCGCGGATTGATGATTTGTTCGACCAGCTTCAGTCTGCGCGAGTGTTCTCGCGGATTGATTTGCGGTCCGGTTACTATCAGCTGAGGATTCGCAAGTCCGATGTAGAGAGGACTGCGTTCAGAACGAGGTACGGACATTATGAGTTTCTGGTGATGCCGTTCGGGCTCACCAATGCCCCCGCAGCCTTCATGGACATGATGCAGAGGGTGTTTCGTCCGTATTTGGACCAGTTCATGGTCATATTTGTGGACGACATCCTTATTTATTCGCGGTTTGCCGAGGAGCACGCGTACCATTTAGGTGTGGTGCTGCAGACGTTGCGAGATCACCAGTTGTATGTGAAGCTCAGTAAGTGCGAGTTCTGACTTCGTGAGGTGCACTTTTTGGGACACGTGATTTCTGGTGATAGTATTTCCGTGGACCCCGCCAAGGTCGAGGCAGTAATGCAGTGGCCGAGGCCGAGGTCTGTGATGGAGATCTGGAGTTTCTTGGGACTTGCGGGCTATTATCGTCGGTTTATCCAGGATTTTTCTCGCATTGCGGCCCCGATGTCTAGACTTACGTGGAAGGATGTGCCTTTCGTCTGATCTGAGGAGTGTGAGCAGAGTTTCAGGAAACTGAAGAGATTGCTCACCTCGGCTCCGGTGTTGGTGTTGCCTTCTGGATCGGGAGGTTTTGTGGTGTGTACAGATGCTTCCGGGGTTGGATTGGGTGCTGTGTTGATGCAGCATGGTAGAGTGGTGGCTTATGCATCTCGGCAGCTGAAGCGCCACCAGGAGAACTACCCTACCCATGACCTGGAGTTGGCGGCTGTGATCTTCGCGCTGAAGATCTGGAGGCATTATCTGTACGGCGAGAGGTTCGAGGTGTTCACTGACCATCAGAGTCTGCGATATGTGTTCACGCAGAGGGACCTTAACCTCAGGCAGAGGCGTTGGATGGAGTTTATGAAAGATTATGACTTCACCCTGTCTTATCAGCCGGGCAGGATGAATGTCGTCGCCGATGCCTTGAGTCGGAAGGTCACGATCAGTGCCTTGATGTTGAGGAAGTGGAGGCTCTGGGAACAAGTGCCCGAAGTTTCATTCAGGCTCAAGATTCCCCAGGAGCAAGAGTTGGCAGTGCTTGCTAGTCTGACTGTCACGCCTACTATCCGCCGTCAGGTGACAGAGGCTCAGCATGCGGACCCTGAGTTGCCCCGGATATTCAGACTTTGGAGGACATGCTGAGGTCCTGTTGCCTGGAGTGGCAGGGGAGTTGGGTTCACCACCTACTGTTGATGGAATTTGCCTACAACAACAGCTATCATTCGAGCATCGGCATGGCTCCTTATGAGGCGTTGTATGGGCGTCCGTGTCGGACTCCACTAGATTGGTTTGAGGTTGGTGAGCGTGTTTTGACGGGACCGGAGTTGGTGCAGTAGTGTGTGGAGGTTGTGCACCGGGTTCGTCAGAACATGCTGGCGGCCCTGAGTCGGCAGAAGAGTTATGCTGACCGTAGTCGGCGGCCTCTCGCGTTCGCCGTGGGCGATCGCGTGTTCTTGAGAGTTTCTCCGATGAAGGGGGTGATGCGTTTTGGACGGCGTGGGAAGCTGAGTCCCCGCTATATTGGTCCTTTCCACATCGTGGAGCGCATCGGTGAGGTAACTTATCGGTTACAGTTACCCCCTGAGTTGGCGTCGGTGCATGACGTGTTCCACGTCTCGATGCTGCGGAAGTATATGCCAGATGACTCTCATGTGCTCGAGGATTCTGTTTGGCCCGAGGTGACTCCAGACCTTTCTCTTCCAGAGTTTCCGATCCGCGTGGAGGATAGGCTAGAGCAGCGCCTGCGGAACAAGGTCATCCCCTTGGTTAAGGTGGTGTGGCAGCGGCACTCTGGTGGTGAGGCTTCTTGGGATAGTGAGGACGAGATGCGTCAGCAGTTTCTTTACCTGTTTGAGTGAGTCTTCCTCTTCATTCCCCTTGGGTTGTTCTCAATTTCGAGGACGAAATCCCTTAAGGGGGGAGGGCTGTAATATCCCGGACTTTTCGAATCCTTCTTCGTGGGTCCTGGATCTGGTTTCTCGGAGTGTCCGACTCCGTTGTGTCTGAAATTTCGTTTCGGACATCTTCCGTGTTCGGATCGGCGCGATCCGGAGTTGTTTCGAAGGCCCGGGAGCGTTCCGCGACTTTTCTGCGTGTGTTTTCCGATTCCCAGTGTGTGTTTCGGTAATTCCTTCGGAACCTCGTTGCGGGTGAACCGGGTCATTCACCTAGGCGAGAGTGATACCGTTGCGATCGGTGCGTTCCGAGGATCGCGGGAATGTAATTTTCTATTTTTCGATATTTTCCGAAAATTTCGGATTTTCTATTAATACCCCCATTTTCTTTTCTTCTTCTTCTTCTTCTTCCTTTCTTCTCCTTCCTCCCCCACGACCGTGGCCGCCCTCTCTCTCTCTCTCTCTTCCTTTCTTCTCCTTCCTCCCTCACGACCGTGGCCGCCCTCTCTCTCTCTCTCTCCCGTTCGAGCGCGGCGACCTCCGTTCCGACTGCAGACGGCGGCGGTGCGACGACGCGAGGACGTGGGTGACGACGAGGCGATCGTGCGGGCGTGCGGCAAGCGTGGGAAGGCGAGGTTCTAATGACGTTCTTCGTGGGTTTGAGCTTGGATCGGCACGTCTCGTCGCGGACCGGAGGTAGGGTGACGTCCCTTGGCCTCTTGTCTTCCTTCCCCGCGAGTTTTAGCTCGAGACGAGGTCGAGAGGGGTCAATTTCGCGCCGGGAAGGGCCGTTCATGCCGCGGGGAGAGTCCGTCCGATCCGCCTTTTTGAGCCCCGATTCCGTGGTTCACGGGCGTAGGAGCATGCTAGAAGGCTTGGGGGTTCTTCTCTCACCGTTTCCCCCTTCGTGGGGCTTGTTTGGGGTTGGAATGGGCGATTCCGGCGAGGTTCGCCATTTTCGCGCCGGTGGGCGATGTGCGGTCGAACTAGGGGCCGCACAACCCTTGTGCGGCGCCGTTCTGGCCGTCCATCGGCTCGGCGCACTGTGGCTGGGCTCGGCGCGCAGTAGGCTTGCGCGGTCTGTCGTGGGACCGCATATCTTAAGGTGCGGCCCCACAACAACCGCACAACCCTGGGTATTCGACTGTTGAATTTTACCGTTGTACAGTGCACCGGGGTGTGCGGCCAGGAGTTAGCCGCATAACCCCTCGTGCGGCCAGGTGCTGGCCGTACGTCGTCTGGTGTCGTTGCCTGGGTGTGCGGCCAGATCTGGACCGCACAACCCTTGAACGGTGAAACCATAGCCGCTTTTCCCTAGTGCGGCTAAGGCCTAACCGTTCAGGTTTATTACCGTTGGGAGACGAGCGGCCAGGAGCTGACCGTTCTTCACCCACGTGCGGCCAGGAGCTGGGCGCACATCTGTTGAACGGGCCCATGTTGGCCATTCTTCAGTCTGTTTGGACCTGGGTAGAACGGTCCTGTGCTGGCCGTTTAACCCTAGGTGTGGTCCTTATGCGACCGCACATCCCTGAGCGGCCCAGTGTGGACCGTTCAAGGGGACAGATCGTGTCGGCGAGTCTCCCGTCATACCGAGTGGTACCGGGAGATGTCGTTGTCGGCTTCTGTCACCATGCGATGGTATCGGTACGAGGGGCGTTCCTTGTACCGTCCGGTTGTGGCGTGATTTTCCGTTGACTTGAGAGTCTACTCCGTAGTGACCCTCCACTAGTTGTAGCCTGCTTACACGCCTGTGGTTCCACCAAGGAGTGGTGGAGAGACTACCCTTAGAGACGGTTTGTGGATTGATTTCCGTCGGGCCCCACGTCTTGCAGCCAGAGTCTGGCTGAGGGGAAAACCGGTCAGAGGGCAAGACCAGGGACGCGCAGTCTGTGTGTGCACACGTGATTGGGGACGGTTGGACCCACGCTGACGAGCGTGACCCCAGCTAGTCACTCGTTTGTAGTTCTTGTGTGGTGTTCGTGCCTTTGGTAGGAGCTACCATGTCAGGCAGTTCACCTGCGGTGTGGTGTAAGACGTCAGGGGACACTACCGGCTGTGCTTCTAGTGGGTGGTACTCCTGTCGAGTCGGGAGTGCCAGACTGTCAATCTTTGCGACTTCAACCTTCGGGTTTTGTCGCGTTGACCGTGGTGTTCCGGTCGTTTCACCGTGGCACGTGTCGGCTTTCGTGCCGTGAGAGTGGTGTTTTGTAGATTGCAGGGCTTCCCTTTTCGAGGTACTCGCTTACTGCTAGCGTAGCGGTTTCTCCGTTTGCGAGGTAGGGTTCGAGTGATCCCTACTGAGTCTTGTTCCGAGACTTATTCCCTGCGTGTTTTCACCGTGTTTCAGGAGAGTCGCGGCCTCAGGGGAGCGCGTCTAAGGCTCGGCGTGGTTCGGGTGCCCAGCGTTAGTGCCAGAGGTCAGAGCCGGGATATGCCCCGTGTAGCTATACTTTTCTTTCTTGTCTCTGTACTAGTTGTGGACTACTGCTGCTGTTATTTTATTTTATCTTGTGGACCATGAATTATGTAAATTGTTAAATTTATTTCCTGCTTAACGAGATAACTGTTTAATTTCTGCAATTATTTGTGATACTTGTGTAGTCTCCACACCTTCCTTTAACCCTTCCGAGTCTTCGGACTCGTGGGTGGCGGTGCGAGTCTCGGGTTATCGGGCCTTCCCGGTAATCGGATTCTCGGGTCGTTACATACATGGATGCACAGGCCTGGTCAGTGGCGGCACAGCCCACGGGTGAGCAGGATCCCGGTACCTTGATGCAGGTAGTGGGGAAGGAGCACTCACAAGAGGACGAAGAGAATGTCTTGGATACTCCCTGAGAGGTGACAGGGTCGGAGAGGGGTCTTTCTGATGGTGAGAAAGCAGAAGATAGGGGCAAACTGGGAAAGGAGGTAAAGGAGCTGATGGGGGTGGTGGAAAAGATGAGGGAGGCTCACATGAGGAATTTGGTGGACAAGTTAGGGTCTCTTTTGAGGGGGTGGAGAGGGACATGAAGGGGGTTTTCACCAACATCTAGAAGAGGTGGCTTCTCAGCATGACTAGGGAGGCGTGGATGGGAAAATCACAGAAAAAGACAGCTACGGGGAGAGAGGATGAAGAGGTGTGTGGGTACGAGCTGGAGGTGGGAAGGAGGAACACATCCTTATTCTTATGAGGATTATCTCATAGAATGTAAGGGGATTGGTCGGGGCAAAAAGCAGAGAGTAGTGAAAGAGCTAGTGAGACGATGTAACATTGACATTTTGTGTCTGCAAGAGACTAAGTTTGATGGGGACGGGGACGGGGAGCCGATCATGAGGGAGTTTGGGGGAGCCAAGCTTACTAAGGGGGTGGCTGCCTTAGTAGAGGGGAGGCCAGAAGATATCATGGTTCTATGGAACCAGTTCAAGGTAGAGGACGTGGTGGAGGATAGACAGGTTAGTTGGGGGGCTATCTCCCTTCATTTCTGCAATATGAGGGATGGGTTCTCTTAGGACTTCGGGGATTTAAGAGGTCTTTGTGGGACAAGTTGTTATATCATCAAAGCTCGGGTTGTCCCTGGTGTGTGAGAGGTGATTTCAATATAGTTACAGTAGCTTGGGAGAGGACAAGGATCAGCCACCATACAAGGGAGATGGAGGATTTCCGTGATTTCATAGCGAAGGTGGCTCTCATAGACATTGGCTTGGTGAACACCCAGTTCACTTGGTTAAATGTGACGACTTCACCGACATGTTCCAAGCTAGATAGGTTTCTTGTTTCAGTTGACCGGGAAGACCACTTCCCCTATGTGCAAGCTTCTTGTTTCACTAGGTCTATATTGGATCACAGGCCTATACTTTTGAAGACCAGTGGGAGATAGGAGAGTTTCAGATTTGAGAGGTTCTAGTTAAGAGAGGTAGACCTTATGGATTTAGGAGGACTTGGGATGTACATACATCACTCTTCCATGGTTACTTTGGTTGGCAAACTGAAGCACCTAACCCAAGTGCTTAAAGGGTGGAGTGTTGGCAAAACTCTACCTGGCAGATTGGATACGGAGAGGATTCTTCAACAACTGGAAGGTCTGGACTGCTTGGAAGAGACAGGGATACTGGATGACTCTGATAGGCTGCGTAGGGAGACACTTAGGGCAGAGTTTAAAGAGATCCTCACAAGATAAGAGATATATTGAAAGTAGAGATCAAGAAAGAAATGCCTCAAGGAAGATAACATGAACACTGCTTATTTCCAGAGGATTGCCTTAGGGAGAAGGAGAATCAACTATATAACCCCTATCAAGGTTGGCGAGTAAACCATCACACGAGAGGACGAGATTAGAGGGTGGGCTAAGGTGTTCTTCTCTAAACTTTTCACTGAAAATCAGATGTGCAGAACTGACATTGCATAGGACCTTCTTACTCAGTTATCTTCAGCGAAATGCGAGGCACTAAGCAGCCCCTTCACGGAGGAAGAGATCGGACAAGCAGTATTCACTCTTGCAGTAAAGCACTAAGCCCTAATGCCTTTCCTATGATTTTCTTCCAAAAGTGTTGGGAAATTATGAAGGAGGACTTGATTCATGCATTAGGAGAGTTCCAGGAGGGTAGGGATCACTTGAGGGGCATCAACAAAACATATTTGGTCCTCATCCTTAAGGCACAAGGTGTATAAGACCTCCAAGATTTCAGATCCATAAGTCTACAGAATAGCACATACAAGATCATCACCAAACTACTGGCTATGAGACTGGACAGGGTAATTGGCAGAGTGGTTAGTGGTCACTAAGGGGCTTTCATCAGGGGAAAAAACATGCAAGAAAATTTCCTTGTTGCTCATGAGTGTTTCTATGCCATGAAGACCCAGAGGAAGAGGTAGGTGGCATTGAAGCTAGGTTTCGAGAAAGCATATGATAGTGTGAGTTGGAACTATTTATTGCAAATCTTGACCAAGATGGGCTTTGACTAGAGATGGATTGGGTGGATAATCTCTTCAGCATCTTTTTCGATCTTGGAAATGGGAAGCCTACTTCCTCTTTCCATAGTGGCAGAGAGCTCCACTAGGAAGACCCATCCCCGTCCTCTTGTTTGTTCTTGTTGCACATATTCTGAGTAGTATGTGGATGAGGGTTGAGAGGGTAAGTTTGATTAGGGGATTTCAGGCAGGGCACCATAATGTGGACATCAGCCACTTGCAGCATACTGGTGACACTATTCTCTTTCTAGCAGATGGCGAGAGCCAGTTGTATGTCGCTAGGTTGATGCGGGAGTTACTACAAGAGATTACTGGATTGAAGGTGAATTTTAGCAAAAGCCGCATAATTGGGATCAACATGGAGGAGAGGGCACTCAGGAGAGCAACATTTATATTGGGTTGTCAGATAGGATATTTCCCTTTCTCCTACCTAGGCCTATCGCTTTCCCCAGGGCCCTACTTTGTAATGATTGGTAGAGGATAGTGCAAAGGTTTAAACCCAAGCTAGTAAAGTGGAAGGCGAGACTCCTCTCACACGGGGGGAGAATGGTGCTATGTAAATCGATGCTTGGTAGCCTTCCTATCTACTATCTCTCCATCTTGAGGATTTCTAAAATGGTGGCCAAGAAACTGGAGTTCATTCAAACTAGATTCTTCTGACATGGCAGTGGAGATAATCGTAGGGGCTGGCATGACATCTCATGGGGCAAAGTGTGCAAGAGCAAGGAAGCAGGCAGTGTGGGCATCAAGAATTTTAGAGACCTCAACCAGACATTACTTTGTAAATGGCTATGGAGGCTGGGAGTGGAAGACAGTGAGTTATGGCTTCAACTGGTCAAACAGAGATACTATAGCAAGATCAGAGATTGGGACTTGGCATCGGCATCCCTGCACAATGTCTCCTCGATTTGGAGAGGCATCCTTCAGTGCGCTGACATCATCAGATCGAGTGTTCGGATTCGGCTGGGGAATGGATAGAGATGTTTGTTTTGGAAGGACAAGTGGTGTGGGGATTTCACACTAGAAGAGTCCTTCCCGAACCTCTTTCTTATTTCGGCTGCACCCATGGTAACTATGGCCCAGACCTTTGACACAGTTGTAAGGGGGCACATAGACACCCACCTTCAAAAGGAATCTGACGCAGGAGGAGATGGATCAGCTGGAAGGCCTTATGTTATTCCTCCTAGACTTTAGTCTGCTTAAGACCAGGGTTGACAGGTGGTGGTGGAGATGGGAGGAGGAGAGGGACTTCTTAGTCAAGTCTACATCTTCACTCATATCAGATGGGGGTTTGTGCCGTCGTTTTGCTTCGCAAATCTGGTCCCTCAAGAGCCCGTTGAAAGTAAAGCTGTTGATATGGAGGATATCACATGGCTGACTGCCTACTTGTGATAGAACTGCCCCATTCCTTCAGGATTTACCTACGCTTTGTTGTTTATGTGGGGCGGTGAAGGAGGACCCGACTCATCTCTTCACATGATGTTCCTTTTCTAGGGAGGTCTGGGCTAAAGATCGTAGACAGGATCCATCTTAATTTTGGGCCATTCGAGACTCCTTAACTGACACAAGATGGAACCTAAAGGGGGATAGGATTATCTGGTGGCTCATATTGCATGCTACACTTTGGGCATTTGTGAGGAAAAAGAAATAGTAGAATCTTCAGAGGTGAAGCTAGAATTGAAGACATACTTGTCTCTTTTGTTTGTGACAAAGTGAGAGAATGGGCGAACACTTTTGTAAAGTGGAGTCTCAGAACTCCTCTCTCTTCCTTTTGTTAGGGGGATAGTAAGGGATGCACCGACTTGATGAGTTAACCCACTTTCTTTTCATTTAATACAAACGTGGTACCATCCACTTCTCAAAAAACATCATATTTTGATGAGGTTACAACCCAAGATCTATGACCATATTATGTTAACTGTTTGTATTTCAGTAATTCCATCAATACACTCCCAGGTACCTGTCATTGTGATTTACTTGCCAAAACCAAGGCATCCTCCTATGGAAACCCTCACAAAGAATCTTCTTATGGTTTTTCCACTTCTCACAGCTGCTCTTTCCGCACAATCATCACATATTTCCCCACTTCTTCAATAACAGAGTTGACTATCTCTTAGGCATCGATTATACAATTTCGTGAAGACAGCTGAATGAGTAAGGGAGAGCAGCTCAATCAACAGAAAATTAGAGTAAACCCTCTAGAACTTTACAAAGTCACATCAATGAATTCGTGAGCAACTCTCAGCCAAGATATGTGATTCACTTCAATAAGATTACAACAGTAACGGCAAAACAAGTGAACAATACATGGTTTCTTCCACATGTACAAGTCCCACAGGATTCCCATGCATGCATGATTTAGATGGCACACATTTTCTTAAAAAAAGGGGAATAGAAGAAAGGATAAACACATCTCGATACATTTTAAAGACAACAGCAGCAACAAACAAGGGAACATTCCCAAAAAAAATGCAAAAGCCAAGAACAATTAGAATAAACAAGATACCTGACGCAGTCCTGCATAGGATGTCCACAATCCACATTTATGCTTCACCTTCCATGTCTGTCAAAAGGCGGCTCAATCCTCCGAGCTTTCAGATGAATTACCATTATTACATCTTTATCGCTTCCCAATCATGCTAGTTAATTGGCATTATGGTGAGATAATGTAACCATCTGAAAGCAAACTTGTACTGACACATACCATCTGAAAGAGCTCTAATCGAAGCCATTAAGATTAATAGTTGTCTGGCGCAGGACCTCTGAACTCCGATCAAAACCATGTGATGCCACCTATTCAGGGGGATTAAAGGTCTCAAACTATGCTTGCAATGAACCCAAGTCAATTTAAGGTATTTCATAAAGCAAGACAAAAAAATAGATGCTCAGCTCCAAAAATTACTTTGCAGGGTATGTATACACTACAATCACTTAGAAGAACAGAAGAGAGAAAATATGAATATAAAGGATATAAAAGTTCAGGTACCGATACCAAATATGCAAGAGCTGAATAGCGTTCATCGCTTAGATATAATGGTTTTCCCCTGGACATATCATGATCCTGTCATCAAAGCAAGAAAACAAAATGTTATTACCAATGAGGTAGAAAGGGACAATCAGAGGCATGGTGCCATACATGCAAGTCATGTAAAGAAAATTAATGTCATCAGTCAAAGTTTTAATGTACTGAAAGCTCCACTAGCGACTGAGTATGGATCATTGCATTTCACTACCTATAGGCTCAATTTCATCATAAATTGCATGATTTGGTGAAACAGAAAAATGATATCAATCCACATCATGTGTCCAAAAATAGGTTACACCAGACCTGGAACAGATCTGACTTCTCAGGAACTTGCCAGTGAGACAGAAATCCAAATATCTTCTCCTTCTAACCCACCTCAACTCAAATGCCCCACGAAATTCAGAAACCTGTGGGACCTACACACTTGAAAGGGAGAGGAAAAAGCTGTAGATATTGATCCTTCTTTCCCATAGTTGTCAAGGCGGACGCCTAGGCGTCCAGGCGATTTTGATGGAGAAAGGCGCCTGCCCGCCTTTAAATAGGCTGAAAAGGCGAACCGAGCGGTCACCTAGGCGGGCTAGGCGCCAAGGAGGCCGCCTCACCCAAACCCGCGAACCGCTAACCCGCCCCCCGCCCCCGCTATCTGTTTTTGTTTTAACCCCCCCCCCTCGATGGTCAACACGCGTTTGACCGCCGCCCGTCCCCTTCCTTCGTCTCCCCTCGATCCTCCTCCTCTCCCACTCCCAGCCCTAGGTGCCGGGGTGCCGCCGTGTCTCCCTCCGTCGTCGCGTCGTCGCCGGAACAATACCCCCGGCACCGTCTTCCTCCGTCGTCGCCTCGGCCATCACCCCCGTGACGCCGCCGCATCGTCCGACGCCATCCCGTCGGTCACCTCCTCCACGGCTGTGACATCCACTGCCGGCGCCGGAGGAGCTTTCATCTCCGCCTCCGGTAAGTCCCACACGGCCACACGGCCTCACTCCTCTCTCTCTCTCCCCCCCACGGCCTCCCTCCTCTCTCTATCTCCCCCCACGGCCCCTCTCTGTCTCCCTCCTCTCCCCCACACCAGTCCCTCCTCTCTCTCTCTCTCCCCCCCGGTCCCTCCCTCTGTCTCCCGACTCCCCCCCCCCCACACCAGTCCAGCACCCTTCCTCCTTCTTCTTCTTCTCCTTGCACCTCCTTCCTCTCTTCACTGCTTCTTCTCCTGCGGACTTCTCCCCCCCCCCCTCTTCTCTCCTTCTCTTTAACTTCTTCCCCCTCTTGTCTGAGCTCCCCTCCCTCCTCTTCTCCCTTTCCCCTCTTCCCCTCCTTCTCCTCCTCTCCCAGACTTCTTCTCCTTCTCCTTCTCTTCTTTTTTCTCCTCCCCCCCTGCGGGCTCCAACTTTCCCTTCTTCTTCTTCTTCTTCTTCTTCTACCCCTCTCCATTTTCTCCCTCTCACTCCTCTTTCTCTCACCACCGGAGGCCCTGTTCAGAACAGGGCACCGCCGGTTTCTCTCTTTCTCCTCCCTCCTCCTCTTCCCATCTCTCTCTCTCTCTTTCTCTTCCCCTTCACCTGCTCTCTCTCTCTTTCACCGGCTCTCTTCTCTCCCTCTCATTCCTTCTCCGCCGTTCTCTACTCTCTCTCCCTCCGTTTCACTCTCATCTCCGGCAGCACACACACGCCTCCTCTTCTCCTTCCCATTCACTTGCTCTCCCTTCTCCCGCTCACTCTCTGCAGTTCCTCTGCACTCTCCCCCTCTCTTTGCTCTATCTCACTCACACAGTCTGCACCGCCGGCTACACCCCTTCTTGACGCGGCGGCGACGTGGAAATGGATCGACGGCACTCCGATATCACGAACATGACGGATAACTTACTACCTCGCGCAGCTCGGCCTCACGCCGGACGGTCTCACACCGGACGACACTCAAACTCACAAGGAGAAAGAGGGAAGGGAAATGCAAGAGGGGAGAGCTCTCACACAAAACAAACTTTCATTCATTCTTTTTTATCATACGTAACACACAAACATTGGCCTCCTTATATAGGAAAAAAGCCATAGCAATAATACCCTCACACTTATAATAATTGTGTTTATACCCTAGCCTAACAAGACAAAGCCCACCCACCCACTTTTGACTTATGGGTTTTAATCAAATAAAATACATAAAATACACATGTTATTTGACTAGTCTAATAAGACGAATACACACAAATACATACAAATACGTGTATCACTCAATACACACAAATACGCCGAGTCTTCAGGAAGTCGGATCTCCGAGTAATAAGCTTGGAGCAGTCGGGGCGGTGTGGCGTCGGCTCCGAGTAGTGGGCCCGGTAGTGGGCCTGGTGTCCCCACCAACCCTCCCGGGGCGGCTGGAACTCGACTCCGTCGAGTAAGGGGGGACACTGATGTGGTAGTGCTCCAGCAGATCTGGATCGAGGCGCTGGAGATCTTCCCGGCTGATCTAGGAATCATCAGAAGGTGGACGGTCCCGCCAGCGGACAAAGTAGCGCTGGTACACCGTACTCCGTGTAGTGGTCACCTGCTCATCCAGTATCCTCTCAATGTGCTCGCGCGGTACTCTCGAGGTTGTGGGACGCACAGGGGTGAGCTCACTCTCAATGGGAGGAGAAGGCTCGAAAGGGTCACTAGGAATCGCTGTGGGTTCCTTGTAGGCCACTAGGTCTGTCACATTAAAGGTCGAGCTAATCCCATATTCGGGAGGTAAGTCCACAACATAAGCATTGGAGCCAATCTTCTGCAGGATAGGGAAGGGACCATCACTACGGGCTTGCAACTTTTTAACGGCTCCTGAGGGGAGTCGTTCGGGCCGGACCCGTACCATAACCAAGTCACCTTCTTGAAATTCATGGTGACGCCTATGCGAATCAGCCAATTTTTTATAAGTCTCATTACTGACGTTGATTTGCTTGCTAATCGACTCGTGCAGACTCTTGACATGGTGTGCAAACTCCTCAGTTGACTTGGACATTCTAGACTCGAGGGGAAGGGGAATGAGATCCACAAGCTTCCTAGATTTATATCCATGCACGACCTCAAATGGACTCGTACCTATGGACCGATTGACCGAACTGTTATATGCAAATTCGACTCTAGGCAAGAGAAGATCCCAAGTGCCAGAATGTTCCCCTACAAGACACCTCAAAAAGTTTCCTGAACTCCTATTGACGACCTCTATTTGCCCATCGGTTTGTGGGTGATAGGCAGTGGAAAATTTGAGTTTGGTGCCAACTAGGTGCCAAAGTGTCTTCCAGAAGTAACTAGTGAACCGGACATCTCGGTAAGACACGATAGTTTGGGGGAGACCATGCAGACGCACGACTTTATCAAAGAATAAATGGGCTACTCTAGATGCATCAGATGTTTTAGAACATGCAATAAAGTAGGCCATCTTAGAGAACCTATCAACGACAACAAAGATGGAATCATACTTGTGAGCAGTGCGAGGTAACCCAAGGATAAAATCCATGCTCACATCAACCCATGGTCGATCAGGAACGGGGAGAGGAGTGTAGAGACCAGTGTTTTGTTTGACCTGTTTGGCCATTGTGCATGTCCTACACTGGGCTACAATCTTGGCCACATCTTTCTTCAGGCCAGGCCAATAGAAATGCTCCTCCACAGAATGGATGATCTTGTTGCGGCCAAAGTGACCAGCAAGACCTCCAGCATGTATTTCCCAAATCAGGAAGTCCCGAATAGAAGTCCTCGAGACACAGAGTTGATGCCCTCGAAATAGAAAACCATCCTGGAGTAGATAGTCAGAAAAGGCTATCGAGGGTCCAGCAGACAGAGCAGAGTAGGCAGGGCCAAAATCAGGACACTCTCCATAGAGTTCCTTCATGCGGTCAAATCCGGTGACCTCTACCCGAACAGTGGAAAGAAGGGAGACCCTTCGACTCAAGGCGTCGGCCACCTTATTGTCCTTTCCAGCCTTATGTTTTAGGACAAAGGTGAAGGACTGGAGGAATTCTACCCACCGACCATGCCTTGGGTTTAAGCCCTTCTGAGAGCTAAGG
This sequence comes from Amorphophallus konjac, assembly GCA_022559845.1. Taxonomy (NCBI): domain Eukaryota; kingdom Viridiplantae; phylum Streptophyta; class Magnoliopsida; order Alismatales; family Araceae; genus Amorphophallus; species Amorphophallus konjac. The sequence continues at coordinate 278,282 of JAHNEJ010003217.1, read as the reverse complement.
AATTTCAAAGCCTCGTGGTCCGAGTATAAGACAAACTCCTGTGGTAAGAGATAGTGTCTCCAATGTTTGAGGGCTTGGACCACAGCGTAGAATTCCTTATCGTAGGTGGAGTAACGAAGCTTTGCATCAGAAAGTTTCTCACTAAAATAGGTCACAGGGTGGCTCTCCTGGCTAAGCACTCCTCCTATTCCTACGCCAGATGCATCACAGGATATCTCGAAGACTTTGGAAAAGTCTGGCAGGCGGAGGACAGGGGCTCTGGTCATGAGCTCCTTTATGGCACGAAAAGCCTGGGAGGCGACTTTGGTCCACTCAAAGTTCCCTTTACAGATGCAATCCGTAATGGGTGCCATAATGGTACTGAAAGCCCTGAATGAAGCGTCTGTAGAAAGTGGCTAGCCCGTGAAAACTACGAACGTCATGGACATTCTGGGGCTCTGGCCAGTCATCTAAGCTCGACCTTGGATTGGTCCACAAACACTCCATGACTTGAAACCACAAATCCTAGGAAAGTGACCCGGTCTGTCATGAATTCACACTTAGTAGGTTGACAAACAAGGTTTCTCTCCTGAAAGTCTCGCAGACTTCCCTCAAATGGTGGATGTGGTCCTGAGGGTTATGACTATAGATGAGAATGTCGTCGAAGTAGACGACAATAAAGCGACCAATGGGAAGACGAAGGGCTTCTGTCATAAGCCTCATGAAAGTGCTGGGGGCGTTGGATAGCCCAAACGGCATGACAAGCCACTCATACAGACCTTCTTTTGTTTTGAAGACTGTCTTCCACTCATCCCCTGGTCGAATCCGGACATGGTGGTAGCCACTTTTCAAGTCAATCTTGGAAAAGATGGTGGCTCCACTCATCATGTCATCAAGACGAGGAATGGGAAACCTATACTTGACAGTGATCTTATTGATGGCGCGGATGTCAACACACATCCTCCAGGTGCCATCTTTTCTTGGGTGTGAGCAAGGCAGGGACAGCACATGGACTCTTGCTCACCCTGAGGAAACCTTTTTGGATAAGGTCCTCGACAATCCTTTGGAGCTCAGCATGCTCCTTTGGGTTCAATCGGTAATGGGGAAGGTTAGGTAGGGTGGACCCAGGGACAAGATCAATGGCGTGTTGTACATCACGCATGGGAGGGAGTTGTGAGGGTAAGTCCTCAGGGAAGATGTCCTGGAAGTCCTGTAGGATTGTCTGGACTTCAGGAGGGATAGAGACTCGGGACTCCTCGGGGGTGATGGTGACAACAACAGCCCAGACAGGGGCACCTTCGGCAACCTCCCTATTCAGCTCACGGACACCTATGAAGTTAAGGCGCGTAACTGGGTCATAACCAACCTTAGGAGCCTTGGGAACAGGTGTGATAGGTGCAGGAGGAGAGGGAATGAAAAAGTTTCCCTTCAGTGGGAGTTCGAGGACTCTCTTGAACCTTTGGGGTTCCAGTGGGGGTGGAGGTGGAACTCTTTCCCGGGGTCACCTTTGGAGGTGCCGGGTACAGCTGTATCTTCTTCCCATTGTGTGAGAAGGAACACTGATTGGACCGACCGAATGTGGTAAGGTCCACGTCATAGATCCATGGTCGTCCTAGGATGATGCTACCAACCTTCATTGGCACTACATCGCATAAGATTTGTCCTTGGTAGGACTGAAATTGGATGGGAATGACACATGTAGTGGTGACTGGGATAGACGTGTCGTCAACCCAAGCCACGTTGTATGGCCTCGGATGAGGATGGGTAGGTAGACCTAGACGGGAGACAAAGTCTGAAGAGACTGCATTGATACAGCTCCCGTTGTCAAAAATCACATTGCAGGGTTAGGATTTACCATAATGTATGTTTGGAAGATGGAGGTTCGACGCCAGTCGTTCTCCTGTGGGTGTGTTAGGATGCAGCGAACTACACCTAGTCTTCCCTGATTTGAACTTTCGGCAATTTCTCCCACTTGCATGTACTCGACATGCGTTCCATCATACCCTGCATCCATTTCCTCAAACTGGGCGATGAGGTCAGGATCGGCCTCATACCTCTCAATGGATTCTCCTTCCTGAGGTGGAAGCTCCACAGGCTGGGGGTCGGTGATGACCAAGGCTCGGGTGGGGCAATTGGTGGCAATATGCCCTAGGTTATGGCACCTAAAGCAACGAACTCCCGAGACAGGGGCTGCTTGGGAGGTGCTAGGGACGGGACCCTTTCCCTTGTCATCCCTCCTACCAATTGGCGGAGTGTACTCCAGCCTGGGCACAGCAACAGGTGCAGGTAAAAGGTTCCTTTGGAAGGGAACAGTAGGGGCAACGGCCCTAAGTGAGGTAGCAGTAGGAACATAGGAAGTGGAGGGGCCGGGCCTCTCAGAATAGCGGACTATGGGGTTTCGGGACTCAGGTTGGCGGTAGGTGGGGACCCGGGGTGGGGCAACCATTTGAAACCGCTCGACATCCTGAGCAACCTAATAGGCATGCTCGAGAGTGTTAACTTCCCGTAGGAACAGCTCCCGCTGTATACTCTCGTGTAGGCCAGCCCTAAACCGTGAGAGAGTGACGGAGACATCCTCCATGACTCGACTCCGAAGGAAGAAGTCATCAAATTTGACAATGTACTCGTCCACGGACTTTCCATCTTGAGTGAGTTTCTGCCATTGGTCTAAAAGACGCTGATGGTAGGAGGGTGGCAGATACTTCTCCCTTAATTTCTCCTTCATTTCTTCCCACGTGCTTATAGGCTCCTCTCGTCTCCTTGCTAGGAGATTCTCAACATTACACCAGTAAGTTTTGGCTTGACCTAGGAGTTTCATTTTGGCGAACCTCACCCTTGTAACAGGGGTCATGCGGCGATGCCAATCAAAATATTGGTCCATCCCGGTCTCCCAATTAAGGTATGTAGCGGGGTTGAGGGACCCATCAAAACTCGGAGCGTCAATCTTGACGTTCCGTAGGATGATATCCTCATCGTCGTGGTCTCTCTCTCGAGGCGCACGGGCCTCTTGCTCTCCACCTCGGGGAGCCTGATTTTGGCGGGCTTGCTCTCTTTCCTCCCTAGGATTGGCTACGGGATTGCCGTGGCCATTCACTCTTCCTTCCTCTCCCTTCAGTCGATCCTCTAAGGCTCGGATCCTCTTATCGAGTTCCGTCCGTAGTTGGCCTATGGATTCTTCAAAGTGGGCCACGAGATTGTGCTCGAGCTGGACTAGCACAGCAGTCACGCTCTCTTGATCCATAGGCAGCGTTGAGGGGCACTCTAGACGGCCGGATGAATTTCTAGACCAACGCGGCATGCACGACCTTGGACCTAAATGATGCCGTCCTGGGACCGATAATTAGCAAGCTATGGACCCAAATTTTGTTGGCTAATTGGCAAAGGGTCAATTCTTTTTGAGAAGGGACCGGTCAGGGAGAGTTACTCGCCCGTAGGCGAAGTAGTTGTGGAACTACCTCCTGACAATTAGGGTGTCCTAATGTGACAGTCTAGGACCTTAAGGATAGGTGCAAGCAAGCTCTCACTTTCCGTCTACAGCGATGCACTCAGGAGACTGGCTGCATGGATCAGACTCTCTCTCACTTCGCGCGGCAATTGAAAAGATACTAAATGAGTAAGTGAGGGGAGCACGTACCTAGCTAGACTGAAAAGTCTAACTCCGACCGGAGACGAAGGCGAGCGGGGACGTGCATGTCCGCACGGTGTCGAAGAAGCTTGATCGGGTTACAAAGAATTCACTCCACGTAGGGAGGTTTTAATTATTACAAACCGCTTAAAATTTCCCACGCAGGGGAACAAATCACTCCAGACTTTCTCTGCGGAGGGAGACTTAGGGGCACTCACACTCCGTGAATTACGGACTGTGTGTCGGCGATCGGGCGACTCAACCGTTGATCGAGCCGTAATTGTGGACCCGGGTGTCACACAAAACAATTTAAACAATTGATATGTAGATATATATATATATATAAATATATATATTCAGCACTTCCTCCTTTTTTTGACTTCTTAAACTCCTCTTTTTCTCGTCTTTTTTTTTCTAACCCCTTTTTTGACTTTTTTTTTTACTGATCCCACGTATAATATATATATATAATATTATATCTATGTTACGCATAAAACACGCGGCTGGGTGAGGCGGACCGGCACCAAGCGCGGAAGGGGGCGGTCAACGCGGGGCCGGGCGACCAGAGGCGCGCAGAGGCGGGGTGTCGGGGTGGGCGCGGGGTGCCTGTTGACGCGAACGGGTACAGGGGCGCCTGCGGGCGCGGGCGGGTACGCTGGGCGCGCTGGGCAGGCGGCGCTCGCTGGGAGGGGGGCGCACGGCTGGGTGGCCCCTGGGCACAGGCGCGGGGCACGGGGTGCGGGCGGCGCTCGCGGAGGGGAGGCGGCAACGCAGGGGGCGACGGGGCGTGGAGGGGAGGCTGCGCTCGCGGAGGCGAGTGGCCGGCGGCCTCGGGCTCAGGGCTCCGGCGGCGGCCGGAGGTGGGGAAGACGACGCCGGGGGGCCTCGCGTGCGGGCGGTACGCGCTGGAGGGCCGGGCTGTCTCGCGCAGGCGCGGGCAACGATGCCTGATGCCCTGCGAACAGAGGAAAAAACAAATTTTCTTGATTTTTTTTCTGTTTTCCTTCTCAACCGAGATCTCTTTTCTTACTTTCTTTTTTTTTTCAAAACTTCTTCAACCGAGGTCTCTCTACTTCTCTATTTTTTTTTGTTTCTCTCTTTTTTTTTCACTTCTAATAACCTAGAGAGAGAAATGGAGATGACGGAGACGTCGGGTCGACGGAGACGCCGTTTGTTGGGCTCTGATACCAAATCTGACGCGGCGGCGACGTGGAAATGGATCGACGGCACTCCGATATCACGAACAGGACGGATAACTTGCTATCTCGCACAGCTCGGCCTCACGCCGGACGGTCTCACACCGGGCGACACTCAAACTCACAAGGAGAAAGAGGGAAGAGAAATGTAAGAGGGGAGAGCTCTCACACAAAACAAACTTTCATTCATTCTTTTATATCATACGTAACACACAAGCATTGGCCTCCTTATATAGGAAAAAAGCCATAGCAATAATACCCTCACACTTATATTAATTGTGTTTATACCCTAGCCTAACAAGACAAAGCCCACCCACCCACTTTTGACTTGTGGGTTTTAATCAAATAAAATACATAAAATACACACATGTTATTTGACTAGTCTAATAAGACGTATACACACAAATACGTACAAATACGTGTATCACTCAATACACACAAATACGCCGAGTCTTCAGGAAGTCGGATCTCCGAGCCATAAGCTTGGAGCAGTCGGGGCGGTGCGGCGTCGGCTCCGAGTAGTGGGCCCGGTAGTGGGCCTGATGTCCCCACCACTTCTCTTCTCCCTGCTCTCCCTTTTTCACTCTAAAAAAAACAGAGGGGCCCCAATAGTCACAAAATAGTCTCCCCCGCCCCTGCTCTCTCTCTCACACACACATAGTCAATAGGCACACAATAATCTATAGGGTGTAGCTAAGTTCTGTATGTTCTGTTTTTTTTTTTTTACAGTGGTCATTATGGAAGAGTCTGGTTCAACAGCAGGTACGGAAGTGAAGAAGAAGGCCAAATCTAATGATCCTGGGTGGAAGTACGCATATTGGCCAGATGAGCATGATAAAAACAAAATAAAATGTGAGTTGTGTGGTTTGATAACAAATGGAGGAATCAAAAGACAAAAGGAGCATTTAATAGGAGGGTTTAGTGATGTGAAGAAATGCCCAAAAGCTACAGAAGAGATTGCTGATGAGATGTTGAGTTGGCTAAACAAAAATAAGAAAAGAAAAATGCCATGTTGTGAGAGTACAACTGTAGATGATGATTCTTCTGAGAATGAGACAGTTGAAAGATCAAAGAAGGGTTCCACTGTGTTAGTGCCACTGTCAAGTTCAAGTAAAAAGATTGTCAAAGGTTCAATGGATATTTTTGCAAGAATGAGTGCTGAAGATTTTGTAGATGTAAGGAGGAGTGGGAAAAGAGTGCAAAGTACGTTGGAGTCTAGAATGAAAAAAGAAGAAAAAAAGATTGTTGAGAAAGCTATAGCAACATGGTTTTATGAAGGTGGAGTGCCTTTTAATACGGCCAAATTAAGAAGTTTTGAGATAATGTTTGAACTTGCAGGGTGATTTGGACCAGGATTTAAGCAACCTAGTTACCATAAGTTGAGAGTGCCACTTCTCAAAGAAATGGTAGAGGATACCAAAAGTTTGCATGTTGAATATATGCAACATTAGAAGACTTATGGGTGCACTATCATGTGTGATGGGTGGACAGACAAAAGGCAAAGAAGTTAATCAAGTTCTTGATAAATTGTCCTGAAGGCACTTACTTTATGGAATCATTTAATGTTTCTCATCAGAGAGAAGATGCAGGATTGTTGTATGAATTGTTGGATAGGATGGTTGAAAGGGTTGGAGAGAGGAATGTTGTGCAAATTGTGACAGATAATGCATCTTATAACATTGCAGCAGGTAGAATGTTGATGGAAAAAAGGAAACAATTATTTTGGACGCCTTGTGCTGCCCATTGTCTTGATCTCATGCTAGAAGACATTGGCAAATTGAAAGCTTATGCAGGTACCATCTCAAAAGCTAAAAAGTTGACAACATATATATACACCCACACTCGTTTGCTTGACCACATGAGGAAGGAGACAAAAGGAAGAGAACTTGTAAGGTTTGGAGTGACAAGATTTGCCACAGCCTTTCTCACGTTGGAAAGGTTGCATGACGATGCCATAAAGAAAGGTTTGCGAAGATTGTTCACTTCAGATGCATGGCATAATAGTGTATGGGCAAAGACAAATAAGAGAAAAAATGTTTCTTCAATTATTTTTCAAGTGAAGTTTTGGCATGCCATTGAAGAGATATTGAGAGCATCTCAACCCGTTTTGCAGGTTTTGAGGTTGGTTGATGCAGATGAGAAACCTGCAATGTGATACATTTATGCTCCAATAGAACATGCAAAGAAGCAAATACTTGAGAACTTTGGTTCTAAGGAAACTAAGTATCAACCTGTGTTGAAAATTGAAGAGCGACGTTGGAAGGATCAAATGAATCGTCCTCTACATGAAGCATGATTTTTCTTGAACCCTAAATTATATTATGAAGCCCGTACGAGAGATGGTCCAGCTATAGTTACAAAATTCTCAAATTCTTTCTTAGCATGTGTTGAAAGGATGAAGCCAAATACTGATATACAAGACAAGATCAATGATCAGATGGTATTATATATGAATGGAAGAGGTGCTTTTGAACCTCAATGTCAATCAGAGCTCGTGATAGGAGATTGCCAAGTAAGTAATTTGATTAAATTATTATTTTGTGTATTATTATTTCATGAGGAAGTGTGATTTTAATTATATTTTTCTTGTTAAATGTTACTCTAGCTGATTGGTGGATGCAATATGGAGATACACCAGAACTCATGAATATTGCTTTGAGGATTTTAGGATTGACTTGCAGTTCTTTTGGTTGTGAATGTAATTGGAGCATATTTTAATTTGTAAGTAGTCTTTTAAAATAAATTTGTAAGAAATCTATTTGTGTTAAAGTCATTAATCTTATCTTTGTGTTTTTCCAAATTCATACAAAAAAGAGGAATAGATTAGAGCATAAAAGACTTAATGATCTAGTCTATGTTCAATACAGTCGGCGCCTTCGTGAAAGATTCTTAGAAAGGAAGAAACATCCAGAGAGATATGATCCAATATGTTTAAGAGATTTAAATTGGGGAAGTGAGTGGATGACTAAAGATGGCGATGATGTAGTTCATGAAGGACATGACCTTACCTGGGAAATGGTGGATATAGCAATGAGCACATCAGAACAAAGGGCTAGAAGAGACACACTCTCAAGAGGAAGCACTTCACATTCTATGGAAGAGGGTGATGATGAACAAGATGAATGAGAGAATGAGGAAGAAGAGACAGATGATGATGATGCACCATGGGAGTCAAATGATGAAGGTGGTGATAAAGACGAAGATGAGGATCATGAAGCTTCAAATGAGAGAGCACTTGAGAATGCAATGTTTGGTTTTAAAATTTAGATGTTTTTATCTTTTTGTTGGATATTGTATAACTTTTATGTCTACTATTGTTTATGGTACTTCCTTAATTCCTCTTTTGTTTGTTTTATTATATGCTTGTCCATGTGGTGATAATTGGTGATGTTTGTTTCTTTTGGTATAAGCATTATATTACTTGTATGATGCTTTAAATATGATTTGCAGATTTTTTAAAGAAATTGGCAAATATCAGGTTAGTATTTGACTATTTTCTTCATTCTAAAGTCTAACTTTTGTTGTTAATTGTATCTCAAAATTCATTTTTATATTTTATTGCAATGTCATTTCTATTAGTTTTTATTTTTGTCCATATCATTGTTGTTATCTATATTTGTAATGATCATGATTAACTTTTATATAAAAAATTACATATATATTAATGATCACATTTGTTTATGAACTTGACGCCTAAAGCGCTTAGGGACTCAAAGGACCCCAAGCTCGCCTTGGTCGCCTTGTCGCCTTGACAACTATGTTCTTTCCAGAGCTTTGATCTTTTGTTTCATTCTCTTTCCATTCAATTTTCTTGATTTGACAAGAAGAAATGATTTTGCAAATGGAATTGTTAGAATCCGGATGAGGATCTCAAAATAATTAAGATTTCATAAAAGGAAATATTCCAGTCCAAATCAAAATTCATTAGGTTCAGGCAAGGATGATAGTGTCGATTTCGATCTCGATTTCGGCCGAGTCCGAAACCGAAATGTATTGGTTTCGGTTTCAGTCGGAACCTATTTAAAACATTGAAAAAATCTGAAAAATCTGAAAAAATAGAAAAAAATAGAAAAATCATTTGGCATGCATTTGAGTGTGAATAAATTAGATTAAGTGCTAGAAGTAGACATTGGACATGTTAAACTAATATTCTTGAGTAGATATTAAGCATGAAATAGGTTCAAGCAGTACAATAAGCATTACAAACACAATAAATGTTACAGAAATTGCATGATCCCTACCCAAATTATGATGCACTAATATGGATAATAGCTGGAAGAACATTCTCCCTCATCGTCTAGCTTCTGCTGTTGATACGCATAAAAAAACTACATATATTATGTATATTCACTGTAACCCAACAATGATGCAGCCAAGGCGTGCATCCCTCTTTGGATCCCTCTTGAAGTATAAGGTTGACTTGATTGAAATCCAGAATCAACATAAGAAGCAGAACTTTGAGGATTAGAAGAAGATGCGGACCCATAAATGCTACTGGTTGGAACTAAATAAAATTAAAATCCTGGTTGATGACTCCCCTCACACATGCTTGCTTCGTGCTGGCCGCTTGTCTATATTGGTTTTGTGAATCATATCCTCCTTCACTATGACTATATCCTCTACCCGACGGAGGAAGTAAGTTCATACATGCCACCTCCAGTAGTAACACCTGCAGCTGCACTGGGATCATCACTTGGTGCATCATCATCGTCATCGTCGTCATCATCGTCATCGTCGTTGTCATCGTCATCATAAATCTATCACCTTTTAGCATTTGGCTTTGTTTTTTTTTCTTTTGGTGTGACTCATCATCATCAGAACGATAAGAAACCAATTGAAACCAATCGCCTTCTAACCTTTGGCTCTGTTTATTTTTCGTTTGGTGTAACTTTATCCTTCATCTTTGAAAGCAATCCTTTTCTCGTGACACGTGTCTCACATAAACTTACTTCAACTACTCAATTGTCGGATCCTCTCGAGCACCAGCAGTAATCCTCTCAGCCATCTCATGCACTGATATACTTCTTCTTAAGAATGGAGGTGGCTTGACCTTTCTAGAAGTGACTGACCTGCCATCTAATTCTGAGTATCTACCTGGCTCAATCTCAGGCTGCTGCTTAGTGTCGTCAATAAACAAAGCTGGGTCCTCTCTCTGGTGCGCATGAGTCACTCTTGGCCTCTTGGTTGATCCTCTGAATTCTGGATCTCTTGGCTCATCTTCATCCAATATACCCTCTGCCCACGTTTTGTCATCAGGATCAAAAACGAGCTCATCAACCTACACTCGTACCTCAACCCAAGACTGCAAGGGATTTTCATCATCAAATAATGCGTCCACCTTAACTTCTGGAGTTGCATCGTCTGCGACGTGTTTGTCCCTCAGTTGTTGTCTCAGCTTCATGTTCTTTATTCTCAACCTCATGTTGTAGTGGCAATAAAGTAATTTTTCTAACCATTCAGCTTTTAACCGATTGCGAACATTTGCGTGTATAAGGTTGAACGTGCTCCAATTCCTTTCACATTGACTTGCTGATGTTATTTGACTCAGCACCCTAATTGCAATGTAAGCCAATGCATTACTGTACAAATCCCTATTGTTCACCATTATCCACCAGTCAGCTGTTCCACCAACCATAAACAAATAAATGTAAGATGTAAATGAAGATCAATTCTTCATGATATACTAATACATATTGACTCAATTTAAGCACAAAGATATAGTGGACTCACTCTTCCCACAGTGTATTGTAATTGTGAGTCAGAATATGTCCCAGTCCTCGATCTATAACTATCCATCTATAAGGATAAAATAATAATTAACATAACTAATTACGTAAATTCTTTTTCTCTTGTTGATAAAATCAATAAAGGCCAACCTGTAGCTCGGTCTGAAGCCTCTTTTCTGGTGTCCTCGATAAATGACCAATGACTGTTAAGGTGCCTTGAAACACCTCGCAATCAACGTTTGCATTGGCATTGTACATAAATCGAGGGTTGAGAAAATAACGTGCATTTGTGTATAATTAATCAGTCACCAACTGCATGCAATTCCTGGTGTAATGTGTTGTCTTATTTGTTAATAATTTTCCATCACTTCGCATAGTCTCTGGGAAGGAATTTCTGCAACTCTAACTTGGCACGGTCCATGGCCTCGTACAGATATCCCATATCATTCTTCTCATCGCCATCCATTCTTAGGACCTTCACGAGAGGTGGGACTATTTTCATGTAACGTGAGACTCTGTTCTAAAATTTGATGTCTTCCACAATGTGGCACACATCTAAATAATCCATATGAGCGTCAACATTGAATTTGTCTATATAATCTCGCATGGAATTGTGGTATATGAAAGATTTAAGCTCATTCTTATACCTATGCACAGACTCTAAAGAAATAAAATTCGAAACAAATCTTGTTGGCCCTGCATGGATGATATTTCGGCCCCCACTTGCATGCGCTTTGAACATGTTCAAGATCCTAGGATGGCCATAAATGTACTAAGTGATTTTTTTTGCCCACTCAATTGCCTTCTTTACATTTTTTTCCTTCCCAATGTCTTCAAATATCAAGTCCAAAAAATGTGCTGCACATGGGAGCCAATATAAATGCTTGCACTTTTACATCAACTTCCTCCCTACAGCCTTGTAACTGACTTCATTATCGGTGACTACTTGCACAATATGTTCCTCTCCAATTTGTTCTACCATGTCATCTATCAAATGAAATAAATAATTTGCATTCTTTTCATAATTTGATGCATCAATTGATTTAACAAATATTGTACCTTCGATGCAATAAATCAGAAAGTTGATCATGGACTTCTTCGTGATACCAGTCAAGCCATCACACATAATGGTGCATCCTCTCTCTATCCAGATATGCTTGAAGCTTTCAACCCACTGATGAAGCTCATCAACCTCTCCCTCAAGGCCACGCCCGTATATGTCTTAACGTGACGAGGCCTTCAAACCGGGTCTGCATTTGCTATGGCATCAAGCATAGGCTGCCAGTATTCAGATTGAGATACATGTGCAGGCACAGCTGCATGGAAAAACCATTTGCAAATACTTTTAAATGCATGCCCTGCAACTTCAATTGATTTTTTGACCCCTCTCAATGCTTGCTTGATTTTTGGTTGTATAGCACTATGCCTTCTATGCAGATAGTTGTCCATGGGGCCTACTCTATGCGCGGTTGCACCAGTGTCAGGACGTCGTGCTACACCAGCTATACTAGAGTAGATCCCTGAACCTATCGATGTTTTTCCCTTCCTTCGAGCTGCTTATTCACGTTTTACTGGTTCGGTCAGCTCTGGATCTGAATCTTCAGTGTCTTCCTCCTCATCATCCTCCCTCCTTCCCCTTCTACTTAATCTGCCTAAAATCTCTTCAACAATTTCAGCCTGATCTTCAACCCTTCGTTGCAGCCTGTCTTTCTTGCCCAGAAAGCACTGGCGCATTTCCTCTGCCACCTGTCGAGGACATCTATCACATTGCTTGACCTCTCCTCTTATCCCTGTCAAATACTGCTTTCCTTCAGTAATTCCGCCATGTATCGCCTTACCACAATAATTACATTTGACTTTTCTTCTTCCAGCATCAAGTAACGCGAGCTGGGCCCACCCCGAAACGTCCTGCCCTTGATTCTCCTGGCTTTGTTCACATCTAACCATGATGTTGCATTAAGACATTCAAAGACAAATGTTTGTAAGTACAATGAAAAAATACAATGAAGCATAATTGAGCTTTAAATTACGCTGAATTGAGATAATTAGACAAAAGTCCCAATTTTTAACAGCTAATTAGGGTCACATTTGGAGATTTTGCCTAATTACCCTTCATTAAATGCAATTACCAGCATGCTTCTGCCCTAAAACATTCAATGAAACTTAATTGAGCTTCAATTGACACTAAATTTACCTAATTACATAAAACCCCCCAATTTAAATCACTAACTAGACCTTAATTTAGGGATTTACCTTAATTACCCGGCGTATAATACAATTAACAGTATGCTCCTGCCCTAAAGCATTCAATGATAATTAATTAAGCTACAATTGACGCTAAACTTACCTAATTAGACAAAAGTCTCAAATTTAAATCGTTAATTAGGCCCTAATTTGAGAATTTACCCTAATTACCTGACGTGTAATACAATTAGCAACATGCTCCCACAATAAAGTGTTCAATGAAACTTAATTAAGCTTCAATTGACGCTAAACTTACCTAATTAGACAAAAGCCCCAAATTTAAATCACTAATTACACCCTAATTTGGAGATTTACCATAATTTACGTATAAAAACTAATAGAATCTAACATAACCTTACCTACAATAAGAAAACTATCAAAGAAAGAAAAAAATACAAAAACTTACATCCTCCTCGAGGAATCTTTACACGGATGAGGTGACTGACGGCGGCGGCGACAGCTACGCACTCTAAACATCAAGAAACGGCGGCGACAACGGTGTCAAGATCTCCTCCCGATAGCAAAAGCCCCTCCCAAGCTCCCCCTACCCCTCCACCTCCCCTGGAGGTAGCACCCCTCAGATCTCATATTTGAGGGGTGTGCGGAACCAAACTCCCCTCAAGAGGGGAGTTTGGGTCCAGTTTCACCCGATTTCGGGCTTATCGGGACCGAAATGCCCGAAACTGGGCAAAATCTGACTCGATTTCACTCGAAACAATAAAAAAAATAAATTTTTCAAGTTTCAGACCTGCTACAGTGAGCATACCCTATTTCGTATCGGTTATGTCCAAAACCAATACGTTTCGGCCGAAACGTATCGGTTTTGGTCGAAACTGCCCACCTTGGGTTCATGACTGAATCATCAAAGGGTAGAGCCTAATCTTGGGACACTCTTTCTTTAGCCAAACATGGCACTTTGTATCTGACACATGGATTGCAAAATTGATTCAACTCAGAATCGCGGGGTGGTGTTGACCCCATAAGGTACTTTCACAAAACTCAGATTTCCAAAAATTGTTTTGAAGAAGAAAAGTGCACATAGTTGACAAGGGTCCACAAGACAGCTCGTCAATGACCGTTCGAAGGTTCAAAAGAAGGTGATTTTGGACTATTCTTCAAGTATGAAGGGGTTGAAATTAAGTGCATGGGAAATATATATACATATACATATATGTCTATGGGAAGAAATGACAAGTGTCAACACCCACATGATTTCACAAGAAAAAGTCTAAGAAGAAAATCCTCCGTACAAGCCAAAAGGCCAAAAAGAAGCTCAACATGTTGAAGTGAGATTTTTTTATGATGTACGGTAGTGCTTTTATAGCAGAATGAAGCCAAAAAAACTCCTCTCCGGAGGCTGAACAGGCCGAAGGAGCTCCCTCCGCCTACTGACAGGCCGGAGGAGGCCTGTCTCCGCCCTACACAGGCCGGAGGGGTCTGTAGATCGGAGGTTTTCCTTTCTCCTACCTGGGCCTACCACTGTCCCCAGGGGCCCTACATTGTAGTGACTAACAGATGGTAACGCAGAGGTTTGAGTCCAGAGTAGCATGGTGAAAGGTGAGGATCCTCTCATACGGGGGGAGACTGGTGTTATGAAAATCGGTACTTCATAGCCTTCCTTTATTTTACCTTTCCATTTTTAGGATCTCCAAAATGGTGGCCAAGAATTTGAAGTCCATTTAAACTAGATTCTTCTGGCAGGGCAATAGTGACAGTTGTACAGGCTTGCATGGCATGTCATGGGGTAAAGTGTGCAAGAGTAAGCAGGAAGCATGGGCATCAAGAATTTCAGAGACTTCAACCTAACACTTCTTTGTAAATGGTTGTGGAGGCTTGGAACGGAAGACAGGGCTATGGCTACAACTTGTTAGACAGAGATACTATAGTAGGGCCAGAGATTGGGATTTGACACCGACGTCTATATGCAACGTCTCTCTGATTTGGAGAGGCATCTTCCAATACAGGGACATCATCAAATCGAGTATTCGGGTCCGTCTGAGGAATGAATAGAGGTGTTTGTTCTGGAAGGATAGGTGGGGGGGAGGGGGACTTCACACTTGAAGAATCCTTCATGAAGCTCTTTCTTATTTCTGCTGCACCGATGGCCCTTGTGGCTCATATATTTGATACACAGTTGTCTAGGGGTACATGGACACCCATCTTTGGGAGGGAACCTGACAAACGAGGAGATTGATCAGCTGGAGGGTCTTTTGTTATTCCTCCTAGACTACAATCTAGAGAAGAGCAGAGCCGACAGGTGGTGGTGGAAATGGGCGAAAGACGGAGCCTTCTCAGTCAGATCTATATACTCACTCGTATCAGATAGGGGATTACACCACCATTTTGCACCACATATTTGGTCCCCCAAGAGCCTGTTGAAGGTGAAGCTATTGATATGGAGAGTCTCACATGGCCAACTGCCACTTGTGACAGGATTGCCACATTCCTTGAGAACATACCTACCCTTTGCTATTTATGTGAGGAGGTGGGAGAAGACTTTAACCACCTCTTCACAAGATGCTCCTTTTCTAGGGAGATTTGGGCAAAAGATCGGCGACAGAATCCACCACACCTTTGGTCCTTCTAAGAGTGTGCAACATCTCCTCAGATGGCATAAGCGGTAAAACCTGAAGGGAGATAAGATTATTTGATGGCTTATTCTTCATGCTACACTTTGGGCACCATACGGAGAAAGAAACAACAGAATCTTCAGAGACAAAGGAAAAATCAAGGATAGGATTGTCTCTCTTGTTTGTGAGAAAGTGAGCGAATGGACAAAACACTTATGTAAAGTGGAGTCTCACAACTCCCTTTTTCTTTCGTTAGGGGGATAGTAAGGGGTGCACCGACTTAGTGTGGTGTCTTGTATCGGGATTTTTGGGTGTTGACCGACTATACTTGTATATCTCATTTTCAATTAATTTTTTAATACACGTGGTACCGTCCACTTTTCAACAAGTATTCACATAGTTAAAGAATGCCCAATTTAGGATTTAGTTAGCCTTCCAAGATTGAGGTTTTACCAAATGTACTTAATTGCAATTGGCTCACAATGAATAGGGCAATAGGGAATTGCACAAAAATTTTCAAATGCATGAAATTTATCTACTATAATAATCTTTTCATATATGTACAAGTCTAAAATTTTATGATTTTTCTTCATTTTTGTATTTATTTTATTTCTTAAGTCCGACCGATCCAATATTAGCCTAAGTACATGTGAATTGGCTCACTGGCCGATCCGATCCGATCTAGCTCGGGATCGGCCATGGCCGATCCTGACCCCAATCCAAGTCTGCATTCCTTGAGCTGACAAACACAAAGTGCGCAACCCTTAGTTGCAAACTAGTCCCCACAATTGGACAAATAGAGGTGGCCCTTTGTTGAAACAAATTGAGTTTTGTTCGTCCTTTTTTCCAACTAACAGTTACTGACAAAGTGACAAGCGAGAGCTTGCACCAACTCAAACCTGAATTTGGATGCTAATCTTGCATATCTAACCAAAAATATAAACATTTTATAAATAGCAAAACATAACAATTATTTAAAGTATATGTTTAAAATGAACTCGCAAGTAATATCCATCTAATATTATAGATTAAGGCAAATCGTTTTTAATTAATATTCCCCCAAAGTTTGCCATATTCATATCTATATCCCTTCTTTCAACAACTGCCAAAAAATACCCCCAAGTACATCCAAATGGTTTTGACTATACGCTACCAGTTCTTAGGTCATCAACCCTCTTGAAAAGATGCTATAGAAAATGTTACCAAACGTTTAAAAAAACAAAAATACACTCAAGACTCATGCGATCCTATGAAGACACAATAAGTCACATTTTTTTTTTGAAAGTGGATGGTACCACCATTATATTAAATGTAAAAGAAGAGTTAACATGTTCCCAAAAATCCCTATACAACCAAAATACACACCAAGACAGTGTGATTCACCCTAACCTCCCAATAAAGTAAAAACAGAGGAGTTGGGTGAATTCACTTTACAAAGATGGTGCACTCATTCCCTCACTCTCTCACAAATGAAAGAAGCAACCCTATCCATTGCTCTTGCCTCTCTTCTGAAATTTCTGTTGTTCCTTTCTCCCCATAAGACCCATAAGGTGGCATGGATGATAAGCCACCAAATAACTCTATCTCCCTTCAGGTTCCACTATCTGTGCCAATCATTGAAGAGTTGTACCACGCTCTCCTGGGGGCCGACAACATTGTTGGCGATGTTGATCCATATCTCCCGAGAGTAAGAGCACCCTGTGAACAGGTGGTTGAAGATCTCCTCATCTCCACACAAGCAGCAGCAAGTAGGTATGTCCCGAAGGAACAGAGCAAGCTTACGCAAGTCGATAGTCGTCCATCTGAGGTCCTCCAAATCTGAGATGCCAAGTGGTGGCGCACTCCTCCATCAGAGATGAAGGTATATGCTGATTCGACTAAAAAGCCTCCCTCTTTCTCCCGCATCATCCACCACCAGTCGACTCTATCTAAGGAGTATAGTCAAGGGGGAACCTTAGGACTCCCTCCAACTAATCCATCTTCTCTAGCCCAGGATTCCTTCTGAAAAAGGGAGTCCACATTCCTCCTGAAAGCTCTGAATCAAAAGTCTACAAGACAGTGGCCAAAGGTACAGCTGCAATGACTTATAACATAGAAATGTTGCCTCTAGTGTGAAGTCACTACACCATCTGTCTTTTCAAAATCGGCACCTCGGTCCATTACTCAGCCAAACCCAGACACTGGATGAAATGATGTCTCTACACTGCAAAATACCTCTCTAGATGGGAGAAATATTGCATGGAGAAGCTGGAGTCAAATCCCATTGCTCTCATCAGCCCCCAACTTCCACATCCACCTACACAGGAGCGCCAGGTTGAAATCTCTGACATTTTTGATATTCACTCCTCCCATGTCCTTGCTCTTGCAAACTCTACCTCAAGAAATATCATGTCAGCCCCTACACCCGTCTCCACTATCATGCCAAAATAATCTTAGCTTGAATAGCCTATACCTTCTTGGCAATCGTCTTCGAGACACAAAAATCACACATACCCTGATAAACATAAGAATTTCTGCATATATATCCTCATAATCTACATGTTTATAAAAAAAATTACATATATAGCCCTAGAATCTTGTGTATTCTATTCTGCAACTTCATATTCTTTCTATCGTCATGTATACATCCATATTAAAAAATATTGTTTCAGTTATACCCCTCATACTCTAACACCATCCAAGTTACCAGAATATTCTGTTGAACATGTAAAATATAAGGTTTTAAAGGGACATACAAGATAATATGAAAGATTGTAGGGGTATATGTGTCATTATCTTAATTATGTGAGAAGATTAAACAAGGGTAGATTAGTCATTTTCACATCTTAATCTACCAAAAATTAAATTAAACAAATGGTCGGTAACAGTGAGGGTATATATGATGAAATGTGGTTATTATGAGGGTATGCATGGCAATATGAAGAATATAGAGGTATAGATAGAATATGCAAAATCTAAGGATATAGATGCAATTATCCCTTACATCTATATCCCTCATTTTTAACAATTTTAAGAATAGTTTCATCATTTCAGTGCTTAAACTGCACTTTAGTTAATCGTAGCAAGGTAATAACAGTAACCATGTGGATGAGTTAAGGGGTATTTTTGACAATTCAGGAGTGTATATATATATATATAAACAAACAACGTTATATGGGAACATTTGTAAAAATCCCTAAAATAAAATCCATATGATACAGTTGAGTATTTGTCTCCTAAATGCTGGGCAACTACGCATCCCAAAGTATATCTGAACAGCAGAATGTCAGAAGAGAAAGATACATTTAATGCAAGAAAAAAAGAGAGATGGATCAAAATTGTTCCTCGATTAGGTGAGTGAAATCCCACACACCAGATTGATGCACCATCTAATTCCATCAAAAATCCTATAAAGTACACACTCAGTAAATATATATATTTTTCCTGTTAGAATCAATCAATATCGTTTCAAAAACTTATATCAGTCTAAGCTCCAGAACAGATTAGCGGGAAAAATTTGCTAGTTGTTACTCAGTTACCTCTTCACCAAAGGCATCCAAATAGGGAGAAGGCCATGGTGCCTGCCGAGCAGATCTCTGCAGTAGAATAGTTGTTCTCTGGAACAAGTAAAGTAAGCCTTAGGAAGGAGAGCAAGTTCCTCTTTTTTGTGTGAAGAAAAAATGGATTGCCCACCAATTTTATTGCTAAACAGATAGGAGAGAAAGTTCTTCCTTAACAACAAAAAAAGTCCAATGAAATAGTATTTCAACATAAGATCTAGGTGAAGGCAAATAACATACCCTGATCAACAGAAAAACACCAATACCTGCACCACATGCAGCCGCATGACTTTGACACCTACTAGCTCTAAAAGATTAAATTAAAAAATTTAGAAGGTGCGGACGTCATATTGATGAATGCCAGCCATGATATCTTCCACATGTAAAGAAGACTGTCATGAGTAACTAACCTGCAGCATGGCTTCCAGCTTGGAGAACATAATCTGCCACATAATAAGCACAAAGCAGGGTCTTCTGGAACGGCTTTGCACTCAGGGCACTGCTGTTTTACATACCTGATTGAAACCAAAGAGGGCAACCAAACGTTTATGAGTTGCCCAGAGCTCACAACAATTAGTTCACACTTCAAAAGCCATGAAAAAGAGTATAGACATTATTATGTACAAACCTTTGTAACAGATCCTGGTAGAGAAGAGGGAGCCGCATCAACCTGAATGGAACTGCTGGGGTGGAATACAGAACACAACCAAAATTGTGAATACTGAACTCCTCTGAGAAATGTGCACACCACTTCAAGGCTAAAGCATATACTAATTTGTCCTTGAGAACTGCTTCCAATGAATGTATCTGGAATGTATTCTCTAACTCACTAATTTCACTAAGCTCCATTGAAAGATCGTCTGTATTTTCTAACATATCATTATTCATGTACAGAGTTAATTTGTCCCACACATGTGCATTATCATAGCAGGGGATTGATGTTAATGACTTCAGCATCCTCCAGAGTAATGCACACCTTCGGAGATAAGGAAAAGTGAACCTGCGGACCATATCTTTAGGATTAACAGAAACGTCAAAATAGTTGGAGACAAAAAACCTCCGAGCAAGTTCAGATTCTCCCATAGACTTGCAGATATCATTAACTGGGCAATCATTGATACTCGAAATGTCAAAATGGTGTTGGCTATGACACGTTATAAGTGCCTGCAAGACAACAGGTTAAGAAGGTCAGACAAAAAAAAAATCTATCGAATGTTATAACAGACTGAAAGGCACAGCTCCAGCTTTTAGAAAAGCAGAAACAACATTTTGATACAGGGGGAGAAAAGAATGAAACTAGCATTTACATACCTGAATCACACAAACAACGTAGAAGAGATGCACAAGTGCAACAAAAGACTCATTAGATGATGCAAATGGAAGTGGAAGAGAAAACAGAACCCATAGCAATGAAGAAAAAGGATCATGTGCAAGTATAGGATCAGCAGCTTGTTTCAAGAATTTGATGTCAGGGACAACTTCCTCCTTGCGAAAACGTTCCATAACTGATGAGAGAGGACCTATAACAGGAACCATTAAGATTAGTACTTCTACAAACATTTGAATATGAAATAATGTCCAGAAGACAAACAAATTAATGCTTCACAAATAATAGAAAATTTTGTTGTGTTGCAAGTAACCCATAGAGGTACACGATGTTATCACTCGTTGTTTCCCTGGAAAGCCTCGCCCCCAAAATTCTTTTTCTTAGTCATTACTTCTGATTCCTCATTGGTATTACCTGTTACATCCTTTTTTTCCTTAGCAAGCAGTTGGAGAGAGGCATGGCATTGCCTATAAATAACCCAAACTAGCCATAGAGAATCATATGAAACCAGCATATGACTTCAATCAATGTGATTCAACTAACACTTGCTGTAGAAAAATGCATTCTTTTCAGTAAGTACAGCTTTTTTTCACAAATGCATTCTTTTCAGTAAGTATAGCTTTCTTTTCAGAATATTTGTAGCATCCATTTTTTGAGTCTGCTTATTCATCTTTCAACAAATTTGAACTTAATCAATTCATTGGTTAAAATAGGCCCTGAAAGAGCTTTTTCGGACCAAATACTAAATGTTACACACCACTGGTCATATAATTGTGGTTACACCGAATTTTTTTCAACAAAAGGGCTGTAATCCAGATTCCAGAGTATAAGAGAATAGGATTTTTTTCAACAAAAGAGTTGTTATCCAGAGTATAAGAGAATTATAAACTAACTCTTTTTTGATAGACACATAATTGATGGAATTACAAACGTGCTGGGTTGTAAGTTTCTTTGCGGGTGAAGTAATTGAATATTTAGTAGGGGGACAAATCTCATCTTATCGCTTATTTATTTATTTTTTTGTATTAATCACTTTATCAATTATTATTTTTAAGTTTATGAAATTATAATATTTTTTAAGGGGTGTTCATAATTCAGTTCAAACCGAAAAAGCAAAATGAACTAGATTTTGGAATCAGGTCTGTTTTGGAAGTTTGTAAAATCAAACCAAACCAAAGAAAGCTAACATATTAAAAATATCTATCTTATCAATGTTATATAAAATATATATCCTATAAGTATTTAAAAATTAATTACATAAAGATATATAGACACAAATATAAGTATTTAAACTTTAACATTAATTTTAAATATATATACACCACAAATTCATTGTTACAGTTAAATATGTAGTTTCAGTTTAAACCAAACAGTGAATTTGTTTGGTTCATAGAGTCAATTCAGTTTGGTTCAGTTTGGGAAAAAATTCCCCCAAACCAAACCCTGTTCACCACTGTATCCTACTGAATGCCCAAAAACTGATTTGTATGATTCAAGTAACTTGCAGTTTGAAGATTAGAAGAATGCTTGTGCATTTTCCCCCCAAAAGGGGGCATGGCTTGTACCACCAATAAAGACTAATAGAGGTCGTACTAGGTTTCTTCACACTGCAAACACTGACCCAAAACACAAAGAAAGAGTGGCAGTTACGAGCCTTTCGGAGCCTACTGCCATTCTCTCACACAGATTTTAAGGATGTATATGCCCTGATTAGAAATAAAACAAAAGGCTCTAATACAAATATTTTGAATATAAGTTTCTTTCCCCCAAAAAGAATGTGGATCAAACCACCAATTTGATTCCAAAATAAACAGAGGCAGGACAAACAAAGGTAGAGGAGAGATACCTCAACATCCTTGGACTACATTACATAATGACAAAGAAATAAACCAAAAGATTCAAATTACTCAAAAAAATTGACTCCCAAACCTTAATAAATGACTGACGCCTTAGCAATTTATGAGCTGCTACCTACACAGTCAAAAGTATTGCATTTAGTCGTCAAACAGTGTGATAGTACGTCTGGTCAGTATTGTCAATCCTGTTATGTTTTATTTACCCTGAATAAGTGATCAGTGCATTCCCTCCATAAGCTCCAGTAAATGGCATGTCACATGCATAGATGGCAGTATCGGCCGAAACCGATCGATTTCAGCCCATACCGATATGAGTTCGTACCTGCTTACTGTAACAGGTCCGAAACTTTAAAAAAATATATATATGGTTTCAGGCGAAATCGATACCTGTTTCGCCCGAAACTTACCCGTTTCGGCCCGAAACCGGACGATTTCGGCCGAAACCGAACGTGAACTCCCCTTAAGGGGAGTTCATTTCTGTAACTCCCTCAGATTCTTAGATATGAGGGAGAAGGAAGCTGCTGCACAGTGCTGGAGGCCCCTTGAGGGGGAGGGTTTGCTGCCGCCGTCGCCGTTTCTTGGAGTTTGCAGCATGTAGCCGCAGCCAAAGTGTTTTCTTGGCTCCTATTCCTAATAGATCTTGATAGTTTTTTTTGTTGTAGGTAAGGTTCTCTTAAATATATTAATTTTTATATGTAAAATATGTTAAGACTCCAAATTAAGACCTAATTAGCTATTTAAATTTGGGACTTTTGTCTAGTTAGGTTTTAATTAGGGTCAATTGAAGCTCAATTAAGCTTCATTGAAAAATTTATGGTGAGAACATACTGCTAATTGCATTTCATGAAGGGTGGTTAAGGTAAAATTGATAATTAAGCCCTAATTATATTTAAATTTGGAGCTTTTGTCTAATTATGTTTAATTAGGGTCAATTCAAGCTCAATTAAACTTCATTGAATAATTTAGGACGAGAACATGCTGCTAATTACATTTAATGAAGGGTGATTAGGATAAAATTGATAATTAAACCCTAATTAACTAATTAAATTTGGGGGTTTGTCTAATTAGGTTTAGCTAGACTCAATTGAAGCTCAATTAAGCTTTATTGAATAATTTAGGGCGGGAACATGCTGCTAATTGTATTTAATGAAGGGTGATTAGGGTAAAACTCCAAATTAAGTCTTAATTAACTATTTAAATTTGAGACTTTTGTCTAATTAGGTTTAGTTATGGTCAATTGAAGCTCAATTAAGCTTCATTAAATAATTTAGGGTGGGAGCATGCTGCTAATTGCATTTAATGAATGGTGATTAAGGTAAAACTCCAAATTGAGCCCTAATTAGGTGTTTAAATTTGGAGCTTTTGTCTAATTATCTCAATTCAACATAATTCGAAGCTCAATTATACTTCATTGCATTCTTTTCATTGTACTTACAACCATTTGTTTTTGACTATCTTAATATAGCATCATGTCTAGACGTGAACAAGGTCAAGAGGATCCGGGGTGGGCCCACCTCTCCTTAGTTGATACTGGGAGAAGAAAAGCGAAATGCAATTATTGTGGTAAGGAGATACATTGCTGAATTACTAGAGGAAAGCAACATTTGACAGAGATAAGATGAGAGGTCAAACAATGTGACAGATGTACCCGAGAGGTCCGAGAAGAAATGTGTCAGTGCCTTCTGAGCAAAAAAGAGAGGATGCAACAAAGGGCTGAAGATCAGGCTGAAATTGCTGAGGAGATTTCGGGCAGAAGAGGAAGAAGGAATGATGATGATGAGGAAGGCACTGAGGATTCAGATCCAGAGCTAACTGGAGCAGTAGAGCGTGAACAAGCCGCTCGAAGGAAAGGAAAAGTACCGATAGGTTCGGGGACATACTCCAGTGCAGCTGGTGTAGCACGAGCTGCACGACGTCCTGACACTAGTGCAACCCCGCAGAGACGAGGCCCTATGGACAGCTACCTGCACAAAAGGCAAAGTGTTATACAACCAAAAATCAAGCAAACATTGAGAGGGATAAAAAAATCAGCAGAAGTTGCAGAGCATGCATTTAAAAGTATTTGCAAATTATTTTTTCATGCAGGTGTCCCTGCACATGCAGCTGAAAGCGAATATTTTCAACCTATGCTAGATGCCATAGTAGATGCTGGCCCTTGCTTGAAAGCCCCGTCACGTCGAGACATATATGGGCGTGGCTTTGAGGGACGGGTTGAGGAACTCCATCAGTGGGTTGAAAGCTTCAAGCATATCTGGATGGAGAGAGGATGCACCATCATGTGTGATGGCTAGACTGGTACGACGAAGAAGTCCATGATTACCTTTTTGTCTATTACATCGAAGGTACAATATTTGTTAAATCTGTAGAGCCCTTTTTGATAAGCGGGTGGGGGTACGTTAATCGACCCCGAAGGGTCGATTAAGCCACCCGGGATCGATTAGGTGCATTTGTGTTAGGGGGAGGCGGGGCCCACCGTAACCGCGGGTGGCTTATCCGCCGACAGTCGCCCGACCAAGTCGCTATCAAAGCGGCCCTAGATACATCAAATTATGAAAAGAATGGCAATTATTTGTTTCATTTAATGGATAAGATGGTAGACCAAATTGGAGAGGACACTGTTGTGCAAGTAGTCACTGATAATGAAGCCAGTTATAAGGTTGCAGGGAAGAGGTGGAGATGTTGCGCCCTGGTGCTACTGGTGGCTGGTGCGATGGAGATGGAGAGGGGAATGGAGGGATGGATTAGGTTTTGGTGGGTCTCTCACCCAAGACCTCTCACCCTCTCCCACTCTGAGTACACACAAGCGCACACACACACAGAGGGAGGGGGGCTGCTGCAAACTGGATTCTTCAGATTCACATGAGATGCCATTATTTATAGAGAGTGGTTTCAAAAGGCCATGACCAAAATAACCCTGCTACAGTGCGCGCTACAGTGCGTGCTACAATTCCAAGCCAAATGACTTAAAAGAAACCTGACCTAAGACCCAACCATCAGAGGATGAGATAGCCATCGCCGGCCGCAAACAAAGGGCAATACATGAAAGTAAATAAAAATACACCTCTAGGGGCATAGATCATCTCCGAGCCAGAGGGATATTGGTGTGGTGCGTGGGTGACTATGGCTCAGCTGCTCGGTGTCCTCACTAATAACTCCATTACAGTCATTCTTCGTACAAGGCTGCACATGCTCCCGTATCACTCCGCCTAGACAGTAAGGGGGTCAGCCGCCTCACTCTGCCTAGGCATTTTTAAAACATTAGCTGAAATAGAAATATCATATAAGATCTAGAGAGGGACCTCCAGACTTACAGTCAAAGAAACAAATCAGGTCTTTGGAATGGTATTCTCCAAGCTGGAGATGTGGGTCATGCAGGTGCTATCTTCCTACTTCACAATGGGCAGATGATGATGATGATCCACTTTCAGAAACATGGATGGTATAATTCAACAATTTTGAAGGAAAGATTTCCACAGTTATATAATGTCACAACTGTCAGTTTGGCAGCTGCAAACAGACTTCCTTAATGATAGTAATGTTCTAATGGTTGGACACCTAAGGCTTAGGATAAACCTATAGGCTCATCCACCTCCTTCAAACTCAGATACATATTTTCATATAGAAATCTCTGATCAATGTAAGCCAAGATCATCTTGCATCATAATGGCTTCCTTGATTTTGGCTGAAGAAGCAACATCACTCGATTATTATCAAGCTGACTGCAATCTTCTCGTGAGGATACCAGCAGAGCACTATCTGCTTCTAAATTTCGAATAGGCCATGAATTAGATCTGAATCATTCTCAACAAACCCAAATTAGGTCATTCCTTTTTTTCCATTGGATCTAGATAGAGGGATAGCATGGTTTGCCGACTTATACCATACCGGTGTGAGTCGGCCGACCCGTACTAGGAAAACCCGAGTCAACAGGTCACCGGTACGGTACGGATCTTCCTTTGAAGGGAGAGGCCAAAAAAAAAATCAAGTCAGACCAGAACGGATTGGTACAATACCGTATCATTAGGGAACCGGGTCAACCCGACCCGATAGTATGGCAAACCTTGGGATAAGGAGATTGCACAGTTAGAGGAACTGTTGATCAAGCTCGAGGAATTTATGGAGGTAAAGCTGAGAAAATGATGATAGACTCTTGCTGAGGTCTGCCTGGGGCATGGAATGCCATCTCGCCGAGATCTCGCGATCTTGGTCTCGGCGCGTCGATGAGAAACGAAACACCCGAGTTGAGGGCGTCTCGGCGCGTCAGGCGTGGGCGGGATTCGGCGGGCGATAAAGCGGTGAACCGGTCCACGAACTGGTGAACCAGTGCAAGATTTAAACCCCACCCCCCCCCCAAGTCAAGCCCTCACCCAACCCCGACACTCTCTCTCTCATACCCCAGCACTGTCACACACACACTCTCATTGCGTCTCTGCACGAGCTCGCCGGAGCAGCCCTAGGTGGCTCTCCCCACAGGTCTGTTGCCTCAATCGCCGGCGAGAAGTGTATGACCGAGTTCGCCGGTGTCGGATCTCCGAGTGGACGAGCAGATCGGACATTGGGAGTGGACGTCGGATCTCTGATATACATTTCTCTCTTCCACCCCCCCCATCTTCCTCCTTCCCCATCTGTCTCCCTCCCTCTCTCCGCAGGTGTGACTATGTGAGAGAGAGAGAAAGGGAGGGAGATCCCATCCTCTCTATGTCTTTCTCCCCCCTTCTCTCTCTCTCTCTCTATCTCTATCTCTATCTCTATCTTTCTCCCCCCGGTCTCTCTCCTCCCGCTCTCTCTCTCTGTCTCCTACCCTCTCTCTCTCTCTGTCTCCTACCCTCTCTCTCTCTCTCCGTCTCTCTCTGTCCCTCTCTGTCTTTCTCCCCCCGGTCTCTCTCCTCCCGTCCTCTCTCTCTGTCTCCCACCCTCTGTCTCTCTGTCTCTCTCTGTCTATCCCTCTCCCCCGGACTCTCTCACCCTCTCTCTCTGTCTCTCTCTCACTCTCTCTGTCTCCAACACTCTCTCTCTATCTCTCTCTCTCCCCCCATCTCCGCCTTATTTGTCTAAGATAGAGGGAGACAGAGAGAGATTGAGATAGAGGTGAAGAAGCTCGTATATTGTCATTATAACATGAAGTTGAAGACAGAGAGAATAAAGGCTGAGTATGGACGTGGAGGTGATCCTGAGGATGATCCACTTGACTACTTCACCATGTTGGATGTGAATGAGATGGATGATCGGGAGAACCCATATGCAGAATGGATTGCTTCCAACACTTTGGAAGAAGATGGCAAGCCATGTGAAGATATATCAAATGCAGCACGAGAGGCAGGAGTTGATGTAGATGTCGTGACACAACAAATTGTTCATTCATCTTCAGAGGCTGCTTATCACCACGACACTGATCCTCCTTCAGATATGGATCTCTCATCCTGGCAATGATGATAAAAGTGATAAAGTAGATGATGGTGATGGAGGTGAGATAGGTGGAGATGGAGGTGTTGGTCACATGAGTCTATTCACAGGAGAAGATCATTTCACTCATGCCACTCAGAATGAAGATCATACTTCTCGGCTAACATATGAAGGATATCGAAGTTATCAACGTAAAAAGAATGATCAAGGCACGTCAAGACAATAGAGATTATATGATGATGAAGAATAAGATCTTTCTCATACTTTCACTTCTATGGATCTCTCATCTGGACAAACATATGCCACCAACACCAAGATTCATCAAGTTCAACTTATGGCTATGGATATGGGCATATAGCACAGGGGTCATCAAGTTCGTCATATGGATATGGATCATACACTACTCCATATGCATATCCATACATGGTTGGCAGTATCGGCCGAAACTGATACGTTTCGGCATAAACGTATCGGTTTCGGCCAATACCGACACCGAAACGGGCATTTGCACTGTAGCAGGTCCGATACCAAATAATAATAATTTTTTAATGATTTCGGACCGAAACCGTCCGGTTTCGGCAAAAACCGGAGTTGCTAGCCCCAATTTTGGCCTTTTCTAACTGTTTTGAACCGGTTTCGGCCGACACCGATACCGATATCGAGTCGTATCGGTTTCGGACCCGGCCGAAACTGAGTCCGAAACCGACACTGCCATCCTTGTATCCATATCATGTCCCAATTGTTGTACTTGTACCTGTAGTGGCATATTCTTATCCTCTCTATCCATGCTGGTGTCTTGGTTCACATCTCTGTTCAGGATTATCATAGATATGTAAGGGAGTATATGTAAACGTATGAACAAAGGATGACATGGGAGCAATATTGTACTTATGTTCAGAATTATTACTTTAGACAATATAAGAGTGGAGAGACTGATGCACACCGCTCTTCTTTTTATTACTAATGATTTTTTATGTATTCTTCAGTTTGTGATTCATGTACTCTTTTATGTATCGCTTTTTTGTGTAACTTTTGATATATATTGACATTGGTGCATGTGAGTGGGTTTGTTATTGTTATCATTATTCTTTATTTTGTAAATCTGATTTGTCAGTTAAAAAAATATGTTTGTGAAATTGAGTGGTTAGTAGAAAAAAATTAGGATTTTCTTAGAAACAGGTTATACATATGAAAAAAATTTGCTGAAATCACCGAACCCGATCTCCCGAGATTTTTCAGAGATCTCCCCGAAATCTCCTCTCCGACCCCCCGGAGACGAAGCCGAGATCCGATATGACAAACCATGCCTACTGGTATATTGTGGATGAGAGCATTCTACTCAGGATGGCCACCCATGGAGCAGAAATTCCTTTTGGAGATTTTGGTATGGAGAATCTCCCATGGAAGTCTGGCCATGTGTGACAGGATTTCTCTGCTTATGGATGATATCAGGCTGACTTGTGGCCAGTGTGGGAGGAGAATTGCCTAATGGATCACCTATTTCTCGGCTGCTCTTTTCCCCAGGAGGTTGGCTACAGAATTTCAACATGATAGGATCAGATAATTTGCTACTAGACATGGTGGAAAGACTACTTTTAGGGTGAAACTAAGGCGAACACTAAAAGAAGATCACAGAATTTGGTGGCAAGTTCTTCACGCAAACCTATGGGCCATATGGTGGGAAAGAAATAACAGGATTCAAAAAGGACAGAGAACGACATTTGAATGACTGTATCTCTATTGGCAGTCATGTTTGGCAGTAAGCTAGACTTTTGGCCAGGGATGAGAGCTGACATTTTCTCATTTTGAGCGGCCTACTAAGATATTGAGCCCTTGATGTTTTGAATTTGAAGATATTTCAAGAGAGAGAGGCCTTTCTGTATTTGGGGAGCATTTTCTGGGTTTTTGGCCTCATAATTTTCTTTTTGTTCCTTCAGAAGAGGCTTTTTGTATTTGGGGAGTATCGGGGGGAAGAATTGTCTTTGTCTTGAATAATTCTCTTTTTGACCTCGCACTTGTACATTCTTCATTTTATCTTTAGTGAATACATGGTACTATTCTCTTGCAAGGAAAGAGATATTTTTTTGGCGGGAAACATTGAAGAAAAAGAACAGTAGAAGAGGATTCATGCAGAAGACCCAGAAACTGCCAATCAGGGATAGCTTATTAAGAAAATATATCCTTAAGGCTTCGAATTTCACTACCTCAAGGAGATAAGTTCTGATAGAGGCATGCCGTCTCTAATCCCACTTTCAGTTAGAGAAACTCCATAAAAAGTAAGGCCCCAAAATCAGAAAGAATGCAATAAATTTATACAACATGTGAGCATTCTTGAGTCCACAATCATTGCAGCACATAGGTGACTCCCTTACCACGCCCACTCCAACCAATATAAGAAAAGGGTCGAATCCCCCACCCCACCCCCTCCACACAATATTAAAAAAGGGTTTCCAATGCTTATCCCAAATACTTACATACATAAAATGACTTAATCAAGATACACGAAATGAGAAATTTTAAGCTTTAAACATTGTCAAACAAAAACAGAAGAGGATTCATGTAGAAGACCCGTCAAACAGCCAATATGGCAAAACTTCCTAAGAAAATATGTCCTTTGAATATACTTTCACCACCTCAAGGCGGCAAGTTTAATACAGGGATGTGTTATCTTCTCTGCTGCCATTTTCAGTTAGAGGCAGACCAATAAAAGGTAAGATCATAAAATCAGGGAGATTGCAACAAGGTCGATGGCACGTGAGAGCATTGTTGAGCCATGAATATAGGCATGCAAACCCCACCCCAAAAAATATTTTAAAAGAAAATGGAAAAGGGTTATAAATGAGTCCAAGAGGAGATCAAGTCCCTGAAACTAATTATACATCAACTAACAGGCATTCATTTTTCAATACGCTTATGCTTTAGAAGTGACAGGAAAGCAATATTTGCAATGTAAATCCACATGCAGAACAGTAAGATAAATACTTCACCTTTTCGCCTCTCTATTTTTGATCTATGCCCTGGAAGACCAGAACAAATAGATGCTGCTAGAAGCTCAATGCCACTGAACCTCATAAGCACCTGAAAACGATTGAGACTCCTGGAAGCTTGAGCAACCTGGAGTAGTAATGACAATATAAACCCATTTGCGGATTGGAGTTCACCATATAAAGCTTCAAGCACAGAATGTAAACCATCACAACTAGCAGCCATTCTCCCACGAGCAGCAATTTCTGTGGATATAAGTGAGTATCTAAGCATATCCCACAGAAGCAAAGAGTAGCTTAGCTGACCAGTTGCTGACAATCGATCATAACCATTAGGAAAATACATTCCACATAGCTTACGAAGCACAGGCTCCAGAGCTGGCTCAACAGTTTCTCTGAGGTGCCCCGACAAAACTTTGAAGAATCTAACCTGCCCAACCTTTTCAGCTGTGCTTCTTAGAAGAGATATGGCATGTGAAAGATGAGAACTATTATCTGATCCTGATGAATTTGATAATCCAGAAGTCGATGCATAACTACTATCTGGTAATATTGTATGTCTCTGTATCATCCTAGTATTGCCAGGATACACAGGTAGAATAGAATTTGCAAATCTCCGGCACACTGGGCAAAGCAATTCACCCTGATACATAATAAAGGTAAAAGTGACATAAGTCATGACTTTTATAACTTCAGAAAATGAAAGATCATTAGAAACCTCACCATATCAGGATCTACAATATGCCCTCCTTCAAACCCAAGCCTCCTGATATGCCTACAACCAGAAGAGATGTCATAAACATGCAGTTCAGTACAACACAGGTGAAGCAAATGATTTTGATTAAAGACATTTGACAGCAAATCGCAGTTGAACCATGGCTCAGAAATTTTGTGCAAACTTAACGAACTGTCATTTCAGGTTAGATGCACTCTACTTTAGACGCAAACAGGTCTTACTTGGGTCCTTATGTTGCAAAAAGGTCCTTTTTCCTTCGGGGTGGGGTTGTGTAGGTTGGTGTGGTGGTGGTAGTGCGTGTGTGTTGGGGGGGGGTGCCTAACTCTTATATACAAGTAAACAAGGGAAGTAGGAAATGCTGGTGGTTTGGCTATTAAAGGGAGACTGTGACAACATATGAGGAACTGGCCACACTACCACCTCGTGGGTAGTTTACTATCCATAGTTTTTTTCTCTCTCTCTTTCTTATTTGTTGGGGGGTATGAAATACCAGCCCCAGACAAATCTTATTTACATCATCATTTGGATTGCCATATCATGCCATGAACAGATCAGATAAGAATCAGTTGGCAATGGAACGGTTTTACATGCCTAGGCGGCAATTAGCAAACACAGCATAATTCCAAAGGCATATCGTCAAACAAAAACATGTCCCTATATTGATGCTTCTACATTGTATGGTTTTTGAACTTATTACCTTTGTTTCAAAGAAAACAAATAACGATCATGGCACTCCTGATGCACAGCATGCCCACAGGAAGAGATATGAATACCGTCACAATTTATAGGGCCAAATCGTTCAAAATTCATATTTTGAATAGCCGATTTTGACGGTGAGTTCAGCAGATGTGAAGGGCCAGGCCTGCTTTTTGATGTTCGTATCGGTAGTGATGCAATTTGCTTTCCAACAATACTAGATTCCGTATCTCTACTATCCCTCAGACCCTTTTCAGGAAGGAAAACTAGGCCTTTATCCATATCTGCCAAAACATTTGAGAATTTTCCAGTATCATATATATCTTCCAGAACGGATAGGTAAAGTTCATTTTCCATGATCACAAGTGAAGATGCAACATTTGCGTCTGTACTGTTAGATGCATTAAGCAGTTGGCCGCCTCTAACTTCTTCTTTGGCAGCATCAAGGAAAGCAAGAATTTCTGTAGGCTGCAAATCATGCATTAGCTCATGGCCTACACTCTGAAGCAACTGCAACAAGTGAGAAGTTGGATCCAGCTCTGGGCTGCTCAAATCAACCACAGAATCAGTTAGCTTCCCTTTTGAGACTGAAAGATGCTCATCATCTGCTCCATTCGTTTCATCCCATGATGGAGGTCTTCTGTCAGCAAAACTTGACAATCGAGATTTCTGGTTCACATGAAGTGAGACATTGATCAGATGTGCTATCAAATTAAATGGATTTTCACGCTTGTTGGCATAGTGTTACTACCTCATTTTTGGTAAAAGAGCATGAAAATAAAAGCAATCTTAAGCGATAGAATAAAAATTCAAATAACACTTACCTGGAGAAGAATAAGGAAGGATACTGGACTTCTGGATTCAGTGTCCCTACAAAGAGAACAAATAGGTGTTGACTCTTCTTGGGCATACAACTTTTTGGATGCCTCCTGCTCAGATTTCAAAAGATCCGTGCCATCACTCTCAGCTGTCTTAAGGCTCGCAATGAACTTGGATTGTTCAGCTCTCATTTTTTCCTGCATTAAAAGATAAGTTGAGAATTGAAAACATCAAACTAAACATGCACAAAAGGTGTATGCATACACAGCAAAAACCATGAAAACAACTAAGGATCAGAATAATGAGACAAAGCCTTTTCTTTTAAATGTGGATAGTACCTCATATTCATTAGACAAAAGAAAGTGTGCAAGTATAGAAGAAGAAGCAGAAGTATGCTCCCAGACCCCAAAAAAACAGCGACCAAATACAAAGAGTCCTCCTCAAAAGATGACTTCCCAGTATACAAAGAAAGCACTCCCCAGAAAAGAGAAACCTTGGAATTAAGAAAAAACACCAAGTTAATGTGGACTTGTACGAAGAAAGACAACTCAACAGAGAGGACGCCCAAGGCAGCAGCCACTAACTCAATGACATATGAAGGCTACAAGTTGATCATGGGTTCCGCTTTCGCTGTGAAAGGCACAAAGATTCCTCTCTCTCTAGAATAGTGGGACAATTAGAGAAGAACAGTTTACAGCTAATAGAACATAAAGTCAAATGAAAGAAAATTTTGCATGATACAGAAGTAGACAGTCGTTATACAAAAACTCTTACACTGATGATTGGACCATGGGTGCGTTGAGTGAAAAGATGAACATATCAGACATGGTAAATATTTAAAAATAAGGCATGAGGATATACATGCTTCAACTCATATTATGCTATAATAAACACTAAACCATGCAAAATATTGACGAAGAAGGGAGTGGACCAATTTCCAGAAATTCTTCAGATTCAAGTGTCTCCAACACGAGTTGAATTTCCCACAAACAGGCATGTTATTCTAAAATTTCAGGATATAATGAAATATCAGGAGTTTCTGTCTTTGGTATGTAGATGGAAGATTTCACAGAGTTCATTTCAGAGGCATGCTTTATGTGTGCCGGATGAATACAATGCCGGAGAGAATAGGAAGCGGAGAGAAAGAGACTTGATGATGAACAGAAGGGGAGGGAGCTTGGTTTGTGCACTATCCACAGCTGCCAACCCCACACAACTTTTATTAACCCTACTAAAAAAGGGTTACACCAAAGGACTGTAACTTCCCTGTTACAGAAACATAACCAGGGGTATTTAAGACAAAAACACTCAACAGGCATGTGGAAAACATATAAAATACCCTCACTTAACAACCAGATCCTCACTAATGGGTCTGGTAGAAGCCATGTTCAGACTTTTCCTACGCTCCCCCATAGATGTCGATCATGTGCAGCTTGGACAACGCTGAAGCTAGCTGATTTCTTGAGAGTCCCTTCGTAGAAACATCAGCCACCTGATCTTCTGATCGAGCATATGGAAGGCATAGCTCACCACAGTCCATTTTTTCTCTAATAAAGTGTCGATCAATCTCGATGTGTTATGTGCTTCATTCTATCATGCTGCACAGGATTACTACCAATATTAATGGCAGCATTCTTATCACAATAAAATCTAATTGGAAGGTCAATTGTAACACCAATGTCTTGAAGAACTTTCAGTCACACTTGCTCCACTAATCCATGTGCCATAGCCCAGTACTCAGTTTCTGCATTGGATCTCACACACTGTTTTTTACTCGTCCATGTTATCATTTTTCTTTTACTAGAAAAAGATTGATTGTGCTACCAATTTTATTAATAACTAGAGGTAGTACAGTCGAGAATAGAGAGAGGAGGTTCCTCTACCATTAAAAGGACATCCAAAAAAGAAAACTACATCGGAAAACTAAGATTGGCTACACGTGCCTTCCAGACATGGCCACTCAAATCCCAATCAACACAATGGCTTTGGAACAGATGTTTAAACTTTGCTGCCTCTGAAGATATTGCCATTTCTTTCTTTCCAAATGTTCCAACAAACTGCCGCCAGAATGTTGAGGAAGATGTGCCTTTGAATCTTGGAGAATTTCTTCCTAAAGGTCGGAGCCCATGTTCCCCCTGAGAGTTGTGTGTCAAAGGTGTGAGCCACAGAGGCCAGGGGTGCGGCAGATATCACAAAGAGCTTTGGAAAGGTTGCCTCCAGCGTGAAGTCCTCACAATGTCAATCTTTCCAAAACTGGTACCTCTGTCCACTACCCAGTCGGACCCGCACACTTGAGTTGATGATGCCCTTCCATTGAAGGATGCCTCCCCAAATGGGTGAGGTAATGTGTTGAGATGCCAAGATCAAGTCCTAGTCCGTAGCCTTGCAGTAATATCTCGACTTGATGAGTTGTAGCCAAAGTCCACTATCATCAGCTCCCAATTTCCATAGCTATTCACATAGGAATGTCAGATTGAAGTCTTTGATGTTCTTGATACCCACTCCTCCAATGTCTTTGCTCTTACAGACTCCGCCCCATAAGATATCATGCCAACCCCTACTAGTGTCACCACCGCCATGCTAGAAGAATTTTGCTTGAATGGACTCCAGTTTCTTGGCCATCGTTTTTGAGATCCTGAAGATAGACAGGAAATATATGAGAAAGCTATCCAAAATTAATTTGCATAACTTCATTCCCCCCCCACCCCGTAAGATAGAAACCTCGCCTTCCAGCCTACCAATCTAAACTCATATCTCCGCACCACAACTTGCCAACCACTGCAATGTAAGGCCACTAGAGATAGCGGGAAACCCAAATAGGAGAAAGGAAAGTCTCCAAACTGACAACCCAATATGAAAGCTACTCTCTTGAGAAGTCTTTCCTCCATGTTGACCCCAGTAATGCAGCTCTTGTTGAAATTCACCTTCAACCCACTGACTTCTTGAAACAACTCTAGCATCAACCTGGCAAATCGCCGCTCGAAGTCCCGAAGCTGAAGGCAGAGCTCCGGATGAGCGCGAGACGGCGCTGGGGGGCTCCTGGTATGCCCCCGGTCTCTTCCTTGCCGCTCTGTGGCAGGGGCGGCTATCTCCACCGGTTGACGGGGCGGTCCCGCCTCGTTCCTCCTTCCTCGCGGGTTAGAGGAGGCCTCTTGTTCTGCAGGCGGAGGTGTGGGTTAAGAAGGACCACCCGCCCCACTCCGGATGATGCGCCCTCCTTGGAAGATAAAAGCGGCCTCCGGCTATTAGCCGGGAGGCCTCTGCACGGGGGGGGGGGGGGGGGGGGCTTGAACGGGAACGTTGGGACCATTCCTCCCTGGTTACCTGGGCCCTCATCAAATCGACGAGAGTGTCCAGTTTAGCGTTGAGCCAACGAAAGGCATCTGGGTCCACCGCGGTAGGCTGTCCCCCTATAGGTGGCGGTGGGGCGTTGACCTGGTCATTAGGAAGGGGGCCAGTCAGCGAGTGTGACGGCACGGGCCCTTCATTTGCGACCGCTGGCGCCTTCCCCTTGTCACCGGTAGCTCTCCTGATGTTGCTTCTTCGCACCATACTGGCTTCTCGCTCGTCCCACAGACGGCGCCAGATGAAAACGCAAGATCTCGTGCCAAGCCGTGAGCCGTTCGATCTAGGGGGTTCGCAGGGTGCAGCCACTTCAGCACAGGATTCTGCAAGAAGGGAAGAGAGCAATCAGGGGGCCCAGGGTTGTAGCTCCGGGGAAAACCCTCCGATGCTTAAGTCAGCGAGTGGTATGAGCGAAGTGCGAAAGGGGGACAAGAGAGGCGAGGGGCACGAGATAACTCTCCACCGGCTGGAGTGGCTCTGAATTGGCTTACCTTTCCGGAGGGGTTCCCTGGGTTTATATAATTGTCAGCTCCCTTTCCTGGGTAGAGGAGGCATGGGGGCTTGGGGAGGCATTGCGTCCACCGGAGGGACTCTTACCGTTCAAGGACTCTCGCCCTCTCCTTATCCCCTTGAGCTTCCTATTCCCAGGTAACAGCGTAGTATCCGCTTGGACAGGTGGCCCGTCGCGAGGAATTCGCCCTGGCTTATCATAGAGTCTGATGACGGGTTGATCCATAAAAGAAGGGATATCCCCTGCCTACGCAGGGGGTCCAAACTCCAAAGTTTAGGCTCCTTTAAGGGAGCATTCCTCTGTCTTTTGATGGCTCGGTTCGATCGCCTGTAGGCCTTTCCCGAGCGTTGGGGAGGCCTATTGGTCGGGCGGCCGAACTAAGACTCGATGGGCCATGCGGGCCTCGGGCGAATGAAGTCTCATAGTAAGTGAGCCCTGCAGGGGCTGTCACTTGCTGGGTCTGGTGGGCATTTGATGGGCTGTGCGGGCCATATACATAGTGGGCCACGAATCTTCCCCTCTCCAGGGCCCAGTATAGGTTTTAGCACTAACACTCAGCAAACATAGGTTGCTCACCCTCAGTATGCAGACAACCTCGCGATAAGATAGATGCTTTTTCTCGAAGAGAAGTGGAAGGTACCACGTATCTATTCAGATAAAAGAAAACAGGGGCCATACTCCTATGGTTTGTTGTGAGAAGAAATTTATGGACTGAAAATAAATTTTGAAAACAGTCTAATTGAAGCTATTGAGATCAAAGGAAGGTTAGGATAGGTCATTGGTAATTACATGCATGTCTTTTTTATGTGGATTGCACCACCATTTTTTATTGAAAAATAAATAGATGTACTACAATAAAGAGAAGGAAAAGAGATTCCACTTCCTCAAAATCAAAAGAAAAGAACACTGGAAAACTCCCAATCAACAGTAAGAGACATGTAGCCACCTGCAAACTCTCAATTAATAAAGATTCAAGTCTATAATATGGAGCCTTGAAAACAACCTAAGACTCTAAAGCTTCACTAGTAAATTCTCAACAAAATTAGACCCAACTGGACTGTGCTATCACCTGGATGATGCAATCTGATATCGAATATTGAACTCTCTCCATCCAGTTTTTGGTGAGCTCTGGTACCCTGCATTTTCTAACTAGGGTTAGGAGATTCCCTTTGTAATCTTAGGTTGGTTGGATGTCTCTATCAGCCTGTAATTTTTCAAAACTGGCATGCCTTACATGCATTTTGGTGAGTTTATAATCTGATATCTCGGCCTCCCATTAGCCCACGGTACTATTTGCAATAAAGACTGAAGCGATTTTGCAGAAATTTGATCAAGGCCAGCAGGGTGGAAAGAACCTTTTTATCACATGGTGCAAGACA
Source organism: Amorphophallus konjac (assembly GCA_022559845.1). Lineage (NCBI taxonomy): Eukaryota > Viridiplantae > Streptophyta > Magnoliopsida > Alismatales > Araceae > Amorphophallus > Amorphophallus konjac. Next base: position 240,347 of record JAHNEJ010003217.1, on the reverse strand, counting down.
GTCTTACCTAGCACACATTTCTCATCCCCAGGTCTAAAGTCTATGGCTAGGAAGTTGGATCCATTTAGAGCAGGTTTTGTGGTATGGTGGAAGAGCAAATGAGAAAGTGGCATGATTTATGTTGCACAAATGATGGCAAAAGCAAAGAGAACTGGTGTTTGGGCATTAGAAACATAAAAGATTTCAATTTGGCCCCTTTGCAGATGGCTCTGGGAGCTAGAGACAAAAGGCTGGACTTTGGATGGAAGTGATTACGTAGAAATCCTACCAAAGAAATAGAATGTGGGAACCAGAAAAAAAAACATGAAGCAAAACCTCCTGTGTCTAAAGGCATTCTCCCAGCCCTTAAGATGTTGTTCGTAATTCTTTCAATGACACTAGAAGACGGTCAGAAGAGCAGATTTTAGTAGCAGAAATTGTGGAGATAGAGCTCTGCCAAGATCTTCCCGTCCCTCTCTAGCAGATATCGTAATAATAACCAATAACCACATAAACTGACCTGATAACTAAATTTCCTTCAACATTTAGAAACAATTTTCAAAACTGATCCATTAACAAAGTCAGTAATGAACAATATTCAAAAACCAGTACACCTTCCAAAAAGAGCATTCTAAAACCAGTAATAATAACAGATCTATGTTTAAACCCAATATATTTGTGTCATATGTAGATTTTTTTTTTGAAAGTGGGTATCATATGTAGATATGTTATAACATTTATCACTTAGTTATTAGATTAAAATTCCATATTTAACACTAAGGTTAAAAATGAAGAACAAAGTGTTATAGGAGTCATCTACTGTCCTATCCAATACTGGCAGGCATCCAATACTAATAGCCATTACATTGAAATTCAGTGTTTGATATTATACATTAGCCTGTAGGAAAAGATAACAGTATCAGATAGGCATCTTTCTTATCAGAGTTCATATGCTTACAACTAGTGGTTTCTCTTACCATCTTCAAAATCAAACACACTACTGAATCTGACCTATTTACATCCCTATTACATAGCATAGGCATGGACTTGCGAGCTAGTGACAAAGAGCCATAATACATAAACGCCAGGGATAGACAGGGGGGCAAAGATGAATTGCTTCTTCCCAAGATGGAGAGGAAAATATTGATCACTTGTTTAATACATATCTTATTCTTGGACAATTAGGAAAATTTCCTTTTCTAGAAATGCTTGAGTGGAGAACACCAGGCAACATGGAGAATATGTTCCCATAATGGAATCAGGAGGTGGGCACGAAAAAAAGAGCCACTATTTTAAAAATCGGCCGCCTAGACGATTAATTGGTCCACCTAGACGACTCATAGCCTTTTCCCATCTAGGCAGTTTCCACCTCGTTGTGTTTCACAAGTTTTAATTGTAACACCACTAATTAGTTTCTATGGCCACAAAAATTACAGTTTACATTCACAAGTTTGTTCCTCTTACTCTCCCTTGTCACCTCTACAGTTGTCTTCTTTTCTTTTCACTTTTTCCCCGTCTTTCACATGTTGAGGATCCAATCAATCCCTTAGTTTGATGACATCATACATAACTCGGGTTTGACACTATTCCTCAATAAAAATATAATCTTCTCTCTTCTCATCATTTTGATCCCCCTTTTGTCATCCCATGCTTCATGGATATCGGGTATTCTGGAAGAAGGTAGTGACATGCAGACATATTATGACTGATGAGACCAATGCCCTATCCTTTTTGAGCTTTATGATTGTTTACACGCGGAATTTTCGGACATCCAATTTCATTGGATTAATATGTGGATATTTTGACATATTTGTTAATTCCGCGCTTTTGGGTTTATCAGACGATTTAGGGTTCGTGTATTGAACTTTTCTCCACCGACTGAAGTCGGTGTTAATTTACATCGGTACAAGTCCGAACACCTTTGATTAACTGTCGAAGAACGCCTTTTGTCTCTAATCGTTGTGACAAGAATGATCTTGATGATCTCCCATCACGAGTACATACTCTTGCGAAGAAATCTGAAGACTTTATTTCCTTGAACACATATAATTTGAATTACAATCGGTCCTTCAAGGCCTTTACATATGATCCTGATTGTGTAATCGGGTCTTCGGAATTATATCCGGTTGCAACCAGAGCCTTTGAATTTGCTTCAGTCTGCATTTGGATCTTTGGATTTGATTTCGTCCTGATCGGGTCATTGAATTTACTTTTGTCCCCTGATCGGACTGTTGAATTTGAATTCCATCACGAGAACCGTTGGATCGCCAAGATGATCACTGTTGGTCCATCGGAATTACTTCGTGGTCATAATCACTCATTTCTTTATTGTGATCAGACCCTTAAGTTGGCTTGGTGTTTATAAAAGACATTCCCGCCTGAGGCGAGATATATTTGTAATTTTCCCTCCATCGAGGTATTTCTGCAATTTTCCCAAACTTTGGGATGTTCTTGTAGTTTCAGGAAGACTCCGAACATTTCTGCCTTCTTGGACATATTTGTCATTTCTCGACTTCCTGAGCATTCTTGTCATTATGACTTTTCAGCATATATTTGACATTTCTTGACTTCTCGGAGACACTCACATCATGTCTACTTCCTGGACATATCTACCATTTCTTGACTTTTTGGAGTCGTCCCGTCGTTTGACTTCCTGGGCGCTCCTGATTTCCTTTCTTGACTTCTCGAAAATAGCTCCGTCATTGGACCTCTTGGGCATTCCTCGTCTTGATTTCTTGATTTAACGGAAATAATCCCGTCATTTGACTTCTTGGGTATTCCTCGTCTTCATTTCTTGACTCATCGAAAATAACTCCGTCATTTGACTTCTTGGGTATTCCTCGTCTTCATTTTATGACTTCTCGAAAATAGCCCCGTCATTTGACTTCTTGGGCATTCCTCGTGTGAATTTTCTTGACCTTTCAAGGTTTATTTGTAATTTCATCAATTTCTAAATTTCCGGACATGATAGCCCTTTTCCATGAAAAAGATACATGGACTTGGATGGTTAGCCATAAGCCAAACTCAGGAGAACGCACACCGCTTCAGAGAAGGGGCATGGTCCCGCTCCACCGAGTCGTGCAAACGGCGCCAACCGGAACAAGAGCATTCTTTAGCGATTTTGAGACAAACCGTGAACTTGTACAGTTTCTCGATTGAACAACGACTTTCATGCAACTTTCCCACAAATGTGATATTTACGCAATTTTCTGATCTTTCAGAGTCTTTTTGCATTTTTCCACCATTTGGGGTATTTTTGTAATTTTTCCGTCATCGGGGATATTTCTTTAATTTCCCCGTCATCGGGAGTATTTCTGAAAATTTCCCGCTACCGGGGGTATTTCTACAATTTTCTGACCATCGAGGGTATTTCTACAATTTTCTGCTCACTAGGGCTATTTCTACAATTCTCTGCCCACTAAGGGTATTTCTGTAATTTTCTAACCACCAAAGGTACTCCCTTCAGCAGATACGTTTATGCAATTTTTCCCTTTTCCAACATTTTGACCACCAAGCCTTGAACATTTGTAAGACTTGCAATTTTAATTTGTAACCATCTTCATTGTGCCTATGGATGATTTCCTTTGGATGATTTCAATTGCAATAAGCATAAGGCCATTTCAATGATTTCAAATGCAATAAGCATAATCATACAAGCCCATTCTGACTACTTCTGCATGGAACAAGCCCTTTTTAACTAGCCCACTTGTGCATGGAACGAGTCCAGCCCATTCCATTTCCATTTTGATGATTTGCAAGAGGTGAGAGACCCCTTAGGATCACCATTCTTAAAAGGGGTGATCGGAACTCCCGGGGGGGGACTCAACTGCGGTGACCACACAACCACCCTTTCCCCTTCCTCCTTGCTTACTGCAGGCCTCACACATGTGCTCCCTGCGTGGGGCTGGGCCTCAGAGAAGCTCTCCAGCCCCAACTGTTGTTCTGCGCGGACTTCTCCAAGGGATGCTGCTCCTTCCATCTGGCTGAAGCCTCTTTTTTATAGGTGATAGGAGGCAGGGTGGAGGATTTTTTTCTTGGCCCTCCTTCGGTGGAATCCCAAGATATAAACCTTTGAACTTCTCCCCCCAGTCTCTTCCTCTTCCTTTTTAATTTCAGTTTTCTCTCTTTTATTTTTGATGGGCTGCGGACCAAATGGGGGAGGAGGAGGGCCTCCTCCGGCCTGAAAAAAAAGAGAAAGCGCAGGGCGGAGGGACTCCTCCGGCCTGCAAGCAGGGCGGAGGGGGCTTCCCTCCGGCCTGGGCTGGGCGGAGGGGGCTTCTCTCCGACCTTCTTGGGCGCTTGGAGATAGAGGGGCAGGGCGGAGGGAGCCTACCCATTATTTTTCCTTCAAAAAGAAGAAATTTTAGGGTTCAACAAATGCCCCCCACGGGATGTCTGTCAGAGCGAAGACGATGGCAGACGGCCCGTGCACTTCACAATTTTTACCCTTTAGTCTTTAATGACCAGACGAAGAATTTAGTCCCAATTCCCCCTTAGATGGACATCCTCCAGTGTATGCTGACATCCTGGAAGGGATTATGTGTTGCCACAACACTTCAGCTTTGTGTGGTGCTGCCATCACTTTTGCGCAAATTTTGACATTTGAGCTCGAACCGACATTTGGTACTATCACATACTTTACGCCGGGTCATCAGACTTCTTCCTTCAACTTGGTTGAATTGGATACTTCTTGACTCAGTAATCTCTAGGAGAGAACTCAAGAGCGCGCACACCACTTCAGAGAAGTGGCATGGGCCCGCTCCACCAAGTTGACCTGAGGTTGAGTTTCATTGAAGAATCACAAAATGCGCCAACAGAAGTAGCACGGTTTTTTCTTCTTTCTTTCCTTTCTTCTTGTTTTTTTTCTTTTCTCTTTTTTTTTCATTTCTTCTTTTCTCTCTTCTTTCTTTCTTGGTGATCGAAATTCTCTTGTTCTTCGTCCAGAGCCTGATCTAACATTTTTCTTCTGAGCTTTGCTTTTTCTGGCTTTGTCCAAGACTTAATATGGAATCTTGCCGCTAAGACTCACGTCTTCTTTTTTTTTGCTTTGCCCAAGAATCTATCTCGAGCGTTGGTCGGTGCCCTACTCAATTTGATTGCCGGCCTGGACTTTCGGGTCGGTCGAGGATTTAAGTTGAAGCATTGACCACTTTAGCTCATAGAAGACATGATCCTCCTTGCACAACATTTCTGCGAGGCATCTTTGGCTTAATAGCTTTTCGATTGCCTATCTGCGGTTTCTCTGTTTCACGCAGCTTCTTTGGGCATCGATCTCTTCCTTTTGCATAATGGTTTCAATGCAGTCTTGGATTTCTTGGCATTCCCCGGTAGGGTGAGACACCCTAACATGATGGTCACACTAGAGAGGATGCTTGTTTCCTCAGCCGTCTTTTTTAAATCCTTTTCCTCGTTCTTCTCCTGCCTTCTAGCTTATGCTAATTCATTCGGAGAAGGAGTTTCTGCCTTCGCCGACGGCTGGGATGTGCCTCCAGAATTGGAGTTGTTCAATCGGGATTTTCTTTTAGAGGGTTTAGGGTGACCATGCTTCTTTGGGACCATCTTGACCCAGGCAGCCTCTCCTTTATGTATTTGGCGGGTGACATTGAATGCTTGCTTGATTATTTCGGGTGACGGTTCTTGGAACTCGGTCATATAAGGACCAGAGTTTTGAGATGTTGATACTGCTTTGGGCTTCTTGTCTACTTGTTCCTTGGTTTGCCTGGACTTAACTTGGGGGAGTACGCCTTAGTCTCGCCCTTTTTTGGCTTTGCCTGGAGTTGGACTTGGATTACTCCCGCTTAATGTCACCTATTGGAGCTTGTCCAGAACTTGGTTTGGAGTTCTTTGGTTGGGCCTGCCTTTCTGACTTCAGCCGAAGCCCGACCTTGCATGCTTCTTTTGAGTAAAGAGATTCACTGGGTAAGCATTTACTGTTGCTTGAGTTGTATCTTTCATGTCAACATTGCCTGTATGATTTGAACTTTCTTATATACAAATATCTTTCTTTGCAAGTTCTATTGAAGGGATCCTTCTAGAACTATCATATCAGGGTACAGCAATCAATACTCCAATCTTTAATTTCCATATCAACTTTGTTGGTAAAATTTAAGATTTCTTATATACTGATGATTTTCCCTTTTTACTTTGCAGGCAACTTCCGAGCTATCACATCAGGTCCATGTATTGGGAGAATTTTAGAGCTTCCACAGTTTCAAATTTGAGTGACCTAATGCTGCCATATACAGTCTTTTGATTTGCAACCTTTGCTTCATTAGGAATGTCTTCCTTCCATTTGAGTCATTCGGGGCGACTTTGCAAAGCAAAGTTGGAGTAAGATGTACTCAGGAGGTGTTAAGCTTCACACTTGATGCACATTCTTTCGTTTAGTTGCAGCTATCCCAAGGACTTGCCCCAAGACTCCAGTTGTGCATTCTTCAATTTATTTGGAGTCACCCTGACGGCTTGTCTCAAGCACTTGACATGATTTCACAAATGCAATAGAATTTACTTCCTTCATAGATTTGAAGTCCTTCTCTTTTTTATTCTTTTCTTTTTCTCTTTCTTTTTCTTTTTTCCTTCTCCTTTTTTTTCTTCTTCTTTCTTCTTCTTCTTTTTTTTTTGATCTCTCTTTTTTTCTTTTCTTTTCTTTCTTTTTCTTCCTTTTTTTTGAGCAAGGGTAGTTAACCCTCCCGGAGCTTAAAATTAGAGGTTTGCACTTTGCAAGAGAGTAACTGTGAGGTGATGACTTGGCCGACCTTTAACGGTTTAAGGGCCAAAAGTAGAGTTCGGAAACTTGGGTATCGGATTTTAAGGCTGACCAAAAACGATTCAAGAGCCGAAAGTTTGGATTTGGGACTGACCAATGAAGTTTAGAGAGCCAAAACTTGCATTTGGGGCTGACCAAACGAAATTTGGAAAGCCAAAACTTGAGGATTTGGGGCCGACCAACAATATTGGGAAGCCGAGACTTGAGGAATTGGAGCTAACCAAACGAAGTTGGGAAGCCGAAAACTTGAGAATTTGGGGTTGACCAAACGAAGTTGGGAAGTCAAATATTTAGGATTTGGGGCCGACCAACGATGTTGGGAAGTCGAAACTTGAGGATTTGGGACCGACCAAACGAAGTTGGAAAGCCAAAACTGAGGATTTGGGACTGGCCAACGATGTTGGGAAGTCAAAAAACTTGGGATTTAGGGTTGACCAACGATTCGAAAAACTTGGGATTTGGGGCTGACCAACGATGTTGGGAAGCCGAAACTTGAGATTTAGGGCCGACCAACGATGTTGGGAAGCCGAAAACTTAAGATTTGGGGCCGACCAATGATGTTGGGAAGTCGGAAACTTCAGATTTGGGGCTGACCAAGCAATGTTGGGAAGCCGAAAAAGTTTAGATTTGGGGCCGACTAACTAGGTTGGGAGGCCAAAATTTTAGGAATTTGGGGCTGACCAAGGAAGTTGGAAAGCCAAACTTTGGGATTTGGGGCTAACCAATGAAATTGGAAAGTCGAAAAACTTTAGATTTGGGGTCGACCAACTAGGTTGGGAGGCCAAAGATTTAGGGTTTGAGGCTAACCAGGGAAATTGGAAAGTCAAAAATTTTGAGATTTGGGGCTAACCAAGAAAGTTGGAAAGCCAAACTTTGGGATTTAGCACGGTGGGACGTGAACAAGAACTGTTCAAAGCAACCATGACTTTTGGGTTTTCTTTGGGGGGGTAACTTCCCTACCCTTCCTTACTCCCCTGCGGAGGAGGGCAAGTCTTGTGTAGATTGCTGCTAGAACTCATGCTCGGGAGTATAGTGTATCTTTAAATGCTTCCCATTCAGTGGCAGGAGTGGCATTTCTCCTTTGTGGTCAACAACTATGTCTGTGCCTCCTTCGTAGACCCTTGTGGCAACATAGGGCCCACGCCAGTTGGGTTGTAGTTTGTCGCTGGATTTGCCTGCCATAACTTCCCTCTCTTTAACCATGACAAAGTCACCTTTTTTTTTGAATGCCCTTTGCTTTACCAGCTTATCATAGGCTCGAGTCATTCGGGCTTGGTATGGCTAAAGGTGTTTCTAAGCTTCCAACCTTTTGCCTTCCAAGCTAGACAGCTCTTCAAGTCTTCTTTCTATTTCATCTTGTTCGTGGGCTTGCAAGCCGGTATGCACGGCTACCCGGTAAAATGACATTTCAATTTCAATTGATACTACAGCCTTCGCCCCATACACCAAAGAGAAGGGGGAACAACCGGTGGGAGCCTTGTAGACAGTTTGGTATGCCCAGAGAGCTTCGTGTATTTTCTCGCCCCAATCTCTTTTACGACTACCGACAATCTTGGGCAGGAGCTTGCGGAGGGTCTTGTTAAATGCTTCGGCCAATCCATTGGCTTGGAGATTGTAGACCGTTGACGTTCTCCAGTCGATATGAAACTTTGTTGCCAACTAGTAAATGGTCATGTTTTTGAATGGAGTGCCATTATCTGACATGATTCGACAATGGGTACCGAATCGACATATAATATGGTACTTGACAAATTGGGCGACTGCGTCTCTTGTGACCTCCCGCAGAGAGATAGCTTCGGCCCACCTGGAGAAGTAATTTGCAGCGGCTAGGATGAATTTGTAGCCTCTTGTGGATGGTGGGAAGGGTCTCACGATATCCATTCCCCATTCTGCAAAGGGCCATGTAGGAGCCATAGTGTGCAACAAGCTTGGGGGTCTTCTTGGCACTGGGTCGAAAGCTTGGCACTAATGACGTGCGGGCGTATCGGTTGCAATCCGCATACATGGTGGGCCATTAGACACTCTTAGGTTTTATATTGTTCTTCATTTTGTCCCCGACTTGATAGGCACCGCAGAACCCTGGGTGGACATCGTGCATGATCATCTTGGTTTCCTTCGGCGAGAGGCAACGTAAAATGACAGGCTTGTCCTTTTCATGCACCAACCTATATAATTGATTTTTTATCAATTGATATGATGTTACCCTTCGCAGCGGTTGAACCCTTTGAGCCCGATCTGCAGAGAGGCAACCATTCTTTCTTTTAATAATCGGCTCACGCTAATCTTATTCCTCTTTCTCGGTAGGACCATCTTCTTCAATTGTGTTGACATCGAAGGTGATAGGATCGGCTTCTTCATCCCTTGAAAATTTGAGAATTTGGGGTGGTCTTTTGCGTTGACAGCCCCAAAGGGACATATCTGAATACACCAAAAATTTGAGAATGTTTGAAATTGACGGTCCAAAAAAGACTTGTAAGTCAAAACCAAAACTTTAGAATTTGGTGGAATTGACGGTCCAAAAATGACTTGTAGGTCAAGACCAAAAATTGAAATTTGGTGGAATTGACTGTCCAAAAATGACTTGTAGGTCAAAACCAAAGATTTGGAGTTTGGTGGAATTGACGGTCGAAAAAGGACTTGTAGGTCAAGACCAAAAATTGAAATTTGGTAGAATTGACGGTCCAAAACGGACTTGTAGGTCAAAACCAAAAGTTGAAATTTGGTGGAATCGAGGGTCCAAAAAGGACTTGCAGGTCAAAACCAAAAGTTGAAATTTGGTGGAATTGACGGTCCAAAAAGGACTTGCAGGTCAAAACCAAAAGTTAAAACTTGGTGGAATTGACGGTCCAAAAAGGACTTGCAGGTCAAAAACCAAAAGTTGAAACTTGGTGGAATTGACGGTCCAAAAAAGGACTTGCAGGTCAAAACCAAAAGTTGAAATTTAGTGGAATTGACGGTCCAAAAAGGACTTGGAGGTCAAAACCAAAAGCAGAAATTTGGTGAAATTGACGGTCCAAAAATGACTTGTAGTTCAAAACCAAAAGTTGAAATTTGATGGAATTGACGGTCCAAAAAGGACTTGTAGGTCAAGACCAAAAATTGAAATTTGGTGGAATTGATAGACTAAAAAGGACTTGTAGGTCAACACCAAAAGTTGAAATTTAAATAGGGTCGACGGCCCAAAACGGACATGAATGCCAACACTACAATAGAAATTTAGTGGAATTGATGGTCCAAAGGGACGTAATGGTCAAATCCAGAGTTGAAATATGGTTAGGATTGACAGTCTCAAAGGGCATCACGTCAACACTACACATTTAATTTAGTATTGAGATATGCTTGTCCCAACATAGGGACAAAATCATAAGAAATAGAGGTGTCGATGGTGACGGCTCATGATGATGAATAACAATAGTTCTTCTTTTTTTTATTTTTTTTCTTCTTTTCTTCTTTTCCATTTTTTTTTATTTTTTCTTTTCTCTTCTTTTTCTTTCTTCCTCCCTTTTTTTCTTCTCTCATTTTTTCCTTTTTTTGTCTCATTTTTTTCCTCTCATTTTTCCTTCTCTCAGACCGACCTTCGTGGCGTAGAAGTCAAGCATTAGGAGTTAAGGTTAGGTCAAAAACTAGAATTGGGGTTGACTAACTTTTGTGGTTTAGAAGCTGAGGATTGCACTGACGGTTTGACTGACTTTTGTGATTTGGAAGCTGAGGATTGCACTAAGGGTTTGGCTGACTTTTGTGATTTGGGATGCAAAAGTTGAAATTTGGGTGAATTCTTCTAGGACTTGTGATTTGATAGTTTTGATAATGTGCTCACCACGGTGGGATAAAGCCATCGAACAAAGGATGTTCGAGATGGTAGTCCATAATGACGATGCGTTCCTCCTTTCTTCTTCCTCTTTTCCTTTTTTTCTTTTTTTTTTCACATTACCAACTTCACCGCTCTTTCGGATTTTCGCTGAAGCTGGCCCCCTTTAACTTTTTCCAATGCGCCCTTTCGGGTTTTCATACTGAGGGGTTACCCATTTTTGTCTGAAACGCCTTTCGGGTTTTCACTCCAGCCGGGTTTTATGACCTTTTTGCCCTTAGGCAACCAACAAGTTGGATGCCCAAGTCCGTCGCACTGTTGGCAGTTTCGGCCGAAACCGATACGTTTCGGCCGAAACGTATCGGTTTCGGCCATAACCGAACCGAAAAGCACCTTAAACACTGTAGCAATCCGAAACTAAAGGGGGGTATCGGTTTCGGGCGAAACCGATACTAGTTTCGCCCGAAACCGGTCGGTTTCGGCCCGAAACCGTTTGGTTTCGGCCGAAACACGTGAACTTATGGGTTGTGTTGGCCCCCGAAACCCCACTACCCACAGGTTTCGGCCGAAACCCTCCCCCCCTGCTGTCTGTGTCGCGGGTGCTGTCTGTTGCTACCGCTGCTGCCGCTGCTGTGCTGCTGGCGAGCAGCTGCTGCTGCTGTGTTGCGGCTGCTCCTGCTGGCAGTTGTCCGACCAAGGGTGAAAGGCCGCGTCTGGCAGAGGTGGACAGGCCCGACCGCCCGAGTCCGACAGGGAGAGGCCGAGAGGGAGCCTTCTTGCTGCGCACACCGGGGGCCAACACAACTTCAAGGGTTTGATTCTTTTGTTTGAGGTTAATTTCATTGGGTTTTGTTTGATTGTTTTGTTGTGTTCTTTTGGTTGGGTTAAAAATTTGGGGTAAGCAAGCCTTGCTTATTAAGTTTCTTCCAAGGGTGATTAAGGGCTTAAGGGTTAATTGCTAATTAAACCCTAATCAGTTTATAAAAATTGGGGCTTTTGTCTATTTTGATTTGCGTAGGCTCAATTGAAGTTAAATTAAGGTTCATCGAGGATTTTGGGGTGGGATCATGCGGGTAATTAATTTTTCCCAAGGGTGATTAAGGGTTAATTGCTAATTAAGCCCTAATTAAGTCATAAAAATTGGGGCTTTTGTCTAAATTGGTTTGCTTAGGCTCAATTGAAGTTAAATTAAGGTTCATTGAGGAATTTGGGGTTGGATCATGCGGGTAATTAGTTTTTCCCAAGGGTGATTAAGAATTAATTGCTAATTAAGCCCTAATTAAGTCATAGAAATTGGGGCTTTTGTCTAATTCGAGTTTCTTAGCCACAATTGAAGGTTAATTAAGTTTCATTGATGAATGTGGGGTGGGATCATGCTGGGATTATATTTTTATAAAGGGTAATTAGGGCTTAATTAGTAATTAAGACTTAATTAGTTCATAAAAATTGGGCCTTTTGTCTAATTCGAGTTTCTTAGCCACAATTGAAGGTTAATTAAGTTTCATTGACGAATGTGGGGTAGGATCATGCTGGGATTATATTTTTATGAAGGGTGATTAAGGGTTATTTGATAATTAAGCCCTAATTCATTCATAAAATTGGGTCTTTTGTTTCGTACTTACAATTGTTTGTCTTTGACTGTATAACTTCTTAATGCAGCATCATGCCTAGACGTCAGCAAATACAGGAGCAGCAAGGGCAGGAGGATCCGGGGTGGGCCCACATGTCCTTAGTTGATGCTAAAGAAGGAAGGTTAAATGTAATTACTGTGGTAAGGAGATGTATGGCGGAATTACCAGAGGCAAGCAACATTTGGCAGGGGTACGAGAAGAGGTGAGACAATGCGACCACTGTCCACGAGAGGTGCGAGAGGAGATGCGCCAGTGCCTTTTGGGGAAAAAGGAGAGGGTGCAACAAAGGGCTGAGGATGAAGAGGAAATTACTGAGGAGATTTCTGGCAGAAGGGTTAGGAGGGATGATGATGAGGAAGGCACTGAAGATTCTGATCCGGAGCTGACTGAAGCAAGGGAGCGTGAAGAAGCCGCTCGAAGGAAAGGAAAGGCACCCATGGGTTCAGGAGGGACCTACTCCAGTACAGCTGCACGACGTCCTGATGTTGCTGCCCCGCCCCCGCAGACGCAGAGAGGAGGCCCCATGGACAGTTATCTCCACAGAAGGTCCCAGGCTACACAACCTAAGATCAAAAGTGCATTAAGAGGGGTCAAAAAATCTGCAGAAGTTGCAGGGCATACATTTAAAAGCATCTGTAAATGGTTTTTTCATGCAGGTGTCCCTGCACATGCTGCTGAAAGTGAATATTTTCAACCTATGTTGGATGCCATAATAGATGCTGGCCCTGGCTTGAAGGCGCCGTCACGTCGGGACATATACGGGCGTGGGCTTGAGACAGAGGTTGAGGAGCTCCATGACTGGGTTCAAAGCTTCAAGCATATATGGATGGAGAGAGGATGCACTATTATGTGTGATGGTTGGACTGGTACCACGAAAAAGTCCATGATTAACTTTTTGGTATATTGCATCGAAGGTACAGTATTTGTAAAATCTGTAGATGCATCAAGTTTTGAAAAAAAATGCCAATTATTTGTTTCATTTGATGGACAACATGGTAGACGAAATTGGTGAAGAAAATGTTGTACAAGTTGTGACTGATAATGAAGCCAGTTATAAGGCTGCAGGGAGGAAATTGATGCATAAGCGCAGGCATTTTTATTGGCTCCCATGCGCAGCATATTGTCTTGATCTCATATTTGAAGACATAGGGAAGGACAAACATGTGAAGAAGACGGTTGAAAGGGCACAAAAGATTACCCAGCATATTTATGGTCATCCTAGGATATTGAACATGTTCAGAGAGCATGCAAGTGGGGGGCGGGATATTATCCGTGCAGGGCCAACTAGATTTGCTTCAAATTTCATTTCTTTGGAGTCTCTGCATAGGTATTGTAGCGGACCTAGGGTCACGGGATTAGTCCCACATCGGATGTTGAGAAAGCAACCGAGTGCTTATAAGGTAGGTCTTCACCTCTTAACCCAAGAGGGCCCTTTTACAAGGACAAAACCCTAGCCGCCCTCCGGCGTGGCGGGGACAATACCTCTTGGGGGCACCAAAAAATGTTCATCTCGCCAAAAAAGGTTCATCTCGCATCTACAAAGTGGCGCCGTCTGTGGGAACCCTGAGCTCTCGCGCACTCGCTTGCCTTCTCAAGGGGGGGCTTGTGTAGCGGACCTAGGGTCACGGGATTAGTCCCACATCGGATGTTGAGAAAGCAACCGAGTCCTTATAAGGTAGGTCTTCACCTCTTAACCCAAGAGGGCCCTTTTACAAGGACAAAACCCTAGCCGCCCTCCGGCGTGGCGGGGACAATACCTCTTGGGGGCACCAAAAAAGGTTCATCTCGCCAAAAAAGGTTCATCTCGCATCTACAGGTATACTGTTGAACTCAATTATTACTTCTTTATCCTTATAGTTATGATCCGTATTTGATTCAAATTTTATTTCTTTGCACAGGTATAAGAATGAGTTGAAAGCTTTCATGTACCAATGCCCTGCGGGAATACATCGACAAGGGCAATGTTGATGCTCAGATGGATTATTTGGATGTCTGTCAAATCGTGGACAATAACAAATTCTGGGGCAGAGTAAGACGATACATGAAAGTAGTCACCCCCCTCGTTAAGGTCCTAAGATTGGTGGATGGCGATGACAAGAATGATATGGGATATCTGTATGAGGCCATGGACCGTGCGAAATTGGAGTTGCAGGAGTCCTTTCCCAAAGAACATGCAAAGTGGTGGAAGATTATTGACCATAGATGGGACACCACATTACACCACGACTTGCATGCAGCTGGTGAGTGATTATTTGTATTCATATATTATTGACCATACATTAACTATATACAAATGCAGGTTATTTTCTGAACCCTCGATTAATGTACAATGCCAATGCACATGTTGATGCCGAGGTGCTTCAAGGTACTTTAAAAGTCATTGGTCGTTTATCGAGGACACAAGATAAGAGGCTTCAGGCGGAAGTAGAGGTTAGCCTGTTTGATTTCATGAATAAGAGGTATAGAATTTACTTACGTAGTAATGCTAATCTATTATGTAATTTTTGTAGATGAGCTCCTATAGAATGAGAAGTGGGACGTATTCTGACTTCCAATTGCAATACGCAGTGGGAAGAGTGAGCCCAGGTATACTTCATCTTTGTGCTTTCTTTGCAATTACATCTTCCTTAATTAATTTTTATTTACATCTTATATTTATTTGTTTATGGTTGGTTGGTGTAACAGCTGACTGGTGGATCATGGTGAACAATAGAGAATTGGGCAGTTCTGCATTGGCTTTCATTGCAATCAGGGTGTTGAGTCGAAACACATCAGCAAGCCAATGTGAAAGAAATTGGAGCACGTTCAGCCTTATACACTCAAAAGTTCGCAATCGGCTAAAGGCTGATCGGTTAGAGAAATTAGTGTACTGCCACTACAATATGAGGTTGAGAATAAAGAATATGAGGTTGAGACAACAGCTGCGAGACAAACGCGTCGCCGAGGATGCCGCCGCAGAGATTGATGTGGATGCCTTATTTGATGATGATAATCCCTTGCAGTCTTGGGTGGAGACACGAGAGCAGGTTGATGAACCCGTTTTTGATGTTGATGATAGAAGATGGGCAGAGGACATACTTGATGAAGATGAGGCAAGAGATCCCGAATTAAGAAGCAAATCAAAGAGGGCCAGAGATACTCATGCGCACCAGTCTAGGGTGGTTGATGACACTGAGGAGCAGTTCGAGTTTGAGCCAGCTAGACACTCAGATACAGATAGCAGGCCAGTCACTCCTAGAATGTCCTTAAGAAAAAGTACATCAGTGCATGGGCAAACTGAGAGGACAAATGATGCTGCTCGAGAGGACCCGGCACTTGAGCAGTTGAAGCAGATATATGTGAGGCACACGCCAAGGGATAAAGGACTCATGTCAAAGATCACTGAAAAATTGACACCACAAGAGAAAAAAGCATCCCCGAAGGCTAAAAGGCGACTGGTTTCTTATGGTTCTGATGATGATGATGATGATCATCCCGGAGGTGCTGCAGGTGGTACTAGTGTTGCAGGTGTTGCAGGTGGTACAGGTGCTGCAGGTGGTACTAGTGTTGCAGGTGCTGCAGGTGGTACAGGTGGTACTACTGGATACAGTCAAGGTCAGCAAGGATATGGTTCACCAGGTTACGAAGGTGGCCAACAGCAAGCAGCTATTTATGGGTCGTGGAATTATGAACCATCATTTCAGTTCCATCCATATCCGACCAGTTCCTCTTCTCTTCCTCAAGATTCCTATGTTGATATTGGATTCGAATCAAGCCAACCAAACACTCCAAGAGGGATCCAAAGAGGGATGCAAGACTTGGCTACCTCATTGTTTGGTTATAGTGAATATAGACCATACATGCAACCTGGTTATGGGTATCGACATCAAAGGCCAGACGATGAGAGAGAAGGTTCTTCTAGTAATTATTATCCATATTAGGTAAGAATCAATGAATTTTTGTTACATTTATTTTGTCTAAATTGATTTATTGTACTGCTTCTATTAATGTACAATGGAATATGACTTTAACTTTCACATGTTCAATGTTTGAAGTTGAATTTTTGTAGTTGTCAACTTCAAGGTTATTGCACTAACTTATACAGTCAAATGCATGTGTAATGATTTTTATGATTTTTGTGATTTTAAGTGATTATTTATATTTTTTATGATTTTTTTCAGATTTTTCAGAATTAATTTTAATTTTTTTAACCTTTTATATGGGTTTCGACCGGTTTCGGCCGAAACCGAAACCGAAGCCGAGTCGACTCGGTTTCGGACCTGGGCGACACCGAGTCCGAAACCGAGTTTGCCATCCTTGGTCCGTCGGGGCACCTTAATTTTAAGCCCCATTTTTTTCTTTTTTTCCTTCTTTTTTTATTGTTGTTGTTGTTGTTGCTTGACGTTGTTGTTGTAATTGCTGTTGCTTTTCATCGTTGTTGGGACAAAGTATCAGGATTTCCCTTGACCCTCCATTATAAGGAAGATGTGGGGCCAATGACTTGTAAGCCCGTGGCCTTTTAGCTTGAACAAGTCTTGACGATGAAGCTTTTGGGTTTTGGAATGGTAACTGACCCCGAAGGGGTTTGGAGCACCATGACTTTGGGTTTCTCTTTTTTTTTTTTGCTGACTCGAAAAGTTTGGGCAACAAAAATTTGGTTTTCTTTTGTGGCTGTTCACCCGGAAGGGGTTTTGAACCAATGATTCAGGTTTTATGTTTCCCTTTTTGTGGTGATCCAAGAAAGGCTTGGGTAACCAAAGAGTCGATTTTGATGGTGGCTGACCCGAAGGGCTTTTAAACCAAGGATTTGGGTTTCGTTTTGGATGGTTATTGACCCGAAAGGAGTTTCAAACCAAGGATTTGGATTTTGGTGCATTTGTTCCCCTTTCTAACCATGATAGGACAGGATTTTCGAGCGGAGGATAATCACGATGTTGGTTCATGATGATTGCTGAAAATATAATGTCTTCTTTTTTTCTCTTTTTTTTCACCTTACCAACCTCGGCGCCCTTTCAGGTTTTCGCCGGAACTTGCACCCTTCAGCTTTTTCTAGGGCGCCCTTTCGAGTTTTCACGCTGAGGGATTATCCAAATTTGCCTGAGACGCCCTTTCGGATTTTCACCTCAACCGGGTTTCTTTGACCTTTTTACCCTCAACCATCCATGTGATGGGAATGGCTAAGTCCTCCGGGGCACCTCTATTTTAAGCCCATTTTTCTTTCTTTCTTTCTTTTTTTTCTTTTGTTTAAACTCTGGATTTGAGCTCTGACAAAGTGATGATCCAGGTGAGGTGGATCATATAACAGATGCAACTTCAACTTCACATACTTTTCATTAAGTGAAAAGAATGACTACTCTCTCTTTTGCAATTCTTCACAGAGGGATTTTCTTTTCTGGGGATTTTCATGGCAACTGCCTATTCAACTCTGCTTTTTTAAGTTTCTCTTCAAACGCTTCTTTCTTGTTTTTCTCCTCCTCAGCTCGCGCTTCATTTCAAGAGGACCGACTGTTTGACGATCGAGTTGGGTGGAATTCGTCCCTCCCGAGATGAAATTTTCGCTTTGAGCTTCTGCCTTGAAGGGCCTGGGCTAGGAGTGTTCCTCTCTTTCTCTCTCTCTTTTCTTCTTTTTTTTCTTCTTTCTTCTTTTGGGATAAAATTAGGTAGGGAATTTTTCAACTTCCCTGTGGATAGCGGGGAGAGAGGTTGACGCCGAAATTGGCTTGGTGCCACAAGCACAGGTTTAGGCTTGAAGCTAGCTTTGTGTTACCAGAAAATGAGCTTGATTGCCAAGGGTGGCTTAGAGCCCGAAGTGGAACAATACCCAAAATTGGCGAATCAAGGTATAAGTTGGTGTTCAACACCGATTTGGTACTAAAGCATGAGATGGATCCCACGCATAGATGGCTTGTTGTCAGGCAGACATTTTGGGGCCTTAAGCGGTTCGGAAACTGACGGCTTTGGGACAGACTCCACTAACAGAGTGTTGAAATTGGAAAGGGAAAAGACAGAGGTCCCCTTTGAATCCGCCTTCTTGGCTTTGCCAGTGGTTTTACTTCGTCTTTTTTTTAAGACTTGCATTCTTGTCTTTACTTAGAGCTTTGCTTGGAGCCTTCTTCCCGGACTGGCCTTTCTGGCTTTGCCTGAGACTTGGCTTGGAGCTTTCTCCTTTGGACTTTTGATCAGGTTGTTGCTTGTCGGAGTTACCTTGCTTGAGATTTCGCCTGAGATTTTGCTCGAAGCATTATTTAGTGCTTTGCCTCTACCTCTTCTTAGAGTTTTCTTTGCCAGATACGCCCTCTTGACTTTCTAAGGTGGCAGCCTGATACTTCATTAATTTTCTCTTCCTTGCTCCTTTTCTTATCTATTTTTCTTCCTTTTCTGCCTCATGTCATGTCTTGAGGGAAAGGAGAATCCATCTTGGGGCTGATTGGAACATGCCCCCAGGGTTGAAATTCCTGCCTCAAGTTGTTGCCTTAGAAGGCTTAGATTGTTCGAGACCTCCTCCTTGGTGACCCATATTTATGTGATAAGAAGTTGCTTCATGGAATCACCCCCTCGCCTGGGCTTAAGAGCATTGATTTTTTTGCGTAAGGCTTGGATGTCAACTTCTTTCATTTTCACCTTTCACTTGATGTAGACAGCAATAGGATTGCCCCCTTGCCCAGACTTAGAGGCTTTGACTTTCCACCGGTGCCTTGACTTCAGAACGAAGCTTAGGCGTTGGCTTCTTTCGTCTCTACCTCAGCTTGATGTATTCGGCAAAGTATTGTTGTGAGATCAGCTCGCCTTTATCTAGCCAATTGTGTTGCTTTTCCTTCTTCTTTGGTTTGTTTTGGTCAAGGACTAGTCTTGCCAGACTTGGAACAGCCACAACAACTCTTCACCCACAGCGGCGACATTGCCCCCGGCTAGCAGGAACAACATATAGATTTTCTTGACACTTAGTCTTCATAAAGAACCTTCACTTTGATGTCACGAGCAGCAACAGTCATGGATGGGGCAATGTTACCACCCGTTGGCAATAGTAGCTTTGGACGTGTTATGTTGACATTTGGGCTTCGAAAGGAGGTGCTTAACCTTGATGCCCCCAGCGGCAGCAATGATGGTCGGCATGGCATTGCCCCCTATTAGTAGGAGCAGCTTTAGATACATGTTGACATTTGGCCTTTGAAAGGGACCGCTTAACCTTGACGCCGCCGGCGGCAGCCTTAACCTTGATGCCCCCGGCAGCCATAACCTTGATGCCCTTAGTAGCTTTAACTTTGATGCCCCCGGCGACAGCTCCAACAGTAGGAATCCGTTGAACTTCTTGCAAGAGTGTGAAGGAGTCACAACTTTTATCGAGGTAACACAATTCTTCGACAGAGAAATGAAAGACAGGAAAAGTCCCACCGGGCGTGCCAATTTGTTTACACGCGGAATTTTCGGACATCCAATTTTGTTGGATTAATATGTGGATATTTTGGCATATTTGTAAATTCTGCGCTTTTGGATTTATCAGACGATTTAGGGTTCGTGTACTGGACTTTTCCTCACCGACTGAAGTCGGTGTTAATTTACATCAATACAAGTCCGAACACCTTTGATTAACTGTCGAAGAACGCATTTTGCCTCTATTCGTTGTGACATGAATGATCTTGATGATCTCCCATCACGGGTACATACTCTTGCGAAGAAATCTGAAGACTTTATTTCTTTGAACACATATAATTTGAATTACAATCGATCCTTCAAGACCTTTACATATGATCCCGATTGTGTAATCGGGTCTTCGGAACTATATCCGGTTGCAACCAGAGCCTTTGAATTTGCTTCATTCTACGTTTGGATCTTTGGATTTGATTTCGTCCTGATCGGGTCATTAAATTTACTTTTGCCCCCTGATCGGACTGTTGAATTTGAATTCCATCACGAGAACCGTTGGATCGCCAAGATGATCACTGTCGGTCCATCGGAATTGCTTCGTGGTCATAATCACTCATTTCTTTATTGTGATCAGACCCGTAAGTTTCCTTGGTGTTTATAAAGGACATTCCTGCCTGAGGCGAGATATATTTGTAATTTTCCCTCCATCAGGGTATTTCTATAGTTTTCCCAAACTTTGGGATGTTCTTGTAGTTTCAGGAAGACTCCGGACATTTCTGCCTTCTTAGACATATTTGTCATTTCTCGACTTCCTTAGCATTCTTTTCATTCTGACTTTCAGCATATATTTGACATTTCTTGACTTCTCGGAGATAGTCCCGTCATGTCTTGACTTCCTGGACATATCTACCATTTCTTGACTTTTTGGAGGTCGTCCCATCGTTTGACTTCCTGGGCGCTCCCGACTTCCTTTCTTGACTTCTCGGGAATAGCTCCGCCATTGGACCTCCTGGGCATTCCTCGTCTTGATTTCTTGATTTATCGGAAATAACCCCGTCATTTGACTTCTTAGGTATTCCTCGTCTTCATTTCTTGACTTATCGAAAATAACCCCGTCATTTGACTTCTTGGATATTTCTCGTCTTCATTTCATGACTTCTCGAAAATAGCCCCGTCATTTGACTTCTTGGACATTCCTCGTATGAATTTTCTTGACCTTTCAAGGTTTATTTGCAATTTCATCAATTTTTGAGTTTCCGGACATGATAGCCCTTTTCCATGAAAAAGATACATGGACTTGGATGGTTAGTCATAAGCCAAACTCAGGAGAACCCACACCGCTTCAGAGAAGGGGCGTGGTCCCGCTCCACCAAGTCGTGCAAACGGCGCCAACCGGCACAAGAGCATTCTTTAGCGATTTTGAGACAAACTGTGAACTTGTACTGTTTCTCGATTGAACGACTTTCCTGCAACTTTCCCACAAATGTGATATTTCCGCAATTTTCTGATATTTCAGGGTTTTTTTACATTTTTCCACCATTTGAGGTATTTTTGCAATTTTTTCACCATCGGGGATATTTCTTTAATTTTCCCATCATCGGGAGTATTTCTGAAAATTTCCCGCTACCGGGGATATTTCTGCAATTTTATGACCACCGGGAGTATTTCTGCAATTTTCTGACCACCGGGGGTATTTCTACAATTTTCTGTCCACTGGGGATATTTCTGTAATTCTCTGTCCACTAAGGGTATTTCTGCAATTTTCTACCCACTGGGGGTATTTCTGTAATTTTCTAACCACCAAAGATATTCCCTTCATCAGATACGTTTATGCAATTTTTCCCTTTTCCAACATTTTGACCACCGAACCTTGAACATTTGTAAGACTTGCAATTTTAATTTGTAACCATCTTCATTGTACCTGTGGATGATTTCAAATGCGTTGGATGATTTCAAATGCAATAAGCATAAGGCCATTTCAATGATTTCAAATGCAATAAGCATAATCATACAAGCCCATTCTGACTACTTCTGCATGGAACAAGCCCATTTTGACTAGCCCACTTGTGCATGGAACAAGCCCATTTTGACTAGCCCCCCATTCCATTTTGATGATTTGCAAGAGGTGAGAGACCTCTTAGGATCACCATTCTTAAAAGGGGTGACCGGAACTCCCGGGTGGGACTCAACTATGGTGACCACACCACAACCCTTCCTCCTTACTTACTACAGGCCTCACACATGTGCTCCCTGCGTGGGGCTGGGCCTCAAAGAAGCTCTCCATCCCCTGCTGTTGTTCTGCACGGACTTCTCCAAAGGATGCTGCTCCTTCCATCTGGCTGAAGCCTCATTTTTATAGGTGGTGGGAGGCAGGGTGGAGGATTTTTTTCTTGGCCCTCCTCCGGTGGAATCCCAAGAGATAAACCTTTGAACTTCTCCCCCCAGTCTCTTCCTCTTCCTTTTTAATTTCAGTTCTCTTTTTTTTTTGATGGGCTGCGGACCCAATGGGGGCGGAGGAGGGCCTCCTCCGGCCTGCCAACAGGGCGGAGGGGCCTCCCTCCGGCCTGCGCAGGACAGAGGGACTCCTCCGGCCCGGCCTGCACAGGGCGGAGGGGGTTCCCTCCGGCCTGGCAGGGCGGAGGGGGCTTCTCTCCGGCCTTCTTGGGCACTTGGAGATAGAGGGGCTGGGCGGAGGGAGCCTACCCATTGTTTTCCCTTCAAAAAGAAGAAGATTTAGGGTTCAACAATGGTCAAAACATAGATGCATCAAATTAAGATTTATAATTCATCAATCAGATTATGATGCTTACATAATTAAATGGGAGATGTCTATAGGTAATAGCATTATCAATTATAGAGGATAATGTAAAAAATAAGAAAGTAAAAAATTAACCGCATCAGAATTGAGGCATCCACCTCGCTGCCTAGGTGGTCCATCTACACCTAGATAGTAAGGGGGTCAGCCAACTCACTCCGCCTAGGCACTTTTAAAACATTGAAGAGAGCAGTGAATATGGTGGTTGATCTAATGTGTGGCAATGAAGACTTTTTTTCCTTTCTTTTTTTTCCACTTTTCTTTTTTTCTCTTTTTTTTGTTTGGGGGGTTGGGATGAGAGAGAGCAGCATACAGCTTCTCAGCGGGCCACAATTTAGCAGACATGGTTGAGAGTTTGTGTAGAAAGGTGGACCAAACAAACTCAGCTTGACTGCTCAAGACATTACTCACCTTTTCGTATGGAGGGGTTTCCGTAAGAATGTTGCATAAAATTGCATATGCTGTTTTTTTCCACTTCTATGAAACTGGGGTATCATCTATTTTGAAAAAGAGCGGCTGTGCCCCAGATATGTCTGAACATTATTGACCCTTTTGGGGGGCTCATTTGAATTGAGGAATTAAGTACATCAAACATGACTTCACATCCAGCCCTCTCCCCACAACTAATTCATGTTGTTGCACATCCACAACACTCTCTCCAGTCTCCTCATAGGTCCTTTAGGGTCCCATGTTTTGTAATTCCTCTCATCCTTTCCCCATATTTTGAAATATTACTAAGGCAGCAGGCTGATGGTTCTTCTGGGAAACTTTTTGTTGAAGTCCACTGGGTTTAAGCCTCCCAACTTCTAAGCCAACCCTGATTGAAAGGAAAAAAGTCTGAGGATGATCATATGATAATTGTTTCCTTCTTTTATTTTCATCTTTTCACATAACCAGTGGTTCAGCACGCAAACACCTTATGAAAGTTGAATATCATCGGCAATGTTGGATGATCTATTCCTAATGGTGGTTTTCCTGTTTCTTTCTTTATACAAGACAGGCATTCCTCCTATAACTTCGCATGCCTAGGTGGGAAAAGGTGAGCAGCATAAAGCAAAAAGGGAGATGACAGTTCACATAATGAATGCTTTGTTCATCACTTTGACAATTTTTGTGATGCATCTTTGACAGCGTAACGTTAAAGTGCATAAATGACATATTTTGAGGAAAAAGTAGAGTGCAAGCATGGCATATTTTGTCTATTGTACATTTGAGTAGAAGCTTTAGAAGTTGTGGAACATAGCATAAGGTGAGAGAAAAAGAATACGATCAACTAACCAAAATTGCAGCTTGGCGTTCTCGAGCTTTTGCCTTCCGCACCTTGACATCAGAAACTGGCATTGAGTCCTGTAAGCTATATTCAGAATTCTGTTGTTGCACATTGCAAATAACATGAGGAGCCAGTTTCTTTAGTTCATCCATGCAATTAGCATCAAGCTGTGCAAACTTCTTTAATAAACTTTCAATCAAGAAAGAAATGTTGCATAATCTTGAATCACCGTGGCTGTGATCATTTTCATTCTTGTACTTCACCATCAAGGAAACGAGCAGTGAAAGTATGCTTTGATTTTCCCAAAATGCTGGGCCTCTGCCTGTTTCCTGATTGATCTTTTCACTGGCATATCTTAACACAGAAAACATATCGTCTTCATGAACACCAGAATGTGATAAGCTAACATCTGGACCCAATCCAGAGGTACATTTGTCACATATATCTAATGCTAATGAAAGCAGGTGCAAAGCCGAAACAAGTACTCCATCAGGTGCACGAGATACAGATGATGGGTCAGTGAAAACAGCATAGAAAAAGACTGCACGTACAATCTGAAGCACGGCCCTTGATATAGGTATCCTACACAGAGTGCTCAGAGGATCAAAAATTTTGGTCCATCGAGGTAATTGAACATTCAATGCAGACACTTTGCAGAACCGCAGATATCTTTCCTCTGCCCCCTGTAAATCACTGGAATTCCAGCGAGGGTGATAAAGATCTAGTTCCTTCCAATATGCTTTCCGCAGTGAATATTTCCCCTGAAATACAATAAGATAGTGTTATGAAAATGAAGACAGACTCGATACAAATTTGTAGGCTAAAATTAGAAAATGTCAGTAGTGCAGATTCAATCATAGGGTTGGACCAAAACCTGCTTCAGTCCCGAGGGGTTTGAATATATTGCAACTGTGTCAATGATGGCTTGAACCTGATCACCCTTAGAAAGGTCCGGTGGAAGAGCTTCTGCAAGCTGGCTACGTGTAGCATCACCAATCGCTAACCTATAAACAAGTTCTCTACGCAAGTTCTCTGCTGTAGGTAAGCCACAGAATCGCCGGTCAGCAACTATTTGTATGATAAGGGTGAGCATTTCCTGCACCAAGACTGGCTCATACCTGACAAATGTGACACCATCTCTTTCAAAGCGATGAACCCATATCTTTCAAAGCATTTAGTATATAGTATATACGACAGGCTAACCGAAGGACACATGCCCTCTTAAGCAAATATTAGATTGCTAGGGAAAACAGACTTTATTATGGAAGAAGAGTATTTAAATAATGAAAAGTCAATTTCAACCAGAGATGTTACCACTAACAAGAAAACAAATGAAACTAGAAACTCTTCTCTTGTGGGCACAAGTAACTACTCAATTGAAATGAACAAACATAATTCAAAACAAATACAATAACCTAAGATGGATAGGCATAGTTTCCAATAAATCCAACTGAAAGTACTCTGCCAAGTAAAGAAACATCCAATATGGATAGATATAGTTTCCAAATGCAAACTACCATGCAAAAGCAAATTTCATGCATAAGACAATATAGGCCCACACGACAACTAATATAAAACCACCTAACTAACAGCTTTTTCTTAAAAAATTCATGTCCTTCAAGGGAACTATATGATAACAAGGCAGAGAACCAACCCTTGCATCTATTTGCATTGTGACTAGAAGATGGTACGGAATAAGGATTCATGATTAGATAATGCTCTAAAGCATGTCCAATTGTATCGCATAACGTAATAGTCAAGTTTTGCTGGTCTCCAAGAGGAAACTGAATGATCTGGCCATCAACTGTCAAGTGCAGGGAATTCTCATTTCCCAAAAAAGTGATTTTTGCATAAATACCCCTATAAATACCGGTTCTTGCAAATAAACCCTTCATTTAAACCTATTATCAAAAATATCTCAGATATATCTCGTATGGGTGGGGGATGGGGGGGAAGGGGAGCTGCCGAGGGTGGGGGATGCTCTCTCTCTCTCTCTGAGTCGGGATATTTTGGGTATTTCACATACCCTAACGCTTTCCGTGGCATATTCCACCGTCGTTGACGGCCGGGAACTGCAGGGATATAACCGCAAGCATTCGAGATATAGCATCATCATCATCATCAGAGTCTTATCCCAATTAATTGGGGTCGGCTACATGAATCATGTTCCGCCAAAGATTTCTATCAAGTGCAATATTCATATTTAAACTCAAAGAACTAATGTCCTTCCTAATAACATCGCACCATCTCATTTTAGGCCTTCCTCGAGCTCTTTTACTAGCATCCACTAAGATTTGGTCACATCTTTTAACCGGCGCTGAGTTAGGGCGACGAAACACATGGCCAAACCACCTGAGTCTATTTTCTCTCATTTTACTATCAATTGGAGCTATCCCTAAATCCTTACGGATGCGCTCATTCCTAATCCTGTCTTTCTTAGTCTTGCCACACATCCATCTCAACATCCTCATCTCTGCTACACACATTTTGTGGATGTGTTCCTTTCGTACTGCCCAACACTCGGTACCATACAACAAAGCAGGTCTCACAGCCGTTCTATAAAGCCTCCCTTTGAGTTTCACAGGCATACGACGATCACAAAGGACACCTGATGCACTTCTCCATCTTAACCAGCCTGCCTTAATCCTATGTGTAACGTCATCATAAATCTCCCCATTCTCTTGTATGATAGACCCTAAGTATCGAAAGCTACTACTCTTCGGAATGTTATGTCCATCAATTAGAACCATGTCTTCCTGAACCACTCTCCCATTACTAAAATTACAGTGCATAAATTCTGACTTGCTCCTACTAATTTTAAAACCTTTAGACTCCAAGGCAAGTCTCCAACGCTCTAACTTAGCATTTAGAGCATCAATACTCTCATCAATTAAAACAATATCGTCTGCAAATAACATACACCAAGGGATATCCTCATGCAATTGTTTAGTTACTTCATCCATAACTAAGGCAAAGAGATACGGACTTAGTGCAGAACCTTGATGCAAACCTATAGAAACGGAAATTCACCAGTCTCCCCAGCAATAGTTCGAACACTAGTAATAGCACCGCCGTACATATCATTAATCAAATCAACATATCCTTGAGAGATTCCTTTCTTTCTTAATGTCCACCAAATCAAATCTCTCGGTACTCGATCGTACGCCTTCTCTAAATCAAGAAAAACTATATACAAATCTTTTCTCATCTCTCTATACTTCTCATTAGCTGCCGTAGTAAGAAAATAGCTTCTGTAGTAGATCTGTTTGACATAAAACCAAACTGATTTTCCGATACAGTAGTCATACAACAGAGGCGTTTTTCAATTACTCTTTCCAAAAGTTTCATAGTATGACTCATAAGCTTAATTCCACGATAATTATTACAACTTTGAATATCTCCTTTGTTTTTATAGAAAGGAACTACAACACTTTTTCTCCAAACGTCTGGCATTCTCCGTTTCTTTAAAATTTTATTAAAAAATTTAGTTAGCCACTGAATACCAATATCTCCTAGGCCTTTCCATACTTCAATAGGTAAGTCATCTAGTCCTAAGGCCTTGCCCACTTTCATTTTCCTTAAAGCATCCTCCACTTCTGACATCTTAATACGCCTGAAATATTGATATTTATCAAATATTGTGGACTCTTCGGTACCTTCTAAAGATAAATCCTTGACGGAATCTCCATTAAGTAACTTCTGAAAATAGCTATGCAACCTCCCTTTAATCTCAAGATCATTAGTTAAAACCCTTTGATCTTCACCTTTAATGCACCGAACATGATCTAAATCTCTAGTTTTCCTTTCTCTTAATTTAGCAAGTTTAAATATGTCCTTTTCACCCTCTCGGGTTCCTAATTTATTATATAAATCTTCAAATGCCTTTGATTTAGCTTCGCTAACTATTTTCTTAGCTCTCTTTTAGCGATTTTATAAGCTTCTAGGGTTTGAGCATTTTTGTTAGTTTGCCAAACTTTAAAGCATTCCTTTTTTACTCTAATGGTATTTTGGATTTCCTCACTCCACCACCAAGTCTCTTTTTCTAAGTTCTTTTTACCTTTAGATTCGCCTAAGAGTTGTTTTGCAACCCTCGTTATACAATTCGTAACATTATTCAACATTACATTAGTTTCTTGTTCTAAATTCCAAATATTTTCCTTTAATAGATGATTTTTAAATGTTTCTAAACTTTTACCTTTTAAATTCCACCATTTAATCTTGGAATAATTATTTATAATAATCTTTCTTTTGAATGAGGGGTTCATTTGACAAAACCCATATTTACAGGGGTACATATGCAAAAACCCAAAAAAATCCAAGGAATACAAGCTCAGATTAGACTAGGGTTCGCTGACTCAGTGCCACTCGCCCCACCTCAAGCGTACAGTGCAGTACCTGAAAGAAAACATTACGTGATCCGCCTGGGATCACCCAAGTCAGGGGGGGTAGTCACTGGCTTGTGGAGGATCAGCCCCGAGTCGGGTCCGATACACAACAAGACATAAGGGCATATCGCACGAGTCGCCCGATACCCTTTGTTCAGTTCCTGCATGTGCACTGTTCACCAGAGGCCTTCGTCTTCACACGTTCGTGGCTGGCGAGCGGCAATGGCGAAGATCTGCTGGGTGTTGTACAGCACCGGCACAAACACGCGCACCAGCATTCAGGAACCGCCTGGCGAACACAACGTCCTCCATGAACAGCTGGCTCGCCAGCAGGAACACGTGCGCGGCAGCAGCCCGGGCGCCCTCCTTGTTGCCCTCGATGACGCCCTCGAAGATGTAGGCAGCGGGGACAATGAGACCGACGCCGAGAAGGACGTAGAGGCCCAGGGCGCAGTTCCCCTCACCGAGGACGGGGGGCTCAGGGGGTCAGAGCAGGGGGGAAGGCAAACCTGGAGAGGAATTGGACCTAGGCGAGGGAGAAGGTGAAGAAGGTGAAGTCCTCAACGGCAACCAGGCCGCTGGCAGAGAAGAAGTCCTCGACGGCTGCCTTTACTGCAGAGGACACAAGCAGGAGCTGCTGAAGCGACTTAGCCCGAGTCAGACCGAGTTGGTTGTGACTCAAGCATACCGTACCGTATCAGGGAAAACCCGATTCGGTACAGATCAGCAAGTCAGCAAACCCTGGATTAGGCAACCAGCTCAGGTATTCCCGATCCCG
Organism: Amorphophallus konjac; assembly: GCA_022559845.1. Classification (NCBI taxonomy): domain Eukaryota; kingdom Viridiplantae; phylum Streptophyta; class Magnoliopsida; order Alismatales; family Araceae; genus Amorphophallus; species Amorphophallus konjac. Next base: position 211,571 of record JAHNEJ010003217.1, on the reverse strand, counting down.
ATCCACATCGGATCAGATTCACCCAATCATCTGACCCGATGGAATTAATCCGATCAGGGGGTATAAAGTGCACAAAATAAAAAATACATAATCAAAAAGTATAAATAAACAGTATTTATACAAAAAAAATTGAGGAAGAGTGATTTTTTGTTAACAGGGCCATTGTATAAAATTTCAACCCTATTTAGCTTTTTGAACACCCCCCAACTCAAGAACAAAAGGTCAAACTTTTGCCACCTACTAGACCTAATAGAAAAAAGAGGAGAAAGGAGAATGGCAGTGTTGCTTGACAACATCAACCCTTTTTCCCCTTCAGGCCTTTTTGTTCTCTGCTCTTTCTTATTCTTCCTCCTCCTCAGTAGCTGTTCTTCTTCGATTTGCCCACCCATTTCTTCTGCTTTTCTCTCCTTACTGACCTGCCTGCAGCCATTGCTGCTCTGTTGGTTTCAATAGGAGGCGAAAAGGGGCTACCTTTAAACAAACAAACCACCCACCCCCCCTTTTTCTTGAGATCAGTCGATCTGGATGATTGTGGACAAATTCAACCTAATCAGATTGATCTCTTTTTTTCTTTTCTTCCCCTCAATTTCTCATGTTGGGATTGATTCCAAAGACTAAACTCCATCAGCATTGCTAATCCCCCTCTGGACCAGCCAATCCAGCAGTCGGTGGTCAAGTCTCAACCTCAATTTTCACCAAAAATCCAATGAAGAATCTATCCTTAATGATATTTCTCGAGTATAAACACAAACAAGGACTACAGAAATTCCTATGCTTCACAGATCATGAAATCTTAGACTAACGAATTAAAAAACCTGCCTAAACTATACTGGTACCGCTGAACTACATTGAATCAGCAGGACCAGTCCAGTTCTGGCAAGTTGCCAACTTGACTCTAAAAAATAATAAAAACTAATGGGGGGTTGGGGGGTGTTATATCTTATTGATAAATGTGCATGATTTTCTTGCTGAGAAGCTTGTTTTATAATTAAAAAAACCTCTAATATTGACACCCTACCTATTCAATCAGAAGGGGCATAGGAGGAACCTTGCCTGCCACTGCTGTTTTGCACACCTGCCTGCTGCCGCTGCCCACAACCATTATACCATCCACCACTCCTGCAAAAGCTGTTAGCAACCACAACAGGTAGAGTCCATCACTTTCTGTTGCCATCACAACAGGTATCATTTATTATTCTCCTTCGCTTTGTTGGACTTCCCTCCTCCTCCTATCAGTTTCCTCCTCTTTCTCAAGTCCTCTGCCTGAAACTGGCCTGAACTGGCCAATTTCCGGTTCCAATCAGAACCACAACCAGAACCAGCCAACACCAGTCTGGTCTTCAACTCCTTGGCTTAGATTAATCCTATATTTGCATTATTTGCAGATCACGTGATCCTGTGGAAGCAAACTACTACGGCCCTCCTACTGCTTAGGAGAGTTGAGTGCCTATATTTCAAGGAATATCCAGGACAATGAGCTGAGACAATTGGCGTTCTTCTACCGTACTATCAGTGTGCACGAAACTAAGCAAAGATAAAAATAATAGAGTTGTAGGCAAAATTGCCCAAAATGATCAAAGCTTCCCCATGGTATCCATTATGAATATATGTCAGAGGCAGATGTCTATTTTCCCCTTTTTTTTCACAGCATATCATGTGCACATATTCATTAAATAGAGAAGTGAAGAGACATACAAGCATAGAAAGTGAATGCTCTCAAAAAAAACCCTGCAACACTCCAGGATATACGAGCTAGAATCTGTACACCATCCACAGCCCAAATGTCCACCTTATACAAAACCAAGAAACTGTACACACAAAGGTGGTGTGAGACCCTTCATGTTCCATATTACACAGCCACCCGGGGTGGAGACCATCTTCCCAAGATGGACATGCCTATACGCCAAACAGAAACCTTTGGATCCTTAAGGGTGTTACCTTCACTGTGACAAGTTGTTCAACAACGCCCTCCAGCAAGCAGGAACTTTGGTGAGGATTTACAGATCATATAAAAAGGTGAGATTTATAAAGCATATACCTTCCAGTTATGTAGTGGGATCAAGTTGTTCCCTAAACTGCCTTTCCAACTAAGTTTCAGACATGTGGCATACGGGTGTATACACAGACCAAGTTGTTCCCTCATGAACAACTTGATCTGTTCCCTCAAAGACCAGCATACACCACTCTGGCGCAGGGTCCAGCGATGGCCCCTTCACTGCGTGCCACCGCCCCCTCCTCTCCAGCAGTTGGTCTGGCGCCGTCCCCCGCCGCGCTTGCTCTGCTGTGGTGGGGGGATTCTGCTGTTCCCCTTCCCCCGCAGCAGCATTGATGGTAGTATCGGCCGAAACGTATCGGTTTCGGCCGTACCCAAAACCGTTTTAGCCCCGTTCACTGTAGCGGGCTCGGTTTCGGTTTGGGGTATCGGTTTCGGGCGAAACCGATACCCTTTTCGCCCGAAACCGGATGGTTTCGTCACTGTAGCGGGCTCGGTTTCGGTTATGGTTTCGTCCCGAAACCATCCGGTTTCGGGCGAAACACGGAGTTCACGTGAAACCCTTCCCCCACCCAGCCCACGCGCGGAGCAGCAGCAGCAGCAGCCGCCCAGACTCCCAGTCCGACGCCCCCCGCCCGCGGAGCAGCAGCAGCCGTCGGCGCCGCCCGCCTCGCCTCGCCCGCGGCCCACGCAGCAGCAGCAGCAGCAAGCCAGCGGCCTGCGCGCGCGCCATTCTAGAGCTCCTGCGAGTGTGCAGCCTGCGCGCGCCCTCCAGGCACCAGCCGGCCAGCGGCCAGCCCAGCCCGCGCTCCCGCCCGCCCTGCTGCCCGCAGCCAGTGAGCCAGCAACCCGCCAGCGGCCAGCCCCTGCGCAGCCCGCCCAGCGGCCCCAGCCCAACCCCCCACCACCCTAATTAGCTCTAATTAGGGCTAAGTAAGATTTTTTAGATACTTATTTTGTTAAATGATTCTTCTAATTAAGTGAGTAGACTAAATATGTTAGTTAAACCCTAATTAGACTATTAAATTTAGGACTTTCATCTAATTAGGTTTAGTAAGGGTCAATTGAAGTTCAATTACATTTCATTGACTAATTTTAACCTCTATCATGCTCGCAATTAATTTTTATGATGGGTGATTAGGCTAAATGTGTTAATTAAGCCCTAATTACACTATTAAATTTGGGACTTTCCTCTAATTAGGCTTAGTAATGTTCAATTGAAACTCAATTAAGTTTCATTGACTAATTTGAAGCTCTATCTTGCTCGTAATTAATTTTTATGAAGGGTGATTAGACTAAATGTGTTAATTAATCCCTAATTACAATATTAAATTTGGGGCTTTCCTCTAATTAGGCTTAGTAATGTTCAATTGAAGCTCAATTAAGCTTCATTGACTAATTTGAAGCTCTATCATGCTGATATGCAATTCTTATGAAGGGTGATTAGGCTAAATGTGTTAATTAAGCCCTAATTACACTATTAAATTTGGGACTTTCCTCTAATTAGGCTTAGTAATGTTCAATTGAAGTTCAATTAAGTTTCATTGACTAATTTGAAGCTCTATCATGCTGGTATGCAATTCTTATGAAGGGTGATTAGGCTAAATGTGTTAATTAAGCCTTAATTACACCCTTAAATTTGGGGCTTTCCTCTAATTAGGTTTAGTAAAGTTCAATTGAAACTCAATTAAGATTCATTTGACTAAATTTAACCTCTTTCATGACAAATTATCTTTTTTTCATTGTACATACAAGACATTGTCTTTTACTATCTTAATGCAGCATCATGCCTAGACGTCAACAAACACAGGAGCAGCAAGGGTAGGAGGATCCGGGGTGGACCCACCTGACCTTAGTTGATGCTAAGAGAAGAAAGGTTAAATGTAATTATTGTGGTAGGGAGATGCATGGCGGAATTACCAGAGGAAAGTAACATTTGGCAGGGGTACGAGGAGAGGTGAGACAATGTGACCACTGTCCACGAGAGGTGCGAGAGGAGATGCGCCAGTGCCTTCTGGACAAAAAGGAGTGGATGCAACAAAGGGCTGAGGATGAGGAGGAAATTGCTGAGGAGATTTCTGGCAGAAGGGTTAGGAGAGATGATGATGAGGAAGGCACTGAAAATTCTGATCCGGAACTGACTAAAGCAAGGGAGCGTGAAGAAGCCGCTCGAAGGAAAGGAAAGGCACCCATGGGTTCAGGAGGGACCTACTCCAGTACAGCTACACAACGTCCTGACGTTGGTGCTGCCCCCCCGCAGACGCAGAGAACAGGCCCCATGGACAGTTATCTCCACAGAAGTCCCCAGGCTACACAACCTAAGATCAAAAGTGCATTGAGAGGGTCAAAAAATCTGCAGAAGTTGCAGGGCATGCATTTAAAAGCATCTGTAAATGATTTTTTCATGCAGGTGTCCCTGCACATGCTGCTGAGAGTGAATATTTTCAACCTATGTTGGATGCCATAGCAGATGTTGGCCCTGGCTTGAAGGTGCCGTCACGTCGGGACATATACGGGCGTGGGCTTGAGGCAAAGGTTGAGGCGCTCCATGACTGGGTTAAAAGCTTCAAGCATATATGGATGGAGAGAGGATGCACTATTATGTGTGATGGTTGGATTGGTACCACGAAAAAATTCATTATTAACTTTTTGGTCTATTACATCGAAGGTACAGTGTTTGTAAAATCTGTAGATGCATCAAATTTTGAAAAAACTGCCAATTATTTGTTTCATTTGATGGACAACATGGTAGACGAAATTGGTGAAGAAAATGTTGTACAAGTTGTGACTGATAATGAAGCCAGTTATAAGGCTGCAGGGAGGAAATTGATGCATAAGCGCAGGCATTTATATTGGCTCTCATGCGCAGCACATTGTCTAGATCTCATACTTGAAGACATAGGGAAGGACAAACATGTTAAGAAGACGGTTGAAAGGGCACAAAAGATTACCCAGTATATTTATGGCCATCCTAGGATATTGAACATGTTCAGGGAGCATGCAAGTGGGGGGCGAGATATCATCCGTGCAGGGCCAACCAGATTCGCTTCAAATTTTATTTCTTTGGAGTCTCTGCATAGATATAAGGTTGAACTCAATTATTACTTCTTTATCCTTATAGTTATGATCCGTATTTGATTCAAATTTTATTTCTTTGCATAGGTATAAGAATGAGTTGAAAGCTTTCATGTACCACAATACCCTGCGGGAATACATCGACAAGGGCAATGTTGATGCTCAGATAGATTATTTGGATGTTTGTCACATCGTGGACGACAACAAATTCTGGGGTAGAGTAACACGATACATGAAAGTAGTCACCCCCCTCGTGAAGGTCCTAAGATTAGTGGATGGCGATGACAAGAATGATATGGGATATCTGTATGAGGCCATGGACCGTGCGGAATTGGAGTTGCAGGAGTCCCTTCCCAAAGAATATGCAAAGTGGTGGAAGATTATTGACCATAGATGGGACACCACATTACACCACGACTTGCATGCAGCTGGTGAGTGATTATTTGTATTCATACATTATTCTTTATGTTATTTTATATATAACATTTAGTTAACTATATACAAATGCAGGTTATTTCCTGAACTCTCGATTCATGTACGATGCCAATGCACATGTTGATGCCGAGGTGCTTCAAGGCACTTTAAAAATCATTGGTCGTTTATCGAGGACACCAGATAAGAGGCTTCAGGCGGAAGTAGAGGTTGGCCTGTTTGATTTCATGAATAAGAGGTATAGAATTTACTTAAGTAGTTATGCTAATCTATTATGTAATTTTTGTAGATGAACAACTATAGAATGTGAACTGGGACGTATTCTGAATCCCAATTGCTATACGCAGTGAGAAGAGTAAGCCCAGGTATACTTCATCTTTGTGCTTTCTTTGCAATTACATCTTTCTTAATTGATTTTTATTTACAACTTATATTTATTTGTTTATGGTTTGTTGGTGTAACAGCTGACTGGTGGATCATGGTGAACAATAGACAATTGCGAACCAGGGTGTTGAGTCAAACCACATCAGCAAACCAATGTGAAAGAAATTGGAGCACGTTCAGCCTTATACACTCAAAGGTTCGCAATCGGCTAAAGGCTGATCGATTAGAGAAATTAATGTACTGCCACTGCAATATGAGGTTGAGAATAAAGAATATGAGGTTGAGACAACAAATGCGAGACAAACGCGTCGCCGAGGATGCCGCCGTAGAAATTGATGTGGATGCCTTATTTGATGATGATAATCCCTTGCAGTCTTGGGTGGTGACACGAGAGCAGGTTGATGAGCCCGTTTTTGATGTTAATGATAGAACATGGGCAGAGGGAATACTTGATGAAGATGAGCCAAGAGATCCCGAATTCAAAAGAAAATCAAAGAGGGCCAGAGATACTCATGCGCACCAGTCTAGGGTTGTTGATGACACTGAGGAGCAGTTCGAGTTTGAGTCAGCTAGACACTCAGATACAGATAGCAGGCCAGTCACTCCTAGAATGGTCAAGCCACCAGTCTCCTTAAGAAGAAGTACATCAGTGCATGGGCAAACTGAGAGGACAAATGCTGTTGCTCGAGAGGACCCGGCAATTGAGCAGTTGAAGCAGATTTATGTGAGACACACGCCAAGGGCAGGAGGATTCATGTCAAGGGTGGCTAAAGAAACTGAACCAAAAGAGAAAAAAGCATCCGCGAAGGCTAAAAAGCGACTGATTTCTTGTGGTGATGATGATGATGGTGATCATCCCGGAGGTGTTGCAGGTGGTACAGGTGGTACAGGTGATGCAGGTGCTGCAGGTGGTACTACTAGATACAGTCAAGGTCAGCGAGGATATGATTCATCAGGTTACGAAGGTGGCCAACAGTAAGCAGCTATTTATGGGTCGTGGAATTATGAACCATCATTCTAGTTCCATCCATATCCGACCAGTTCCTCTTCTCTTCCTCAAGATTCTTATGCTGATACTGGATTCCAATCAAGCCAACCAAACACTCCAAGAGGGATCCAAAGAGGGATGCAGGACTTGGCTACCTCATTGTTTGGTTATAGTGAATATAGACTATACATGCAACCTGGTTATGGGTATCAACATCAAGGGCCAGACGATGAGGGAGAAGGTTCTTCTAGTAATTATTATCCATATTAGGTAAGAATCAATGAATTTTTGTAACATTTATTTTGTCTAATTTGGTTTATTGTACTGCTTGCATTAATGTACAATGGAATATTAGTTTAACTTTCACATGTACAATGTTTGAAGTTCAATGCGTAGTTGTCTACTTCAAGGTTATTGCACTAACTTATACGGTCAAATGCATGTGTAATGTTTTTTTGTGATTTTAAGTGATTATTTATATTTTTTATGATTTTTTTCAGATTTTTTAGAATTAATTTGATTTTTTTAAACCTTTTAACTGGGTTTCGGCCGATTTCGGCCTAAACCGAAACCGATACCGAGTCGTATCGGTTTCGGACCCGGCCGAAACCGAGTCCGAAACCGAGTTTGCCATCCTTGCGCAGCAGGAGGAGGCTTCTCAGAGAGGAGCACTGGCGGACGTCTGCGGACCGGCGGACGTCTGCACAGGGGGAGCTAATGTAGATCTTCTGGTGGGCTGGCCGACGGGCCCGCGGGAGCAGCAGACGTCCTCTCAACAGCAGCAGGCAGGCGGAGGGGGTTCCGACCCTGTACCAGATCTCCTGCGGGAACCTTCACCGATGGACTCAGCTATTGATTTGGGCACGATTGAGGAGATTGGACAGAGGAGGCCGCCAGGGGATGTTTAGATCCTCCTCGTGTTTCATCTGATGCTCAGAACTTGGGCAGCGGGGGTCCCTCCCAGGGGACAGTTGTAGCCGACGAGGATACCCCATGTACTCCTAGCTCTGGGGGAGTTTTTGCGGAGAATGAGCTGGAGGCTTGGGGCCTGTCTGATAAGGTGGAGGGGATCGATTTGTTGGGGGTGATGGAGAGGATTACGGAGGAGCACGAGGGGTTTGACAGACAAGCTGGGGATCTCTTATGAGGGGGTGGAGAAGGGCATCAGAGGGTCCCTAAACCTGATCAAGAAGAAGTGGCTAGCAACTTTGGCGAGGGAGGCGAAGAAGGGCAAGTCTCATAGGAGGTCTGGGGGAAGTAGAAGAGAGGGGGAGGAGGGGAGTGAGAAGGTTGAGGGAGGTGATGGGGGTGTCCCATTATCCCCATGAGGATCATCTCTTGGAACGTGAGGGGTTTATGGGGGAGAGAAGAAGAGAGTGGTGAAAGAGCAAGTTAGGAGGTGTATGGTTGACATTATCTGCTTGCAGGAGACTGAGTGTGAGGGAGATGGAGAAGGGTTGATGAGGGAGATAGGGGGTGGTAGGCTTTTGAAGGGGGTGTCTTCTTCGGCGGTTGGTAGGGCAAGAGGGATCATGGTGTTGTGGAACCCTTTGGAGGTTGAGGAAGTAAAGGAGGACAGACAGGTAGGGCGTTGGGCCATCAACCTTCACTTTTATTGTCTGAGGGACAGCTTCTCTGGGACTTCTCTGGTGTGTATGGGCCTCAGTCTAGGGAGGCTAAGAGCGACTTGTGGCAGCAAGTGTTGGACTTCCACTTTGCTTCTGGCCGGCCATGGTGTGTGAGAGGAGACCTCAATGCGGTGACTTTAGCTCGTGAAAGAACAGGAGTTCATCTTCATTCTAGGGAGTCCGAGGAATTTTGTGATTTCATTCAACAGGCAGCACTTATTGACATTGGATTGGTGAATGCTCAATTCACCTGGTCCAATATGAGGGTAAGTCCGTCATGTTCCAGGCTGGATAGATTTTTGGTGTCCGTGGATTGGGAGGATCACTTCTCACATGTGCAAGGATCTTGTTTGGCTAAGTCCACCTTGATCACAAGCCTATTTTTTTTAGGACCAGCCATGGTCATGAGAGGCGACAAGCATTCAAATTTGAGAGGTATTGATTTAGAGAGGCAGATTTTTTAGACACTATCAGGTGTACGTAGGATGGTTACAATCAGGCGGAGTTCTAGTATGGCTACTTTGATCGGCAAGCTAAATCACTTGACCCATGTGCTCAAAATTTGGGGTGCTAGTAGGAGGCTTCCCAGCAATCATCAGAAGGTGAGGATTCTTCACCACTTAGAGGCTCTGGACCGCCTGGAGGAGGCAGGAGTGCTGGATGAGACTGACAAGATACGCAGAGATTCTCTTCGAGTAGAATATGATGAGATCCTTTTGAGAGATGAGATTTACTGGAAGCAGAGATCAAGGGAGAGATGGTTGAAGGAGGGGGACATGAATACAACTTATTTCCACAATCCACAGGATTGCGTCAGGTAGGAGGAGGACTGATCACATTGATTGCATCAAAGCTGGAGATCAGGTAGTTCACAAGGAGGAAGACATCAGAAGTTTTGCGAAGGATTTCTATGCTAACCTTTTCACCGAGGAGCAGATGAGCAGACCGGATTTTGCACCTGATTTGCTTCCTCACCTCTCTCAGGCACAGAGGGAGGCTCTAGTAATCCCCTTCCAAGCGGCGGAGATTCGACATACAGTTTTCTCTCTTGCAGATGACAAGGCACCGGGCCCAGATGGTTTTCCTATGGCTTTCTTTCAACATTGTTGGGATATTATTAAGGAGGATCTCATTGATACAATTAGGGATTTCTAAGAGGGCAGGGCTCATTTGAGAGATATTAATAAAACTCTCCTTGTGCTTATCCCTAAAAAGAATGGTGCTCAAGATTTGGCAGATTTTTGCCCCATTAGCTTGTTGAATAGCACCTATAAAGTTATATCAAAAATTTTGGCCAGGAGGTTACATAGTGGTTGATGGTTTGGTAAGTGGTTATCAGGGGGCATTCATTAGGAACATACATAACCAAGAGAATTCTCTTATTGCTCATGAAAGTTTGTTTGCCATGAAACATCCGAGGAAGAAGGGGCTGGTCCTGAAGTTGGATTTTGAGAAAGCTTATGATAGGGTTAACTGGAACTACCTTCTCCAAGTGCTAGTGAAGATGGGTTTTGATTAGTTATGGATCTCTTAGATTCGAGAGTGTATCACGTCTGCTTCTTTTGTTGTACTCATTAACGGACAACCCTCCTCCTTTTTCCCTAGCGGGAGAGGGCTTCAGCAAGGAGACCCACTCTCCCCTCTCTTGTTTGTCCTGGTGGCTCAGATCTTGAGTAGGATGTGGATGAGAGTTGAGGAGGCAAGGATCATCAGGGGCTTTCAGGCAAGTCAGCTAAGTAGCAACTTCACTCACCTATAATATGATGACGACACTATTCTCTTCTTAACAGATGAGGTGCAACAGCTACTAGATGCCAGGTTGATGCTAGAGATGGTACAGGACATCACGGGACTCAAGGTGAACGATAGCAAGAGCCTTATGGTGGGGATCAATATGGAAGAGTCAACTTTAAGGAGGATAGCTCGCATCTTTGGGTGCCAGCCTAGGGAGTTCCCGTTCTCCTATTTGGGTCTTCCGCTCTCCCCAAGAACAATTCGTTGCAAGGATTGGCGGGAGCGATTCAGAGGTATGAGAGTAGGCTTGCAAGTTGGAAGACCAGACTTCTCTCCTATGGTGGTCGGTTGGTACTATGCAGATTGGTGTTAGACAACCTTCCCATCTATTTCCTTTCCATTTTCGGGATACCTAAGACGGTGGCTAAAAGTTGGACTCTATTCAGGCTAGATTTTTTTAGCATGACAGCGGGGAGTAGAGTTAGAGGATGGCATGATATTTCTTGGGGCATAGTCTGTCGGGAGGAAGGAAGCAGGGGGTGTTGGCATCAAAAGTATTAGAGATTTCAATCTGGCCTTAACTGTACAAGTGGTTATGGAGGCTTAGAACATAGGAAGGGGGGTTGTGGGATCAACTGATTAGGCAGAGGTACTACTCCACCGCTAGAGTGTGGGATTTATCCCTGCCCCACATGTATTATGTCTCCCATGTTTGGGAGAGGCATCTTCTAGTGTGTGGACTTCTTCAGAGTTAGCGTTCGGGTCAGCCTAGAAGACAAACGATCTTGCTCGTTCTGGCGGGATACGTGGTGTGGTAACCTCCCTCTTTTGGAGGCATTCCCTTCTTTGTTTGCTATTGCGGCTACTCTTGAGGCTTCTGTGGCTCAGTCTTTTGATGCTCAGCTAACTGAGGGTATTTGGCCCCCCACATTTAGAAGGAATCTTAACATAGAAGAGATAGATCAGTTGGAACAACTTTTAGCCTTCCTCTTGGATTCTTGTCTTATCATCAGCAGGTCAGACACTTGGTGGTGGAGATGGGGAGAGAGGGTCGATTTTTAGTATGGTCGGCCTATGCTCTCCTTTCTGATGGGGGGGCATGTCATTCTTTTGTATCACAAATATGGGCTCCCAAGAGCCCTCTCAAGGTGAAGCCTTCCTCTTGGATTCTTGTCCTATCGTCAGCAGGTCAGACACTTGGTGATGGAGATGAGAGAAAGAGGGTCGGTTTTTAGTTTGGTCGGCCCATGCTCTCCTTTCTGATGGGGGGGCATGTCATTCTTTTGCATCACAAATATGGGCTCCCAAGAGCCCTCTCAAGGTGAAAGTGCTGATTTGGAGGATCTCATATGGCCGACTACCCACCTGTGACAGGGTGGCACCTTTTCTTCAGCAGGTTTCGACCTTGTATTGTTTGTTCGGGGATGAGGAGGAGGATCTCAACCATCTTTTTACTGGCTATCATTTTGCGAGGGACATATGGTTGAGGATTGGCCAGAGATTCCAGCAGTCTTTTGGCCTTGACAAAGCGGTCCACAAGTTTCTTATCAAGTGGCACCGGAGGTGAAACCTTAAGAGCGACAAGATCATTTGGTGGATTATCCTTCATGCCACTCTTTGGACTTTGTGAATGAGTGGAACAATAGACTATTTAGAAGGGAAGCGAGGTCAGAAGAAAGTGTTTTTTCTTTTGTTTGCAAAACTATGGCTTTTTGGGCAAAACATTTGTGTAAAGTGGAGGGTCATAACTCCTCGCTCTTTTTGCTCTTGGGGAGTTAGTTTGGGTTCACCCTTTGGTGTGGGAAGCTTTTGTAAAGGGGTCATTCTGTGCTGATAGTATACTTGTACATCCCTCTTTTCCTTAATATATTGCTTGGTATCAACCACGTTTCAAAAAAAAAAGAACTCTGGACATGGTTATGCACTTATTCCTATAGCTTATTTTATAAGGAAGTAATGGAAGTATAAAATTTCAGAATTGAATGGAAGAGCATGACTTCAATCTGAATCAGCTGATTTAATTCAAAATCTTTTCCGCTATCCTGATTCTGATCCATCAAATAATTGTGATAAAGAATGGAATCCTCTGATTTGACAAAATCACCTAATACAATCTACCAGAACTAACTCCACATTCAAATTGATTTCTTCTTCTTTTGGTGGAGGATGACCATGTTGATTCTTGTTCTTAAAACATCAAGCATTGAATCAATTGAATGATAAGCCCTTCACAAAACATTAGAATCCCAGCAAGAAGAAGTGCAAGTATTTGAGCAGGTTATTAATAAGAACTGCAATGATGAGTGCTTGTGTAAACAGTAAAACAAATAAAAGTTTAGAAAGTAAGTCCCACAGAACTCTACAAAAAGAAATATCATGACCAAAACCCAGAAACAATAAAAGGCCTGTAACCCTAGCTGGGATAAATTATAAAATGCAAAAATTATTGAAGGACACACTATAGAAAGAGAAAGAGACTAGATACATACTCACTGTGCTCAGCAAGATCTAGTGAAAGATAATTCAATAAACCAAATCTTTCTTGGATCCTCCTAACAAATAATTCAGCAGGAGCCAATGCAGCACAGCATTGCAACAAAAACAGATCAGATTCCATGCCTATATCAAACCTGAAAAATGAAGGTAAACAGAATGAAATTCAAAATCTGCACTGATTTGAGGACATGAATAGTCCATCGGTGGGTTAGTATAAGTTTACTTACCAACGCACAGAATGATACCAGTCTGATATCAGTGTACCAGCATCACCATTCTTACGCCACATGCCAGCACGTACTTGGGCACAAAATATCCTTAATCGCAGAGGATGCTCCATCACAAATGCAGAAAAACCAGAAGGATGGAAACCCCTTAGAACCTGTTGAAAGAAGTCATGGCAATGTGTAGAGAAAGTAACTTTGTGGTTGTCACTTCTTTTCTCCCCATCTTCCCCATAGCACTTCCTCATTGCCTTCCGTAATAATAACGTGAGCAAGCGATGCAGAGGGATGTGAAAAGATATTTCCTGTGAACTAACATCATATGCTATTTCAGGCCACTCTACAATGCTCAGCACACTCAATGTCTCAGCATCTGTCCCAGAATCCACGTTGACAGGACCGTCATCAGATGTTATAGCCACACAGGAGTGTTCAGTATCAGTGTCCCCCATGGTCATTTGCTTTGTCCCAAAATCACGTCTAGCATTTATCCCATCAGTTCGGGCAGATGAAAACCCCCTAAACTGCTCATTCCATGCTGAATATGATCTACAAACTCTACTGCTGCTCCCTTCTTTCCTGGGTCTAAAAAGTTTCGCCCTCAAGCTTTTGGTATTACAACTGGAACCATTACCAGCATCAGGAGATAAAGTGGTTTTGAATGCAACTTCAGATGCCAGCAAATTATCAAGAGCTTTCATGCACCCAAAAAATAGTGATGCCACATAATGAGGGATACAAGGATGACTTCCATTAAAGGCTGATTCAGCTGACATTGACCCAGGCAGAGCAGTGCTTCTGGTGCTCGTGTAGCTTACAGAGACAGAGCTTTCCTGTGAAAGCCTTCCAACTTTTGCATGCCGTCGCCTATCACCGTCATCTGTATCCTGTAACTCTGAAGAAAAGGAAGAATTACTCTTGATTTCCACACATTCATCCACAGACAATGCTCCATCCACCAACAGACGTTGGACATTTCCAAGATAATGTCCCAGCATAAATGGCATATGCAAGTTTTCATTTTCCTCCTCTGTGTGAAGACCTGTTACTCGTTTCTGTGGATCAATGCCATGCACTAGTCCTAAGATTCCAATCCAATGTCTTGTGATATCTGGACGCTCACAAGCAACATACTTTGAAACCTCATCATGACTCATAACATACCGTGTATCTTCAACCAAACGAATAGTTGCCTCGTACATGTTGGCCCATTTATTTGCCTGCAACAAAATAAAAATCATAATTGGCTGGGTGATAAAGGAAGCAAAGCATATTCTGGCATGCAGAATAACAAAGAAGCAAAGCAGGATGCACTTCAAAGCTCACTCATGAAATAGAAACATTAATGCTCAGTATCAACAGGAAGGTAGAATGGCCAGCTACCTCCAAACGACCATCTCCTCCAACACAAGACTGGAAAAGGCTCCACAAGCACTCCATGAGAATGGCTAATAGGTTTACCTCCCGTACAAGTCTTGGAGTTAAAGTTGGAACCGTAAAAATTTGTACAGAAAACGTTGATAGCAAGGGATACTTCTTAAGTGTAGAATCACTGTTGTCTTTTATGATCGCATTTACAGTTGTTGGATAATATCGTATAAAGACTTTTGCAAACTCATACTTGAAAAGAGGTTCCCCAAGCAATTTCAGGAGCAGTTCATGAAGTTTCTTCACAATTGTTTTGTCCAAAAATATCTCTGCTCTGACTAGTATATCTAGCAAGCCACCAGAGTTGTGAAAAGCCTTAGCAATAAAACTAAGCAGACTTTCACTGCAATTGCAAAATTCAAGCAGCATCCAAACAACCATAGAAGATAATTCATTGGCATACTTCCCGTATACACTGTCATTATTTGCTTCCTTATGGTGCCCCAAAATATTGTTGCTAGCCAACAGAAGCCTGTCTTTCCAACATACAAGAAGAGCATCTAGAACAGGGCCTGCAGATCTTGCAACCTCCTCTGGAAGTGGTTGGATCTGTTCTATACCTTTATGCTTTGAACAGAATCCCTCACGTTTCCAAGCAGTAATGTCTCCACAATCACAGCACCCACCACCAGTATACATAATTGAGTAGTCATGGTCCTGGTGATTGCCATTTTGGAAGCAAGGAACACATATCGCACAAGTTGGGTCATGTTCACATGTTCGGCAACGGTATGCCAAGTCCCTGTGGCCCCAAACAGCACCACATACAGCACGTTGTCCAACTGCCTTCTGTGCCAAACTATTCAGGAATGCCTGCGGATCATCCTCAAACATCAGCCACTGTAGCCATAATGAACTCTCACCAAATAGATGATCTGCACTGATGTTCCATGGTCCTTCCTCAGACTCTTGTTTAGCTACAATGTGAGCATCAGCCACATCTGAATCGGTTGGTAGAATGTCAGAAACCAGTTCAGGGAGCAGCAGCTTGTGCTCTCTCACAAAAGATACTAGACCCCGCTGCAATTCATCAAGTTGCTCCTGCGGGACTCCAAGCTGACCAAGTCTCTGGATTTTACAAAAGCGAGAGTTAAGTCACAATTCTTATCAAAAGCCTACTCTCTCTCTCTCTCTCTATGAAAATAGAAAAATAGAAGAACCTTAGTTTTTTTTGTCATATGCAGTTTTACTTTCTGTACTCACACGTCTGAGAGAAGATGGAAATATGCAGATAGACTCAATTATTACATAGAAACAAAATGATAGATACAGATCCTGGGAAGAGAAAACAACTGAAGCATAAAAATGTTAAGCACGAATAAGAAAGACGGACCTGACAAGGACAAAACCATGTATGCGGGAAATGGTCGAACACTCAGCCAACTGATGTGAAGCCGGGTTGGCTCCACCAAATTAGAGAGAGAGAGAGAGAGAGAGAGAGGTGGATGATACGATATATCATCAAGCTCTGTAAGTTTTAAATGAAAAGGGAAAGCACAAATACACACGCATTACAGCTGAATTTGACCAACTCTCCATCAATTTAAACATGATTTTTGCCGACTTGAAGGTGTAAAAGAGTCAAGTTAACCCATTTAAAGCCGTCAACACGAGAGCAATACATATTTTCTATCACGGTAGCATTAGTGCATTGCTCCCGTTCAGCTTTTCATGTATCAGATTCTGCACATAAACTTTCGCTGAGAACCACTTAATCATAACAAAGCAAAGAAGTGGTCAGTCGTTCAATTAATCATGAACAACAGGTGAGCCACATTCCTTAATTTCACCCAAGCAGAATTTAGCATTTCCTAGCGAGTACCCCTTTCCCTCTCACCCACATAACGGATTCAATCTGATTCTTTCAGCAAGTACGAGGTCCGAGTTCTAGGTTTCAGCGTCTTCCAAGTACACACAAGGGGATGAAAAGTAACCGCCATCAGAACCGACGCACACAATAGGGAGACCAAGCACGCATGGTAGAGCAGAATAAACTCAATCCGGTAACTGCACCTGCAATATTCTCTCTCTCGGGGAGATCAACGTATTAGGCTCTGCATCCAGCTCCATGCCGGCCACGAAACGCAGCCAATCCGCGCAGCTCCAGTAGGTCGATCGCGAGCCCCTGCGCCCCAGCGTTGCGGCGATCGAAGAGAGGGACGATAATGTATATAAAGCCCCAACCCCGATCCCAGGGGACAAACAAGAGCGCGGGGAGAACTGGAGAAGGTCCCGATTGCAAAACCCTAATCTACGCAAAGATTCTCGCCGCGTGTAGGAGGCTCGTGGCCCTCGGAACCTGCCCTCCACCCTTTCCAGTTTGGCGGCACCGCCACCAGGCGCTCCCCCTCGCCATTATTCCGCTGTCTGATTTGGCAGATTTTTGGCGGGCGAGCCGTCCAGAACTACCCCTCCCCCCCTTCTGATCTCACGCGGGCACTAATTCCAATCGGTTCCTTATATTATAAAGATCCCTGCGTTCGTACAATCTAATTTTACATGTCTTGCTACCTCTGATTTTCTTTACAAACCATGTCGTCTTATCTCTGATAATGTATGATTAATAGTTCCCAAAAATATACCATACGTACATGTATCGTGTGTATATAGAGTTTCAATAAAAATTGGATATATATTATAATGAGTATGGGGCGGTAGCGTGCTTGCTTTCCACTGTAGGGGCAGGACAGCTCGCCATTCTTACCTCCGACTCTCAAGTCTATAAAACAGGTTATCAAATCAAGGAAAAAGGGGTACTCCAAATCCCAAAACAAACTACTCTCGGCTAACGAGTCTTTTAAGTCAGTTGTCACATTGTCTTCCTTTTTTAAGAAGATCGTAGGTTTAAAACGCCGGACGGATTTACTCTTCACAGTCGTGGGATAAAATCCACATTTGAAGAGAATGCTCCATAGATTGCTTAAAATTTGCAAAGTTCTCGACACAAATACTTAGAGAAATGATTATTACACCGACCACTCTAATTACAGCGTCCAGTGTGGTGAACACCGATGATTTTTACAAAAAAAAATGATGTGTAATTCATGTCACCGTTCAACACTCCAAGAGATAAAAAAAAATATGTGAACTATTCACTTTGGCTTTTTTCTTGATTTTTTTAGGGGGGATGGGTGGCATTTTTACTATTCACATAGATTTTTTTGTTAATTTTTTAGAGAGGGTAACATGAGCCCCATGCCAAAAAATTTTAAAAAAAATGATACACCTATGGACGGTGTAATAATCATTTCTCTTTTACTTATTATTGTATTAGTTGCGGCTCAAAAGTGTGTGCGAGGATTGCACCCGTTCGTCCAGTGACACCACCAAGATATCCCTACGTGGGACTGCTAAGATTGTTAAATGTGCCTCGATGTTAGGTGTGTAGCAGCGCGCTAGAAGACTAATTTAACAAAAAAAAATCATGTATATCTTTATTTTAGATTCGGTTGTTAAATGTGCCTCGACGTTAGGTGTGCAGCAGCGCATTAGGCTCCGTTTTAGTAGCGGTTTAAGTTTATCACATGATATTTTAAGTGAGGTAATTTTACTCACTTTTATCCTAATTTGCTTTGATATCACATTATGGGTTAACTCTTCAATTACACAATGTGCTTTGGTTGGCTTTCATAATTCACCCACGATTAAGCCGCGTTCTACCCCGATTGTCCCTCCCTTTCCATGCATACAAGCTATCTCACCGCAATTGCAAGTCCCCCTTATTTCAATGCGCCATTTACACTTAAAATAAGAATGTAGGCATGCCAATTGAAATATTGTATTGAAACATGTATTGAAAATTGGGAAAAATTACATATGATATATTATTGACCACAAGTTACATGAAATGCATTGAAAAATATACAGACATGTAAGAAAAAGTACATATGATACATTATTGACCACAAGTTATATGAAATGCATTGAAAAACATAAAGAAATTTAAGAAAAATTACATTATGTAAGAAAAATTGCATAAGATGCGATACATGTATTGAATCATTATTGACGACAATGTTTTTTTCATTGTCACCAGTTTTTCTCTGAACCCCGGTGATCTAAGAAATATAGCCAATCAATAATTTTCCCACTGCCTCCTGTGCGACCACTCGTTGCCTTCAAAGCTTTGAGTATTGAGAATCAAGTTTGGGCGCCGTGAACTTCAATTTTGGGTTACCTACATACAAAATGATGCATACAATTTATGAATATACCCTAGCAAAAAACATGAGTTCAAGGACGTGTATCAGAAATAAAACAAGGCATTGACTTTGATAACATTTTTCAGTGTACTTCCACCACTTTTGCATGATCTTGCAGGAGACAAATGCACAAATATAGAACCTGATACATGAATGGTATTAGGATAGCCAAGTAGGAAGAATATGAGGGAGCAGTGGTACTTGCTAATTACACCAACGGGCTCACAGGAAATGTTACAAATAATGATAACAGTGTATCAAAATCTCCTGCAAGTTACAGAGCAAGTGTTAGATGCTAGTCTTTAACCATCGATAGGACCTGCGAAGCCAAAACCGAAGCAAACTCAATACAATTCCATGGAGCAGGGTTAAAGAACCTGCTAGCCTAACATGCTAATTAAACCCGCTACACTTACATGGATAAAAGTTAAAGTGAAAACCACGGAGCAGGGTTAAGCCAGTACCATGCGTTGTGCCAAAATCGAATGAAAGTCAATACAATACCATGGAGCAGGGTTTAATTAGCATGCCATGGTAGAACTTGTCCACATTTTATGTTGGATGAAAGGTAGATTGCAACTGAACTTGATCAGGAAGTTAAAACATGAAGGATACAAGCCAGAAATGTAAAAGAAGAAGCGTAACCCCAAAATATTTCCCTATGTTATTTCAAAATGCATAACCCTAAAATATTTCCCTTGGTTATTTAAACATCAACTAAAATGATGAAGTGACATAATCTCCCAATCAAAACACAAGGCAGCCCAAAGAAATGGACCACATATCTCTAGTCTGTAACCAAATTCTCCTGCATGTTACAGAGCAAATGTTAGATGCTAGTCTTTAACCATAGCTACAAGGGATTTACCTTCACTGTTGTGTTTAACAAAGACAATACCAGGCTTCCTATGCATGAATATCAGTAGTAAGTGAAGCAAGAAATAAATGTAAGTGCAGCCAAATATATGCATTTGCAAGTGGATCAGAAACTCTAGTAAAATGTAGAGAGTTTTGTTGGAGATTTCACTTTTGCCAGACATATGCATTCATAGGTTTCTGATATTACCATTTGTGCTGTCATACCTGTCAGAGGAGTTGCAACTTTCACCTGAAAATGATGCTTCGAGGATGGAATAAAAAGCGAGTTAGTATGCAAAGCAAAACTACTGAAGCAAAATGTATAGACTGTAAAGACTGCACATTTATAAAAAGAGGAAGATGAAGCACACCTGTCCACCTACGAATAAATTTATCATTGTACTCTGATGGATAACCGTCTGAATGATCATATCATTTTACTAGAGTTCCTGATCCACTTGCATGAATACCACAGACAATACCATGCTTCCTATCCATGAATTGCAGTAGTATCAATTTATCATTGTACTCTGATGGGTAAGAGTTGGGTCGGCCTCCATTGCATCGTGACTGGGAAAGTCTTGGACAGCTAGTAAATGGACATCAGATTCCCATTGCCTTAGTAACAGTTGACAATCATGTGTTCCTAAACACTCTGCAGAACATGGTATACAGACTATGTTAATGCACATCAAATTCACATTGTGTTAGTAACAGTGGAAGAAGATGGTGACAAACCTTTATACAGACCTTCACATTTAAGGCACTTCAAATTGCCTTTGCCCTGAAAACATGCATTTGTCATACTAAATAGTAAAAATATATGCACACAATATGTGATCAATGAGAATGTTAACTGGATACATTAATACCTTCGCATAGAGATTCAGATTTAATGGAAATCAAACCCCTCCACGGTTAACATGCAACAGTTGTCATATCCATCGACCAGAGTAGGAGCGTCCACCATTTAAACATGCCATTTACTAAACATTGTTTTGGTATAAGTGGGCTCAGGCGGGATTCCAACAGTATGCAATATCATCTTCTATTAAGGGGTTGTCACGTGTGGACAGCCAACCATTAATAAAATTCATAAGATATACTCGTCATTGCCCCACCACCTACTAGGTCAGCATACGATGCCACCTCATCCGAATGAATGACCCAAAGTATTTGAGGTGCATGTCTGTGGTGGAGTTGCATTACTATGACGTCTACGACACCCATCCATGCACACAAACGACAATGGGGAATGCACCAGAGGCAACAAACATGGAGACCTATATAGGGGTGTATTAGGAGAACACCTGCAAGTATAGCACATACAGCAAAGAAAAGCCAAACGACAAGCAAAGTCCGGAATTAACACACCACTATGCATTTCGAAACAAATGGACATTACAGCACATATTGAAAGAAGGATTATGCACATAGCAACAATTGTCCTAACCCTTCACAGTCTGGCACATAACAAACATACACACTAGAAAAACCAAAATGGGATAAGGGAAATAAACGTGCTTCTAATTATTCAGTTACGGAGCCATAGTTGTGTAGCAATCGTGTCTCTAAGCACCTCCCCCTCATGGATGTCACGTGATGCGACAGGCACGTTAGGATCAACATTGACATCACCTGCATCGTTAACATCATAGGGGGCATTTGAAAAGAAGAAGTCCTCGCCATGCTCCCGATGAATGAAGTTGTGGACGATGCAACATGCAACAACAATCAGTATTTGAGTGCGGAATGGATACATGTTCCCCTCTTTTAGTGTTGCAAATCGCATCTTCACTACCCCAAAAGCTCGCTCCACGACATTCATCATCTGAGCATGCCGATGGTTGAACTTATCCCGCATGTTTCGATAACCTCCATTGCCACGCCCTCGGTATTGTGAAATATGGTAACGCTCTCCTCGGTACGGTGCAAGGAAGGTACCGGTGTTAGCATAACCAAGGTCAGTAAGATAATATTTACCTACAATAATACATGCAAGATGTAAGAGCATTCGGGTACATAGAGACATCAGAAACATGAATATCATTCCCATGACTTACTTACCCGGAGGCACCCTAAAGCCACCTCGTTCTAGGGCCCATTTCAACACCTTTTGATCACCCGTTGATCCTTCCCAACTGGCAGCCAAATATTGAAATTGAAGGTCAAGCGAAACTACAGCCATGACATTCTGAGTAATTTGCTGCTTACAGTTTCGATACCGTGGGTGTTTGGATCGAAGAACATTGGCAGGAATATGGGTCCCGTCAATTGCACCAAGAGCATCCTACATTTAAGTTTATGTTAGAATTTGGAGTAAGAACTAAAACATGAGGTCGGCATAAGTGTTGGTTACCTTAAAGTAGGGGAAAATTTGTTATTATTTTTAATGAACGGGTGCACGTCAGTAGTTGGAACAGGCAGTTGGATGTAGGCATGCCTAAGTTCCACTATGGCATTAATCACTTGGTTCACATGAAAACTTATTGTTTGTGAGGAGTGCTGGAAGTGCTCACACATAGCACCTGTGGCGACACCGTGACCCATGGCATACAAGAACATTGCCAATTGCTCATTTGTAGTCACCCACCTGCTATCTTTTATCAACGCCCTCTCTAGAAGAGCATCTCGCAGACATATGAACGTAGGCGGATTGAGTCTGAATAAATTGTAACAACGTCTTTCATGGCCATTCAAAATGTTAAGGACCCACACGTGGCCTGTGTATCGAGACGTATGCATGGGCCTTGGCACACGCACACCATCATCTTCTGCATCATCACCATTGATTTCATCTCATATGAGATTGGCCATAAATCGTAACACTCCAATTTCATCATCTACAATATATCTCCTAAGTGCATTTGCATCCATATCCCCAACCTACACATGCATGAAATAGAAGAAGTTATTCGATAGGAGCAAACATGTGACCATATATATTGATATAGCAAGGTCTTCGTTAACAAGGAACATGAGTGTTTCATAAACGAAATCTACTACCACGTCATGACTGATACAACAAGGTGTTCGATTACAAAGAACACGAGAAGTCCATAAAGATAACATACTATCGAGTTACAATTACATTTGAAAGTCATCCACGTACAATAAGGATGAGTATGCCTACCAAGATAAGGAAAAGGAACACCATAACAATTCCAAGTACGACAAGGATAGTTAAGTTCTGCAATACTAATGGGGTAAAATTCCTCCGCACTTGGACTGGTCGTATATCATCTTCACTCCCTCCCACCTTGGATCCTCTTCGATAAATCAAATCCCTTGGATTTGAGGGAGTAATACCTCCAAATGCAGCATGGGCATCTTCAACAGATGCAAACCCCTTGAATCTTGCACCTGTATATCCATTTACCTGTGCATAACATTCCTCCCAAGTGTAGTACACACCTGGACAACGGCCAACCCACACCACGTAGCATGCATACTTCCCCATATTCAATTTACAAACCACCCTGCAATGGACTGATGACTACTGGTAAATGTAGCATGAAAATGAAATAGTAACATGGTATTACCAGTTAACTGCATGAAAGGTACATACTACGAAAGGCCTAACCACATGCACGATGATACATGATAATATCGTGCAAGGGATCATACAAAAGTAACATACATAACATCAACACACGATAAAGACCATGGACAGAATGGTCATAATCAACCTACAATATAAGCGATGGCTAACCATGGACGATCCATCCTAACTTGTCTTCGTCGTCCAAAGCCATGAACACAGATCGAAAGTTGGGGTCTTGGAAGCGGGTTGCTGCCATGTATAAAACATCGGTCGTATAACCCGGTAGACTCTTCAACTTGCGTATGCACTCTTTGATTGCCACTCCTTGATCTGGGTTGGAAGTACCAGTGAGAATGCCCAGTAATTTATGAACTCTGCTCTGTCATTGTTTAAAGTACAGAAATCTTTCAACACTTCGATCCCTTTCTCCAAGTTCTTATTGTGCTTCCGATTGGACCTGTTGTATGTAGGCGTGCCAGAGGTCAGTCTCTTATCAGGAGAGGTTGCCTCATCTTCACTTGGCCGTTTTCCGGAAGGAGGAGTGTAATCCCCTATACGACTGCATCCAGCCCCTGACAATGTATTAGATAGCATATAGTTCATTGGCATAGGTGTTTTTCCTCCGCCACCTAATATGTCAAAGGGGTTGAAATCATCTCCCAAGTCCACCGGCGATGCATTGCAATCAAGGGCAAGACCAGTAAACCGTTGATGGGTTGAACCCTTCGACAGTGTATTCCCCTGGTCAGGGGGTGTCAGAGGATC
This sequence comes from Amorphophallus konjac, assembly GCA_022559845.1. Classification (NCBI taxonomy): domain Eukaryota; kingdom Viridiplantae; phylum Streptophyta; class Magnoliopsida; order Alismatales; family Araceae; genus Amorphophallus; species Amorphophallus konjac. Next base: position 187,820 of record JAHNEJ010003217.1, on the reverse strand, counting down.
ACCCCACGACCTCCGTTGAGATATGTCATTTTCCATAGTAGTACCAAATCCCAAAGCTCCTCTTGCCATGGTGTTGCCGCACAAAAGATCCATCTCCTCCTTATACTCAAACGACTTTCCCAATATCTTCTTATACTCAATGTTGGACTGTAGAACAAAATCAATAAAATGTTATATCTCTTTACAATATAATACGCTAACAGTAATGACTATACTACATACCGCAATGGCATCTGCCCACGCTCCCTCATCTGGCGGCACGGGCATCTTCTTAGTGTCATCCCAACCCCACCCCGTATGGGAGAGCAATTGTTCAATCGTGTGGTAGGCCATTTTCAAATTCTTCCATCTATTAGTCAAATTGTTTACATCTGCATTCTTACGTGTCTCACGATTGAATGGTTCTAAAATATCTCTCCAAACGTAATGCTTGAAAGTTCATTGGTTGCAATTGTTCTTGTGGTACTCATCAATTAGGAGCTTTAATAAGAACTTGTCTTCCTTGGTAGTCCAATTGGTCACCCGTGCCTTACCTTTTGGGTCCGCCATATGCGTCTCTGACACAATAAACATACTTTTCACAAATAAATAATGGCAGAAATAGTAACATACAAATACATGCAATCCTATGGAAATACATCATTGGCCTAGGATATATACATACTATGGAAATGGATCCATAGATAATGTAATGAAGATTCAAAGATCTTATTTATTGTAGTCCCAGGTTATCTGCCCACAGACCAAACCCTTGTATAATGTCCTTATATAATGGCAACGTCTTTCCCTTAAATCACATGACGAGTGGATTAAACTGCAGAAAAGTATTGCAATCTATTAGCATATATTCCATGGTGTCATTGTCATATCATATGCAAGGTTGTGCTGGTCATGTAACAGACATCGTTATATGCGTCCCATGATATGCCATTGCTAACTATCTGCTTTGAGTCCTCATTCCACTTGAAATCCCAGTCGTATACAAGTGGTTTGGCTATGGTGTAGAAACACTTATAGAAACCAAGCCTATGTTGCAAGTGGGACGTAGGAAATTTAAGGCCCGACCTCATGTTGAATGATTGTTGCACAAAACCCCATGCGTCCGGTAGGCTGAAATCACCCCTAACCAACTCCTCCCTAATTAACTGTAGTAAAATCTTATCCATTTCATATGTCCACAAGTGACCTATCAACAAGAATTCAAGATCCATTATGGTATCTGGGGCTGGTTTGAGTACATGATGTATAGTGAAATCAGTGGCGATGGCATTTACCGGATGAATACATGTTCATAAGATGTCTGCAGCAGCAAAGATGTCCTGCAATACCAAAGTGATCAGGGATTCCCACTACCAACCAACCCCCACTAGCAGCCCCTGTTTTAAGGTCTTAGGCATACCAGCCAGAATTTAGAGGAAGCAAGTTAATGTTTGTAGTTATTTTGTACCAGGTTTCTGGATATTAGCTGTTCAAAGTAATTAAAGACATCCAATGTAATGGTCTACCCTTTGCACATATCTACTGTCACTTTAATGGGGAATGACTCATTGGTGGAACACAGGTAACAAATGCATATGAAACTGCATATGTAAATGATCAGATCAATCATGCATACCTGAAAATCAACGAAACAAATAAACTACTTATATAATGATATATTTATAAGCAAATGCACAAATACACTGCGGGATTAATGACCAAATGAACATAATCTACATGCAAACAGGAATCTTTGAACCCAGAAAAACCCAATTACAGCCATTGGCTCTGTCATTAATAATATCCTTAGTATTAAGGTATCATCCCACTGTAGTACAACTATTTTGCAATTACAAGTACGCATAACATTGCTATATGGAAGTCACAAAAGTGCATGATTTATAAGGTCGAACATTTGGAGGGCAAGTGTATGATGAACACGGGATTCTCTGAACCCAGAAAAAACCCAGTTACAGCAATTAACACAGTTAAATGAAAAAAATAAGTTAACACAAAATAGGAGATCTCCATATATTGCAAAGAAAATGCAATTGATATGCATACCAGAAAATGAAAGATAACATACTCTGAAAAATTTTGAAACTTAACCCACCTGCATACCACAAAAAATATTGAACGAAGAAACCTACACATCCATTGATATATTGCAAATTTTTCAGAGTAAATGAATAGACAGTCTGTATAGAAAGTAAATATATTAAATATTCCAAACAATGGCAACATCATGTCAGTTAGTAGGCGTTGTTGATACCTGTGCATGGTAACTTTTGATTCGATGAAGACAGGAAAATCAGATTACAGCCACTGGCAAGGGGAAATTAAAAAGACAACCTCAACAAGAGCAAGGACAATGAAATGGCCAAACAAGTGTGGGGGCATCCCACGACAGTCTTGGTGCCAAGAGATGAAGCTCTGCACTTGGAAGTCCATGACAATCCGTAACGTAGGAAAATGTGAACGGCAGATAGACCATCATGGAGATGTATTAAGACACGAACGGAAAAAAAATATTTTGGAGATGTATTAAGCCATTCTGAAAATGATTTCCATGCATACAAGCATATCAATCGATGAACATCATCATTTACGTAAATGACAGTAAAATCACAGATCCATGGAAATTCAAAGAAACCCACTTCTATTCGTCGTGCTACCTTCACAGAAACAGGGGTTGCCGATACACCTACCTGGCCACCACCGTGTATATAGAAGGAACAGAATTGTAATATCTCGGACCTTTCAGATCCTTCTTCGTGGGTCCCGGATCTGGTTCCTCGGAGTGTCCAACTCCGTCCGGATTGGCGCGATCAGGAGTTGTTTTGGAGGCCCGGGAGCGTTCTGCGGCTTTTTCGCGTGTGTTTTCCGATTTTCGGTGTATGTTTCGGTAATTCTTTCGGAACCTTGTTGCGGGTGAACCGGGTCGTCCACCTAAGCGAGAGTGGTACCGTTGCGATCGGTGCGTTCCGATGATCGCGCAAATGTAATTTTCTATTTTTTGATATTTTCTGAAAATTCCAGATTTTCTATTAATACCCCCCCCCCATTTTCTTTTCTTTTTCTTCTTCTTCTTCCTTTCTTCTCCTTCCTCCCTCACAACCGTGGCCGCCCTCTCTCTCTCTCTCTCTCTCTCCCGTTCGTGCGCGGCGACCTCCGTTCTGGCTGCAGACGGTGGCGGTGCGACGACGCGAGGACGTGGGTGACGATGAGGCGATCGTGCGGGCGTGCGGCAAGCGTGGGAAGGCGAGGTTCTAACGGCGTTCTTCGTGGGTTTAAGCTTGGATCGGCGCGTCTCGTCGCGGACCGGAGGTAGGGTGACGTTCCTTAGCCTCTTGCCTTTCTTCCCCGTGAGTTTTAGCTCAAGACGAGGTCGAGAGGGGTCATTTTCGCACCGGGAAGGGCAGTTCATGCCGCAAGGAGAGTTCGTCCGATCCACCATTTTGAGCCCCGATTCTGTGATTTACGGGTGTAGGAGCATGCTAGGGGGGGCTTGGGGGTCCTTCTCTCACCATTCCCCCCTTCGTGGGGCTTGTTTGGGGTTGGAATGGGCGATTCCGACGAGGTTCGCCGTTTTCGTGACGGTGGGCGATGTGCGGTCGAACCAGGGCCCGCACAACCCTTGTGCGGCGCCGTTCTGGCCGTCCATCGACTCGGCGTGCTGTGGCTGGCCTTGGCGCATAGTAGGCTTGCGCGGTCTGTCGTGGGACCGCATATCCTAAGGTGCGGCCCCACAACAACCGCACAACCCTGAGTATTCGACCATTGAATTTTACCGTTGTACAGTGCACCGGGGTGTGCGGCCAGGAGCTGACCGCATAACCCTTCGCGCGGCCAGGTGCTGGCCGTACGTCGTCTGGTGGCGTTGCCTGGGTGTGCGGCCAGATCTGGACCGCACAACCCTTGAACGGTGAAACCATAGCCGCTCTTCCATAGTGCGGCTAAGGGCTAACCGTTCAGGTTTATTACCGTTGGGAGACGAGCGGCCAGGAGCTGACCGTTCTTCACCCACGTGTGGCCAGGAGCTGGCCGCACATTTGTTGAATGGGCCCATGTTGGCCGTTCTTCAGTCTGTTTGGACTTGGGTAGAACGGTCCTGTGCTGGCCGTTTAACCCTAGGTGCGGTCCTTATGTGACCGCACATCCCTGAGCGGCCCAGTGTGGACCGTTCAAGGGGACAGATCATGTCGGCGGGTCTCCCGTCATACCGAGTGGCACCGGGAGATGTTGTTGTCGGCTTCTGTCACCATGCGACGGTATTGGTACGAGGGGCGTTCCTTGTACCGTCCGGTTGTGGCGTGATTTTCCGTTGACTTGAGAGTCTACTCCGTAGTGACCCTCCACTAGTCGTAACATGCTTACACGCGTGTGGTCCCACCAGGGAGTGGTGGAGAGGCTACCCTTAGAGATGGTTTGTGGACCGATTTCCGTCGGGCCCCACGTCTTGCAGCCAGAGTCCGGCTGAGGGGAAAACCGGTCAGAGGGCCAGACCAGGGACGTGCGGTCTGTGTGTGCACACGTGGTTGGGGACGGTTGGACCCACGCTGACGAACGTGACCCCAGCTAGTCACTCGTTTGTAGTTACTTGTATGGTGTTCGTGCCTTTGGTAGGAGCTACCATGTCAGGCAGTTCACCTGTGGTGCGGTGTAAGACGTCAGGGGACGCTAGCGGCTGTGCTTCTAGTGGGTGGTACTCCTGTCGAGTCGGGAGTGTCAGACTGTCAGTCTTTGCGACTTCGACCTTCGGGTTTTGTCGCGTTGACCGCGGTGTTCCGGTTGTTTCACTGTGGCACGTGTGTTGACTTTCGTGTCGTAAGAGCGGTGTTTTGTAGATTGCAGGACTTCCCATTTTCGAGGTACTCACTTACTGCTAGCATAACGGTTTCTCCGTTTGTGAGGTAGGGTTCGAGTGATCCCTACTGAGTCTTGTTCCGAGACTCATTCCATGCGTGTTTTCACCGTGTTTCAGGTGAGTCGAGGCCTCAGGGGAGCGCGTCTGAGGTTCAGCGTGGTTCAGGTGCCCAGCGTTAATGCCAGAGGTCAGAGCCGGGGTATGCCCCATGTAGCTGTACTTTTCTTTCTTGTCTCTGTACTAGTTGTGGACTACTACTGTTGTTATTTTATTTTTATCTTGTGGACCATGTATCATGTAAACTGTTAAATTTATTTTCTGTAATTATTTGTGATACTTGTGTAGTCTCTACACCTTCCCATAACCCTTCCGAGTCTTCGGACTCGTGGGTGGCGATGCGAGTCTTGGGTTATCGGGCCTTCCCAGTAATCGGATTCTCGGGTCGTTACAGCTGGTATCAGAGCAGCGGTTGTGGGATTATACGAGAATCATAAGTGATTGTAGTGGTCCACTAGTCCACAACGATGATGTACGGTTGACACTGGCATCGGGCATCGTGCGTTTTTCTTGACCTTGCTGTTTCTGTGTTTTCTGTCTTTTGCTTCAGGAGCGAGTATGGCGCCGAGGCGGAGCACTTGCTCTCAGCAGGGGCAGTCGGCTGGAGGTCAAGAGATCCAGCAGGGGGTTCAGCGAGATCAGGAGGAGCATAGTAGAGCGCCACCGGGGGCCACCGAGACAGTGGATACTACGAGGCTTCCGGGGGCCGAGGATTTCTTTCGTGGCATGTACCTGCTTATGTCACAGCAGTTCGGCGGAGAGGCTGGTGAGGGCTCGTCGACCAGGGGGGGCCAGGCCGAGCAATTAGGGATTTCATGCAGTTTCATCCTCCTTACTACGGCGGTCAGGCAGACCCTAATGTGGCTCGGAGTTGGCTCGACGAGATGGAGCGGGTGTTCAGCTCCGCGCGGAGTACTGCGGAGAACAGAGTGATGTTGGCCTCCAACCAGTTGCAGGGTACGGCTCGGGAGTGGTGGTTTTTCGAGTGGAAGACGTCTTTCCAGCTTCGTCCACTTGAGCAGATTGCGTGGGGCGACTTTGTCAGTACTTTCGAGTGTACCTACTGTCCAGAGTTTATTGCTATGCAGCGGAAGCGTGAGTTTCTGGAGCTGGTTCAGGATGACATGTCCGTGTTGCAGTACAGGGCCCGATTTGTTGAGCTGGGTCGGTATATATCCCATATCATGGAGCATGAGAGGGTGAAGATCGCACAGTTCGTGCAGGGCTTGAGGCAGGAGCTGAGGCACCATTTGATCGCGAATGCGGTCACTGATCTGGAGACAACGTCTCGTGTTGCGGCTTCTTTGGAGATGGATATGCAGAGGACTCGAGGACCGATCAGCCAGGGGCAGTCTTTGTCGGGTCGCAGCCAGCAGTCGGCTACCCAGCGGCATGGTTCCTTCAGCGTGCGTCGGGTGGTTCAGGAGCGCCGGCACCGGCAACGTCGGCGACAGGATCTGCGTCTTTTGGCTCGAAGGCCAAGAAGTTCTTCAAGAAGGGGTTCGGTAAGAAGAAGTCCAAGGATCAGGGGCAGGCATCATCAGGCAGTGTACAGCAGTCGGTCCCGTTTCAGCGTCAGGGGTCAGTGGGTGGATCGCGAGGACCGTGTCCACGGTGTAGCGAGTACCACCCAGGCAGGCAATGCACATCGCCGATAGTTTGTTTCCGGTGTGACCAGCTAGGGCATATGGCGCGTGACTCTCCTCGTAGGCCACAGCAGCAGCAGCCGTTTCCTCAGCAGCAGCAGGTTCCCCTGCAGCAGAGGCAGCAGCAGCAGTAGCAGGGACAGTATTTGCCGCTACCCAGGTCAGCTAGCGTGGGAGGCAGACAGAGAGCTCGAGGCCAGATCACACACATGACAAGGGCAGAGGCAGTGGCGTTGCAGCTCGTGGAAGGTACCGTTCAGATTTTGGGTTGTGCGGCTCGCGTTTTGTTCGATTCTGGCACGTCTCATTCGTTTATTTCGGAGGATTTCGCGCTGAGTATTGAGGAGCCGGTGACCCAGTTGTCCTGTGATTTGGCAGTGGAGTTACCTTCGGGTGATTTTATGATCACTCCGTATTGCTTAGATGAGGTTCCTGTGTGGATGGAAGGGCAGAGTTTGTCGGCTAGGCTCTATGCGTTGCCGCTTCAGGACTTTGATGTGATTTTGGACATGGATTGGCTCGAGGCACATCATGCGTTGGTGGATTGCGGCTCGAAGAGGGTTTATTTCCGACGACTTCACGGACCCACCTTCTATTTCCAAGTATCATGTCTTCCTCTTCCCGCTTTCTTATTTCTGCGATTCGAGCTCGTCGTTTGCTTGATGCGGGTTGTCAGGGTTTTCTCGCCTCCGTGGTTGTGACTGACCGCATGGAGCCGGATGTCGAGGACATTCCGGTGGTGTGCGAGTTTCCTGATATTTTTCCGGTGGACTTATCTGGATTGCCTCCCCAGTGGGAGATTGATTTCGTTATCGAGGTTGTGCCGGGTACGGGACCTTTGGCGAAGGCTCCCTACCATATGGCCCCCGCTGAGTTGAGGCAGTTTAGGGCGCAATTGCAGGAGCTGCTGGTCAAGGGGTACATTCGTCCTATCTTTTCCCCTTGGGGTGCGCCCGTGTTGTTCGTGAAGAAGAAGGACGGTAGCTTGCGGTTGTGCATTGACTACTGGCACCTGAATGAAGTAACCATTAAGAACAAGTATCCATTGTCACGGATTGATGATTTGTTCGACCAGTTTTAGTCTGCGCGAGTGTTCTCGCGGATTGATTTACGGTCCGGTTACTATCAGCTGAGGATTCGCGAGTCCGCTGTAGAGAGGACTACGTTCAGAACGAGGTACGGGCATTATGAGTTTCTGGTGATGCCGTTCGGGCTAACCAATGTCCCCGCAGCCTTCATGGACTTGATGCAAAGGGTGTTTCGTCCGTATTTGGACCAGTTCGTGGTCATATTTGTGGACGACATCCTTGTTTATTCGTGGTCTGTCGAGGAGCACGCGTACCATTTAGGTGTGGTGCTGCAGACGTTGCGAGATCACCAGTTGTATGCGAAGCTCAGTAAGTGCGAGTTCTGGCTTCGTGAGGTGCACTTTTTGGGGCACGTGATTTCTAGTGATGGTATTTCTGTGGACCCCGCCAAGGTCAAGGCAGTAATGTAGTGGCCGAGGCCGAGGTCTGTGACGGAGATCCGGAGTTTCTTGGGGCTTGCGGGCTATTATCGTCGGTTTATCTAGGATTTTTCTCGCATTGCGGCCCCGATGACTAGACTTACGCGGAAGGATGTGCCTTTCGTCTGGTCTGAGGAGTGTGAGCAGAGTTTCAGGGAACTGAAGAGATTGCTCACCTCGGCTCCGGTGTTGGTGTTACCTTCTGGATCGGGAGGTTTTGTGGTGTGTACAGATGCTTCCGGGGTTGGATTGGATGCTGTGTTGATGCAGCATGGTAGAGTGGTGGCTTATACATCTCGGCAGCTGAAGCGCCACGAGGAGAACTACCCTACCCATGACCTGGAGTTGGCGGCTGTGATCTTCGTGCTGAAGATCTGGAGGCATTATCTGTACGGCGAGAGGTTCGAGGTGTTCACTGACCATCAGAGTCTGCGATATGTGTTCACGTAGAGGGACCTTAACCTCAGGCAGAGGCGTTGGATGGAGTTTATGAAGGATTATGACTTCACCCTGTCTTATCAGCCGGGCAGGATGAATGTCGTCGTCGATGCCTTAAGTCGAAGGTCACGATCAGTGCCTTGATGTTGAGGAAGTGGAGGCTCTGGGAATAAGTGCCCGAAGTTTCATTCAGGCTCAAGATTCCCCAAGAGCCAGGGTTGGCAGTGCTTGCTAGTCTGACTGTCACACCTGCTATCCGCCGTCAGGTGACAGAGGCTCAGCATGCGGATCCTGAGTTGCCCCGGGTTTTGGCTTTTGCTGATGTGGAGCTCGGCGAGGACAGTGCCGTGAGGTTCCGTGGCAGGCTGTACGTCCCAGCTGAGGAGTGGGTTCGTCGTGCGGTATTGCGCGAGGCTCATGGGAGCAGGTACACCGTACACCCGGGTGCGACGAAGATGTATCGGAACTTGCGGAGGCAGTTCTGGTGGCCTGGCATGAAGAGAGATGTCGCCGAATTTGTGGCCAGGTGCCTGACCTGTCAGCAGGTAAAGGCGGAGCATCAGCGGCTGGAAGGTACTCTCCAGCCCTTGGATGTTCCTGCGTGGAAGTGAGACCACGTGACCACGGATTTCGTGGTGGGATTGCCGAGGACTCCGAGCGGTCAAGACAGTATTTGGTTGCTGGTGGATAGGCTGACGAAGGTGACTCGGTTGTTGCCGGTCAAAGTCAGCTGGAGCGTGTCCTGGTTGGCTCGTCTTTATGTGGAGCGGATCGTTCCGTTGCATGGGATTCCCATCTCCATCGTGTCGGATCGGGATCCGCGTTTCACTTCTGAATTCTGGGGGAGTTTCTAGCGAGCTCTTGGCATGGATTTAGCTTTTAGCTCGGCGTATCACCCTCAGTCAGATGGTCAGTCAGAGAGGACCATTCAGACTTTGGAGGACATGCTGAGGTCCTGTTGCCTGGAGTGGCAGGGGAGTTGGGTTCACCACCTACTGTTGATGGAGTTTGCCTACAACAATAGCTATCATTCGAGCATCGGCATGGCTCCTTATGAGGCGTTGTATGGGCGTCCGTGTCGGACTCCACTGGATTGGTTTGAGGTTGATGAGCGTGTTTTGACGGGACCGGAGTTGGTGCAGCAGTGTGTGGAGGTTGTGCACCTGGTTTGTCAGAACATGTTGGCGGCCTAGAGTCGGCAGAGGAGTTATGCTGACCGTAGGCGGCGGCCTCTCGCGTTCGCCCTGGGCGATCGCGTGTTCTTGAGAGTTTCTCCGATGAAGGGGGTGTTGCATTTTGAACGGCGTGGGAAGCTGAGTCCCCGCTATATTGGTCCTTTCCACATCGTGGAGCGCATCGGTGAGGTAGCTTATCGGTTGCAGTTATCCCCTGAGTTGGCGTCGGTGCATGACGTGTTCCACGTCTCGATGCTGCGGAAGTATATGCCCGATGACTCTCATGTGCTCGAGGATTCTGTTTGGCCCGAGGTGACTCCAGACCTTTCTCTTCCAGAGTTTCCGATCCGCTTAGAGGATAGGCGAGAGCAGCGCCTGCGGAACAAGGTCATCCCCTTGGTTAAGGTGGTGTGGCAGCGGCACTCTGGTGGTGAGGCTTCTTGGGAGCGTGAGGGCGAGATGCGTCAGCAGTTCCCTTACCTGTTTGAGTGAGTCTTCCTCTTCTTTCCCCTTGGGCTGTTCTCAATTTCGAGAACGGAATTCCTTAAGGGGGGAGGGCTGTAATATCCCGGACCTTTCGGATCCTTCTTCGTGGGTCCTGGATCTGGTTCCTGGGAGTGTCCAACTCTGTCGTGTCTGAAATTTCGTTTCGGACATCTTCCGTGTCTGGATCGGCGCGATCCGGAGTTGTTTCGGAGGCCCGGGAGCGTTCCACAGCTTTTCCGCGTGTGTTTTCCGATTCTCGGTGTGTGTTTCGGTAATTCCTTCGGAACCTCGTTGCGGGTGAACCGGGTCGTTCACCTAGGCGAGAGTGGTACCGTTGCGATCGGTGCGTTCCGAGGATCGCGAAAATGTAATTTTCTATTTTTTGGTATTTTCTGAAAATTTCAGATTTTCTATTAATACCCCCCCTCATTTTCTTTTCTTTTTTTTCTTCTTCTTCCTTTCTTCTCCTTCCTCCCTCACAACCGTGGCCGCCCTCTCTCTCTCTCTCTCTCTCTCTCTCTCTCTCTCTCTCTCTCCCGTTCGAGCGCGACGACCTCCGTTCCGACTGCAGACGGCGGCGGTGCGACGGCGCGAGGACGTGGGTGACGACGAGGCGATCGTGCGGGCGTGCGGCAAGCGTGGGAAGGTGAGGTTCTAACGGTGTTCTTCGTGGGTTTGTGCTTGGATCGGCGCGTCTCGTCGCGGATCAGAGGTAGGGTGACGTTCCTTAGCCTCTTGCCTTTCTTCCCCGTGAGTTTTAGCTCAAGACGAGGTCGAGAGGGGTCATTTTCACGCCGGGAAGGGCCGTTCATGCCGCGGGGAGAGTTCGTCCGATCCGTCGTTTTGAGCCCCGATTCCGTGGTTTACGGGCGTAGGAGCATGCTAGGGGGGGCTTGGGGGTCCTTCTCTCACCGTTCACCCCTTCGTGGGGTTGTTTGGGGTTGGAATGGGCGATTCCGGCGAGGTTCACCGTTTTCGCGCCGGTGGGCGATGTGCGGTCGAACCAGGGCCCGCACAACCCTTGTGCGGCGTCGTTCTGGCCGTCCATCGGCTCGGCGCGCTGTGGCTGGGCTCGGCGGGCAGTAGGCTTGCGCGGTCTGTAGTGGGACCGCATATCCTAAGGTGCGGCCCCACAACAACCGCACAACCCTGGGTATTCAACCGTTGAATTTTACTGGTGTATAGTGCACTAGGGTGCGCGGCCAGGAGCTGACCGCATAACCCTTCGTGCGGCCAGGTGCTGGCCGTACGTCGTCTGGTGGCGTTGCCTGGGTGTGCGGCCAGATCTGGACCGCACAACCCTTGAACGGTGAAACCATAGCCGCTCTTCCCTAGTGCGGCTAAGGGCTAACTGTTCAGGTTTATTACCGTTGGGAGACGAGCGGCCAGGAGCTGACCGTTCTTCACCCACGTGCGGCCAGGAGCTGGCCGCGCATCTGTTGAACGGGCCCATGTTGGCCGTTCTTCAGTCTGTTTGGACCTGGGTAGAACGGTCCTGTGCTGGCCGTTTAACCCTAGGTGCGGTCCTTATGCGACCGCACATCCCTGAGCGGCCCAGTGTGGACCGTTCACAGGGACAGATCGTGTCGGCGGGTCTCCCGTCATACCGAGTGGTACCGGGAGATGTCGTTGTCGACTTTTGTCACCATGCGACAGTATTGGTACGAGGGGCGTTCCTTGTACCGTCTGGTTATGGCGTGATTTTCCGTTGACTTGAGAGTCTACTCCGTAGTGACCCTCCACTAGTCGTAGCCTGCTTACACGCGTGTGGTCCCACCAGGGAGTGGTGGAGAGGCTACCCTTAGAGACGGTTTGTGGATCGGTTTCCGTCAGGCCCCACGTCTTGCAGCCAGAGTCCGGCTGAGGGGAAAACCGGTCAGAGGGCCAGACCAGGGACCCGCGGTCTGTGTGTGCACACGTGGTTGGGGACAGTTGGACCCACGCTGACGAGCGTGACCCCAGCTAGTCACTCGTTTGTAGTTACTTGTGTGGTGTTCATGCCTTTGGTAGGAGCTACCATGTCAGGCAGTTCGCCTGCGGTGTGGTGTAAGACGTCAGGAGACGCTAGCGGCTGTGCTTCTAGTGGGTGGTACTCCTGTCGAGTTGGGAGTGTCAGACTGTCAGTCTTTGTGACTTCGACCTTCGGGTTTTGTCGCATTGACCGTGGTGTTCTGGTTGTTTCACTGTGGCATGTGTGTCGGCTTTTGTGCCGTGAGAGCGGTGTTTTGTAGATTGCAGGGCTTCCCTTTTTCGAGGTACTCGTTTACTGCTAGCGTAACGGTTTCTCCGTTTGCGAGGTAGGGTTCGAGGGATCCCTACTGAGTCTTGTTCCGAGACTCATTCCCTGCGTGTTTTCACCGTGTTTCAGGTGAGTCGCGGCCTCAGGGGAGCGCGTCTGAGGCTCAGCGTGGTTCAGGTGCCCAGCGTTAATGCCAGAGGTCAGAGCCGGGGTATGCCCCGTGTAGCTGTACTTTTCTTTCTTGTCTCTGTACTAGTTGTGGACTACTGTTGTTGTTATTTTATTTTTATCTTGTGGACCATGTATCATGTAAACTGTTAAATTTATTTTCTACAATTATTTGTGATACTTGTGTAGTCTCCACACCTTCCCATAACCCTTCAGAGTCTTCGGACTCGTGGGTGGCAGTGCGAGTCTCGGGTTATTGGGCCTTCCCTGTAATCGGATTCTCGGGCGTTACAAGAATGCCCCCCACCGGATCGTCTGCGTGAGCTCCCTCCACGGTGTGGACAATGGAAGACGAAGGGTCAGATTTAAAGAGGGCTTCGTGCTACTGTAGAGTCACAAGAAAGCTGTGAAGCCTACGAGCTGGAAGAGATGGAACACTGCAAAATCACCTGCACCCGCCGCACATTCTTCCATGGAACGCAGCGGTTGACAGAGAGGAGATGGTGAGGAGGCGAACCATTGCAGTCGCTGTACGTTTCTGACAGAAAGGAGGGTCATGCAAGCATAGGTTTGACCATTGTTGAAGGTACTGACCGGGGCCGTCATCATCTTCCTCCAACCCTGCAGAGAGGCGAAGGCTCGGTCGAACGAGGGTTTTGCAAGAGGATTTTGGAAGAGGGTTTCGCGAGATAGACGAAGACGCCGACCGTGAACGAAGGATGGAGGGTTTTGCAAGAGGAGGAAGAAGAATGAGGGGCAGACCTGTCATCGCAGACAAGGGACGGAGGGTTTTGCGAGAAGAAGATGCACATCTTGAGTAAGACGAAGGCGACCTCGAGGACGACGAAGGCTGCCGCCTGCAGCGGATGCGACGGGTGCAGGTGGGTGGGTGGGACGTAAAGGAGGGGCGAATGGGTAAAAGGGTCGCGACGGGATCAAGTATCCCAGCTCGGGAGGTGGGATACAATAAGCCCCCTTAAACCCGTTTACCCAACCTTAAGCCACGTGATTCGATTTCACCTCCGCCAAATCAAAAGGGGCTAAGTGTATACAGATTTCGGCTTAGACGGGTGTTAAACCAAAACCAAAGTGGTGCAGAAGACTAATTTAAGAAAAAAAATCATGTATATCGTTATTAAACGTGAATTTAAGTGAAAAGTTGTTATATAATTACAGTTATATTTATACCCTTCTTATGTGAATAAAACATAACGTATTTATTTAATGTCACTTCTATTTATTTATGATAGGAAACTGAGGAGGGTAAAATCAATACGGCCCGGTAACGCCAAGCCCAACTCGGCCCAAGATCCGCACAGTGCAAAGCAGACCCCCAACAGCTGGCGGCCCACGCCAGGCGTCTCAATAAAGATGGATAAAGGATTCGCCAGCCCACAAGGGAAATCTACCCGGGCATCTCGGACGTCGGATGACCCTCCGGCGATCGAACGTTACTCCCGCCATCGCCGGCCTCCACTCTAGTAAGGGCGAGCATGTGCCTAGGGTGCCGTAAGACTCGCCTGAAGACCGCGCGGCCTGGATAAACAGGCGCACAATGGGAAACTCCCCACGATCGCGGGGAGACGTTACCCCACGACTCACGTCTTTCCCTGTTAAGGGATGGGTCTCCACTGTCAGGACAACTGATATAAATAGACCTCCGATCAGATGGCAAAAGGGGGACACGGACACACTCACACACAGACAGATACGGACAGACTCAGACACATGAAGAGGAAGAGACACAGAGAAACAGAGAGCCATATATAGAGAAGCGCTCAGACCTGCCTCTGAGCACGCCCCAAGTCCTGTGGACACTCTATGAGCACTCGCTAGACACGGAGAGCGCCCCTAAACGCTCTATTCGGATTCCAAGCTTGATCACTCTACTCTCAACCTCCTCTCCCCTCTTCATCCTCTGTTGATCTTTATATAACACGGTCCTTACTTAAGCATCGAAGGGTTGTCCCCTGGGATAACGCCTAGGGCTCCTTCTGACGCATTCTTCCTAGTGTTTGTAGGCTCCACGAGTGGCCAGACGTTCTTCCCCAATAAACAAATCTAAAAGTGTGGTACGAGATTCAGGATACCATTTTTCTGCCTCTACAGAAACCTAATAAGGTTAGCGAACGCGTTTACATCCCTCGAGATTAAATACGAGCCAAGTAACCTATCCTAGGAGTCGAACTCGGGGCATCCCTACCATGAGATAAGGTCATTTACCATTCGACTCACTCGGGTCTAGGCCTGTCGTCAACGGATTCGGATATTAGTTGGATCCGCTTCGAATTCGAATCCGTATTAGCGGATAATATTTAAATTCGTATTCATTTTTTCGGATACGGATAATATCCGAGTTTGAATCGGAGCGGATACGGATATTATAATATTCGTTTCGTAAAATATCCGTTCGTAATATTATATATCATATAATATATATTTTAAAATAATATATTATAAAATATAAAATATATCATAAGATGGAAGATTGTTACACTTCTCAAAACTATAATAACTACCCCATTTTGACTATTTGACTTCTAAAATTAAAACGCGACAGACCAGTATGAGACCCTTCGTCTTCCTTTGAGTTTTGATCTTTTAAAACCTCAACTCATGCCATCTTGTATTCGTAACGGAGCAAAGCGCACAGGATAGTAGCTGCAGCCATATTTTAAAAGGTCTTGAGGCGGTTGTGAGGCATTTTCTGTAAGCCTCATAAGCCGTAAGCCTTAAGGCACAACGAGGCGTAAGCTTTAATAGAGAAGAAAATAATCTTAAAATTATAAAATTCCTAAAAACAAGAGTGATTTTCATGTGTTAATGTTATATCAACTCAATGATAAATTCATGTAATTTTAAAAGTACTAAATTATGAGCCAGTTGTCTAGTGCAGTTGGTTTGTCACCCTTCCCCATATGGGAGAAGGCCCGAGTTCGAGCTCGATTATCTCCTCCCTGTTAAAAAAAAGTACCTACCAAGAAAAAAAAATTGAATTATGTTTTAAGGACAACAAAAGAAACGTAAATTTTGGGAGTACCCTACAACACCTCATTACATCATCTTCTCAAGTGATGCACACGTCTCAATTAAATACCTAGAGGCGGTGAAGACGGTGAGACGTACCAGCTCAATCAAAAAAAGGCGTAAGCCTCAAGTAAAAGACATGAGGCGCATGCCTCAAGATATTTTTCTAGTACCTCACCTCGAGGCTTAAGCCTTAGTGCCTTGAGACACCGCCTTTTTAAACAATAGCTGCAGCCTGGGATCGGGAGAAATAGGAAACGGCGACAACAGGAGGCCAAGAGTGAGAGACGTGTACAGTGTACCAGGAGGTAAGAAATTTGAGCACTTTCCCAACTCCACAAATGTTTACCTTTTTGTGGAATCTTCTTTATATTAGCTATCTTTTGTTGAAAACTCTTTAAGTACATGTTTGCTTTTGGAGGAGATGCTCTATCAATATATATATATATTTTGTTTGTTACTAGGTTACTAAACTTTTACTCTTCCGTAGATAAAGGCGTCACAACAAGAGTTTGAGCAGATTCTTGAGAAGCACATGTGTAATTATTTTTAGATAATTTTCCAGTAAAACTAATATAGTCTTAATTGTGTAAATAAGAAAATCAATGTGAATATCAGCTATAAATTAACTTTATAATTGTAAAGATAAGTTCCACGCCAATGTGATTCTGGTTGTATAAACAAAAGATGCATATGAATAATAGATGTAGATTGACTGCTACATTTCACATGTTTGTTCCAATGGATTGCTTGGAAATCCAAAATGGCAGAGCCAGATTCCAATTGACTTTAATATGGGGAAATTCAATTTTGCATTTCCAACATCATACCAATGTTACGTAAGTCATGTGTCTTATTATGATCATATTATGTAAGCTCTATAGGTGCTAGCACTTTCTTGATTGCTTTGTCAGTCATCATGTTTAAGAATTTGTATGGAGGTGATTTTAAGGATGATCGTAGGTTGTGTGGGAAGTGATTTCCTTATGATGGATGTGAATAATTTTTAAGACAATGTGATATTTGTCACCACTATCACTCATTTTTCACCCTTAACACCTATTTGTCATCACTATCACTCATTTTTCACCACTAACACCTATTTGTCACCACTATCATTCATTTTCCACCCTTAACATCTATTTGTCACCACTATCACTCATTTTTCACCACTAACACCTATTTGTCACCACTATCATTCATTTTTCACCACTAACACCTATTTGTCATCACTATCACTATATTTGTCACCACTATCACTCATTTTTCACCCTTAACACCTATTTGTCACCACTATCACTCATTTTTCACCACTAACACCTATTTATCACCACTATCACTCTATTTGTCACCACTATCACTCATTTTTCACCCTTAACACCTATTTGTCACCACTATCACTCATTTTTCACCACTATCACTCATTTTCCACCCTTAACACCTATTTGTCACCACTATCACTCATTTTCACCACTATCACTCATTTTTCACCACTAACACCTATTTGTCACCCCTAATACGTATTCTTCACCATTGTTATGTATTTGCCACCCTTATCATGTATTTATCACCTTTATCATCCAACAACAATAAAATGATTATAAAAGTGTCATGTGAAATAAATATTATTTACATATATAAATAATAGAATAATATTAATATCACTTTTATGAAACTTTAATACGTGAATGCTATTTTATTGTCTCTTCTTATTTATTTTTCAAAATAACATATCATCTATGATGGGAGATCTCACTGCTACTGATGTATTGCCTACCAATACAATTAGTCGGTCTCAAAATATTTCTCATGTGCCACAAAATGATGAGGCAACTGTAGTTGTGAATGCATCACGAGAGCCATCTTCACCTAAAAAGAAGAAGTTAAGATCTAAAGCATGGGAAGATTTTGATAAAAGAACATGTTCGGATGGCAGTGAAGTAGCCATATGTAAGCATTGCAAGAGAAAATTTGATGGTTCTAGTGCTAAATCGACAACCCATTTGAAGAATCATATGGCAAGATGTCCTAGAAAAAAACATCTTGATATAGGACAACAAATGATTGCAGTGACTGCAACAAAAAGTGAGACACTTGCAAAAATAGCAAATTTCAAATTTGACCAAGAGCGGAGTCGGTGTGACCTTGCAAGGATGATAATGAAGCAAAATTTACCTTTTAACTTGGTTGAGCATGAGTATTTTCAAATATTTTATGGTAATCTTCAACCACAGTTTAAGGTGGTCTCGAGAAACACTGTTAGAGCAGATGTGATGGAAATATACAATGAGGAAAAGGAAAAATTGTACACAGTCTTTGATAATATTGATTCCTGAATTAGTCTCACAACAGATATGTGGACATCTAATCAAAATCTTGGTTACTGTTGTGCCACATCACATTTTATTGATGCTAAATGGGAGTTGCATAAGAAAATTATTACTTTTATACCTGTGAAGACTCCACGTAATACTGAGAGACTCTTTAAAATTATGAAAGATCAAGTGCTGACATGGAACATTGATTGAAAAATATTTGCTATCACTGTTGATAATGCAAGTACTAATACTGCAATGATTAGAGATCTGAAACATTAGCTTTGTGGTAAAAATGTATTGCCATGTCATGGTATTTTTTTGCATGTTCAATGCAGTGCACACATTCTTAACTTAATTGTTAAAGATGAGTTAAATGGAATATCTGGATTGTTGAAAAAAATTCGTGAACGTGTAAAGTTTGTGAGATCATCACCAAAACAAAAGGAAATGTTTGAACAAGTTGTTACTCAAGAGAAATTGAAACGTAAAAAAATGATTTGCATTGATGTCCCTACACGATAGAACTCTACATATTTGATGCTTGGGATTGCACTAGAACTACATGTTGCATTTGAACGTTTATCTGAATATGATATTGACTATAAGAGTCTGTCTTCTGATGATGAGTGGGAAGTAGGACGTGTTATATATGACAATTTGAAGATAGTCTATGATGCAACTTTGACTCTCTCAGGAAATAAATATGTTACAGCTAATTTGTACTTTCATGATGTATGTGATGTGCACGTTCATTTGCTTGAAATGTTGAAATCTCCTCATGAATTTGTGCATGTAATGGCTGAAAGGATGATGTCAAAATTTTTGAAGTATTGGGAAGATTGTAGCCTTATTTTGACAGTTGCTCTTATTCTTGATCCTCGATATAAGATGGAGTATATTGACTATGTGTATCGACAAATTTATGGAGGTGATGCATTTATGCACGTTGAACGAATTCGTTCAACTCTTTATGACCTTTACTCTGAGTATGCAAGTGTTTTTGATAACTCATTTTGCTCTCAAGTTTTGAATAAAACCGATGATTCTATTGACAATGATACGATGGAGAGTAAAGATGCCAAAAAATTGATAGGAGGATTTAAGAAGTTAATGAGTCAGCGTTCTTCAATTTGACTACACTATCTATTTCTAGGATTGAGCTAGATATTTATTTAGAGGAAACTATCTCTCCTGATATGCTGGATTCAATATATTATCATGGTGGAGCAACTATGGAAAAAAATTTCCAACACTTTAAAAAATGGCAAGAGATATTCTAGCAATCCCAGTTACCACTGTTGCATCAGAGTCTGCATTTAGTACCGGTGGAATGGTAGTTGATGAGATCCGTTCTTCATTAGTTCTTGAAATTGTACAAGCATTGATTTGTGGGCAAGATTGGCTTCTATCTTTGAAGGAGAAAGGTAACTATCATTTTTAATATATTTTATATTTTTAAAATTATTATCATATTTATTTTTATGAAATAAATTTTATTTGCAAGTGATATTTCTTCATAGTGACTAATTGTTACGTATCTTCTAAATCTTTCTCGACTAAGGTAATAATTTTTCTAAAAAATGAATATTAACTAAAATATTTACTAATTGATATCTTATTCTTTTTTTGACAGGATGCTTTGGATGTTACACAAATGGAAGATATTTTTTTCACATATAAAATTTTTGCAGAGAAATTTAGATATTTTATAGTTGTATTTTAATTTAGAGTTTATTTTATATACTTTGGACTTTTGAATGTCTCACTGCACGTGAAAATTTTTATTATTATCCACATTACTAGAAGTTATGTTTCCTATGGAGCAATTAATATGGTGAATATTTATTAATTTTTTATATCTATTTCATCAAAATCATTATCATTAGAGTCATTGTAAGTGTTCTTTGATTTTTTACTTAGCATTGTTGTTCCCCTTTTTATCCATCGTCTTAATAAAGCTTAGAGAAATCTCATGTATAGAATATGTTAAATTTATGGAGTATTCTGAAATCGGATCAGATAATTCGAATAATTTAAAATTTTAATTCGAATCAAATACAGATAACTAATATAATAATTCATCGGATAACGGATCAAAATCGGATTATTCGAATCTTAAAACGGAGCGGATATGAATATTCATATATTCGCTTAGTATCCGCTCCGTTGACAGGCCTACTCGGGTCCTCTTTTTGATGACGAGGAACCTAGGAAGACTATAAATCTTAGGCTCACATCCCTCGAGGATTAAATGTGAGTCAAGCGAGTTCCTCCTAGAGTTAAACTCGGGACTTCCCTAAAATGCTTTACCATTCAACTCACTCGGGGTCCTCTTACCGTCCATATTATGTTAAAATACCATTAAAATCTTAGAATTTTACAACTATACCACTATGAAATTCTGTATTTGCATATATCCCTTAACTTTTAGCATATTGACATGTATACTCCTAATATATCGTGTATTTGCACGGTTATATCCACGTGGTTCCCAGACCATCAACCACTAATGAATATGTTGAGAATATGCCACGTAAACTGTCAAGACATGCAAAATCTTAAAAATTCCCCCCACCCTTACTCTCTCTCTATCCACTATCGGCTCCCCCGCTCTCCACCCATGTTGACGGTGGTAGTCGCACCCTCCTCTCTCTCATAACCCCTGTGGGGCGAGGAAGTCAGCGCTCGAGGGAGAGACCCACTCGAGCGCACTCTCCCTCTCTTTTTGCTATATGTCCTCACCCCCACAGCCTCTCTATCTCTCTTCCCTATGCAAGGTTGCAACCGCGGCCTCGACTCCCCTACGTACAATCCCTCTCCCTCATTGGCAACAACTTGTCTGGCCCTATCCCCGCAAATCAACACCCTATCGATCCCTATGTTTCTCTCTCTACTCTTCCCTTCTCGCCTACCTTGCCCACTTCCTATCACAGTAGCGGGAGGATGGAGGGGTGATGAGGTAGGTGGGGGGGATGTCATCTTCCGCCAACCGAGCGGCAGCTTGCCTCCATCGTCATCGTCAACATTGACGTTGCCGCCCTTTACAACCTCCGGCCCTCGCTAGGTCTCCATTCCTAGGACTAGCTAAGGAAGGCCGACCCCTGTATGCGTGGGTTGGGGTCCAGTGCAAGGGTGGTACGGTGGTGGCGTTGGAACTCGTTGGCCTCTATCCCACCAAGGTGGCCCACCTCAACCCTATACCTCCGGGGCCCCTTCTTACGTTGGCCCCCCTCCCTCCCACCCCACCCCCTCCACTGGCGCTCGCATGCAGGCCCCCCTCTCCTCCACCCCTCCTGCAACGCTCGCACGCAGGCTCCCTCTCCCTACTGATACGCTTGTCCCCCACCCCTCCGGTGTTGGAGAGAGAAAGAGAGAGAGAGAGAATGCTAACCCAAGGGTAGGTTATTCATTCTCTCTCTTAACTCACACTTCATTTTAGTTAAATAAAACAGAGTTACAGTGAGGGTATAATTGTAACAATATGGGATAAATGAAATATATACGTGTTAATATGTCAAAAGTAGGGAGACAGATGTAAATACAAAGTTTTATAGAGCTACAGTTGTAAACATCCCCAAAATCTTTTAGGGTCACTTTGACAATCGAACGGGATAAGTTCCACGACCCCGCGCTCGATTACGCCATTCGAGGAGAGAGAATACAGTTTTAATTTTTTACACGTAAATTCCACTAACCGACCTTGGGCATCTCATTCGAGGGAGTTCACACGAACAAGAAACTATGGATTAAGTCACCCTATCCCTAATTGTCCCCGGGCACCTAAACCTACTATCAAAGTCGAGTTCTTGGTGAAGGCCGAACAAGACATCCTAACCGGAGCCTTGTTCGGTAATCAAAGTCGGCCTTAAGGAATGATAAAGGAGAAGACAACATATTCTATGGATACACTGATATAAATTTACCAAAAGAGTATACTTGACATTAAATTCATAGAAGAAGGATATACATGTAAATGTAAGATAGTTTTTCATGCAAATTCATTTCTAACACGAAGAATACATGCAACTAAATCTAAAAAGATCCAATGAATTTTTAAATGTGTTTGCGTGCATTTCTAAGTGCTTCAAAAGAAAAAGGAAAGTAGCTACATTTTTTAAATCACGTACCCCTATGCATAGATGCATCTATGATGCCATTTAACGAGGTTACTAACCCTTCCGATAGGGGCACCTAGATGACCCCACCGAATTGCTAGGTGCAATTTACATGGGCACTGCTTCACCACATTTGGTGCAACAATTAAAATTCATAGGTGAACACTTCCGGCTTAGTTGCCCATGTATTGCAAGTAGGGGTAAAACAACAAAAAATTTATTCAATAATTTACGTTATAATGTTAAACATTGATCTAACCTATTTTAAAATGCGTTGACCCATTTTGATCGGCTCTTGTTCACATTAAGTAGCAAAGTATACTCAACGTGAGATAATCTACTTTGTAATAAACATTGGGCGTTCGGATGAGAGGCATAAACATAATTATGTTTATCCTAAACTCATGTTTTGTTATGACCTTAGTTTGAGAGGTTAAAAATATATTTATCATAAACTCAGTCTAGTTTACCATGAAATTAAAATCTCCCCATAAACACGTTTTCCATAAGCCTAATGCGAGTTGCTTTATGTTAGGGACTCTCCCCTGGAATTGAGTTTATCGTCAACTCACTCATGTTTGCTTACCACAGCCAAACATAAGTAATAAAAAATGAGTTTACGATGAACATGTTTATGATAAAATCCTGATTAAGTTTTTATAAGTTGCAGTAAAATCTGTTGGATTTTTTGTAAATAACCGCTAAGTATAGTGTATTTGGAAAAATCTCCTCTAAAATGAATATATGTATGTGATTTTGGCATCTATATTCCTATAAAATATCATATTCATAAATAAACCTCTACTTTTGACATATTATCAAGAATATCTCTAGTATGTACGATATTGTTGTATCTATACCCTTGCCGTAACCTGCATTATTTTAACGTGGTTGCCCAACTAGTTAAGAGAGAAAAAAACTAACTTACTTTTGTGTTAATATCTCTCTCTCTCTCTCTCTCTCTCTCTCTCTCTCTCTCTCTCTCTCTCTTTCCGTGCATGTTGCTCGGGGGGTAACGAGGGGGGGTAGGTGGTCGCTGAAGGAGGGGGAGGCTAGGTGTTCACTAGGGGTTGGGGGTGTGGGTGTTCGCGCTGGGGGGTGCTCGCAAAGGGGGAGACGTAGGGTCCATGGGAGGGAGATGGGGGTTGGGGGTGTGGGTGATTGCAGGGGGTGGATGTCAGGGATTGGTGGCTAGTGGTGGTGGCGGATAGTGCATGGTAGGTTTATAGGGGGGGATCGAGTGGTGGGGGCTGAGGGGTTCATTGGGAGATAGGGTCATCGGAGCTACCCAGATCTGGAGGGGGTAGAGAGGGGTGGGGCTGGGGGGTTCATGGGGGGGGGGGGGCGAGGGGGAGGGGAAGGATAGGGGCCACAGGGCACCCTTCTCTCACACACACACACACACATACACACACACACACACACACACACACACACACACACACACACACACACACACACACACACACACACACACACACACACACACACACACTGCTACGGTTGAGGAGGGAAAGATGGAGCGATGAGAGGAAAGGAAGGTGGGTGGAGGAGTCGGTGGTCGATGACAGTCTGGCGACAAAGGATGGTTGAGGGCTGGCAGTCGAATAGGAAGAGGGGAATGGAATGACAGAGGTGACAGCTCGGTCTTCCCGACTGCTATGGTTGAGGAGGGAAAGATGGAGCGATGAGAGGAAAGGAAGGTGGGTGGAGGAGTCGGTGGTCGATGACAGTCTGGCGACAAAGGATGGTTGAGGGCTGGCAGTCGAATAGGAAGAGGGGAATGGAATGACAGAGGTGACAGCTCTTTCTTACAACGGCGGGTGAGGGAGAGAGAAAGATGAAGAGGCAGAGTGAGCAGCCCTGCAGGACTGCAAGGGTAGCACCAGATCTGGCAGCGGCTCTTCCTTGTAGCGACGGGTGAGGGAGAGAGGAAGATGGAGGGTGGGAGGGGTGCTCGCCATGAGGGGAGGGGGGTGCCCACGGCCATCCTACCTCATCTCCTTCGGGAAGGACCAACACCGCCTAGCGTTGTTCCCCCTGTTGTCTTCTCTCAGCCACGTCAGTGGCGACGGGAACTCCCTATCCGCCCTCGGTCGCGCCAGCCTCGCATTCCTGTGTGGGGCATTGTAGCCCTGCTGCCCACCGGGAGACCTTTTGTTTGGGTCCTCGATTAGAGCTGCCCCGAGAACTCCCCCCCTAATCAGGTTCAACTTTTTGTCCTGTTTACTCGGTTTCCCTTCTCTTCTCGTCGTCACCATCGTCGCCTTGGTCCCCTTGCCTCACGCCCCCACCGCTCACAACAACACTTTCTCTCCCCCTCTAGCTTGGTCCTTATTGTTTTGTTAGGGACCACCTGAAGTTTTCTTGGTGTCTCCCTCCCCTTACCCTTCTCACTTCCTTTCCCCTTCCACCCTACCCCATCCCCTCTCCCATGCTCTTCCTATTGTGATCTTGCCACATACCCATCAACCTTACTGTGCTACTCCATAGACAACCCCATTCTGTTATGTTCCCTTGTCACAAACCCTTCTTCCCCCACCAACCACGACCCCCACTACAAGAGTATCGATTCCAAGCCCTCTCCCCTCGTGTATCCACCCTCCACCATTGCACTCCACCCCTCTCCTTTGCTTTGACCCACCTTCCTCTTAACCGTAACACCCTCACTCTCCCTCATTGCCTCCATCAACGCCGCTTACCCCTAGCCCTTGCCTTGGTCCACCTCCTATTTTGACTCCATCGTTCCCAGTCTCCACCCACCCCAGTTTGTCACTAAACCCACCATCCCACTGGCCGTCATCACCCGCTTTCTCTGTCCCAAGGCAGGGGCTCTCCCCTCATCTACTGCAATTTGTTCAGACTGTTTCCCACGACACCATCTTCTTAGAGTGGTTAGCCTCCTTACTCAGCTCTCGGCTTCTTCTTTCACCTCCTCCTTTGCATATTTCATTGCCTAATTTTTGTGTGAAGACCGTTTAGTCTCATCCATTTCTCTATCAACGCCAATAGCAACAGCTCTATTGTCTCCATAATGTATCCTGCTTGCCGGCTTTGGCTTCCCTCGGCCTATCTAATTGGTTCCCAAGGTGGCACATGGGCTCGTTGCGTACCACGACCTTGCTGTATTTAAAGGTTTTCTGGGATGGTTGGGATCTCAACACTGTTGAGGACATTCCCGGACATGTACAAGATTGGCTAGATATCTCATTTTGCTGAGCATATTCCTTGCATCCACTCTGGTGCATGTCGTCTGAGGTATCTTCGCTGCCACAGCTACGAAGATTGTTTAAATTTACTTCCGATCTAATTATGATCAAAATCCGATTATTAGATTTTCTTTCGATCAAAATCCGAATGGTGGATGATATTTTGTTATTTGCGATGGATAACTTTCTGCCTCTAATCTGTCACTACACAATACAAGATTTTTTATGATGGACTCGTTTTCTTCTCTAAAGTACAAGAATTGCTACGACAGATGGCATTCCATTGCTAATCCATCATCACAGTTCAAGAATTGTTGCGACATATCCATTTCCATCTCTAAAGTACAAAAATTGTTAATGACGAAAAAAATTTTCGTCGCTAATCTATCATTACTTTTGTGACGAGCCTAGTTGATCGCTAATCCACCACAAATTTCTATCCATATTTTGCAACAGAAATATTCCATCTATATTCTATCACTAAATTTGCGCCGGAAATATTTTGACCCAAATTGCATTGTAAATTTACAACGGAAATATTCTGTCGCTAATACGTCTAAAAAAAACGTACTCTGTAAGCATGCTTGATAAGGTGGGTGGCTTCCCGGCGTCATCGCCACGAGGGCAGGAATGGCTTGGGTAGCTCTAGCAGGGTGGTGAGGCACCATGGGGCTGCATGCTGTTGATGCTACCGTCGCTCTGGCCTCCATGGCCGGGTAGTTGAAGGAACAGAGGGGGAGGAGAGAAGGTGGGTGGAGGTGAACGGAGATGGAGAAAAGTGTTCTAAGAGTGTGGCAGTACACCACAATAGGCGCCACTGCCGCCTCCCTGCCGACACCACCTGCAAAGACTGTAGGAGGGCTGTCTTGATCAGAGAGTCTGAGAGTTGAAGAAGGCGAGACTGGCGATGGCGGCGGCGGAGTTTGCAGGACCTTGACCATGAGGTGCTCTTCGAGTGCGAGGACCTGCCCATTAAGGTCGACGGCGGGAGCAACCGGCACGGTAGCAAGGGCAATCCACGAGAGAGGGAGAGAGAGAGAGAGAAGAGGGGAGGGGGAGGCGAGGGCAGTCGGCACGGTAGTAAGGATGCCCACGGGGTGGAGAGAGATAGTAGAGAGAGAGGGCGGGAGAGGGGGTGTTAATTTGAGGATTAGTTGGTCATTCTATCTCTTAACTCACGTTTCACTACACTTAAATAATTGGTGATTACGTCAAGATTATATCAATAACAATATGAAATATATCAGAGATATATGTGTGAACATGTCAAAAGTAAGGGAATATATACAAATATGGAGTTTTATAACGGTATAATTATAAAAATCTCATATTCTAAAGTAGACTGTAGACGTCTATTATTAGAGGGTTGAAGGTGACAGACGAATAAAATCCCGGGAGGGGGGGGGTTGTGAAATGAGTCACAGCTCGGTAATCCTTTTGAACGTAACTGAAGGAGTTGAAGAGTAAATCTCGACATCAAAAACAAGTTAGGCTATTTGTCATAATCCTTTTGTTTGTTAAGAATAGATTCAATAGATGCTAACAACTAGAACCTAATAGTAAAATATTTTTAAATAATGTTTTAATATACATTAAAAGAATTTGAACAATATGATAGTGCCACACCTTTTGCCACAGTGGAGAGTGTTTTTCCCAGAAGCCCAATAGCACAACAAGTGCGGTGCGACCCAATGACGCCAGAAGGCCGGCATGGCCTAATATCACCTAGGGGCCGACCCATGTTTAGCTCACCTCAGTAACGTGAACGTGGAAGCCTGAGTCCCGCACCCTTGCGCTAGGCTGGAGGTCGGAAAGAAGGCACCAACAGGAATATCTCGAGCTGCGGTAGCTCGATCTCGAGCCATGCCAGAGGTCTAAAGCGCTGACTCAGTCTCAGGTCATTCCGGAAGGCCTCGAGAGATAGTTTAACCCCATCCTTAGGAGATATAAAGTGGCAGCTCGACCATGCATGTTACTCAGAGACTTAGAGCGCTACTTTCATCTCGAGCCTTCCCAGTAGGTTTAGAACACCAACTCGATCCCGAGTCATTCGCGGAGACCCCGAGAGATAGTTCGAACATGTCCTCGGGAGATTTGAAGTGGTAGCTCGACCTCAGACGTTACCCGGAGGTCTGGGACACTAACTCGATCCCGACGCTCGAATCTAGGCCAACACAAGGCCTTGACACGTATGTACTATGAAAACCCGCCCACTTGGATCCTCACATGCGTCATGCAAAATTCATGGTCGTCAACGAACGCAGTCAAGCTCCCTCACTGGTTCACGAGACAATGCCATCAAAGATAGGATCTCAAGCAGGCGAATATCTCTCGAGAACGTAATCGCCACCTCTCATCTAGTCGCCAAAGCTACATGCATGCGGGCACCCTACGGGACCGTCGCGTGGCCCATATCCCACCAAATCCAGGCAATCCCGTGGTGTTTCGAAGATTCGACGCACCATTATGATCTACCTAAATCCTTGTGCCATTTTGATGTCGCAGAGTGCAGTCCCTTCGAAGTCTAGGGTTAGGAGATCTCTGTCGATATGGAACCACCGCCTGCTAGTGACTATATAAAGGAGGTCTGAACGGCCTCCCAAGATAAAGAGAAGAACTTGACCAAGAATCCAAAGACAAGGGTGATCCCAAACTCAGCCCCCTCTCCCCTTGGGAGAAACCTGTTCCGGTCCTTATGCCCTGTTTCTCGGGTCACCATGAGAGTTCCTCCGAGGAATGCCGCTTTGGCAGAGACCCCCTCTTCCTCTGACCTTCTCTCATTTACAGCCCCGGTGAAGTCTGGGGTCCATTCCCATTCGAGGACCCCCTCCTCCATATTCATGATGCCTCATGACTTGAGGGTCAAGGGTTTTCCCGAGGAACGTCAACCCCAGTGAGAATTTCCCTGGTGGGAAAAGAGTTCAACGAAGTTCTCTAAAGGCATCTACTTCCCGAAGACCTAGTGGAGGGTGTTTCTACGAGAGGAGACTCCAAGCCTCTTAATTTGCATGTTTAGTCATCAGTACACATGTTGGCATGTGACTGTGGAGTAACCCAAAACAAACGTATGATTAAGCCTCTCTTTAGTATTGGTTTATCCCGATATTAGCTCTAAGTTAACTCCGGGATAAATTTTTTTGTACTTTGGTAAGGAGTTAGTGTTAGTCGAGTTAGATTAAAGACTAACCCAGGGATATTCCTGAGTTTTGAAACCCACACCCAAGGGTGGATTAAGGTGGGTTAACCTCCTACCTCAATAAATGCTCAATTAAATGTGTCTCTCTCTCATAATAAATGATATTTCTCTCTCTCATTATTACTAGGTTAACCTACTATTTACCAAAGCATACTAGATTAAAATTAGGTTAACCCACATCCTTACTCCCCGATTAACTACCCTCCTACCAAATCAAAAATGGGTTAATTCCGAGCTACTTTAATCGGGCTGACTTAGCCCATCTTTAACCTAACTCCATATCAAATCCACCCTAATAGAACAAGAGATTTTGCCATGTCTAAAAATAAATCCGTTAACAAGCAAGTCCATGCCACAATTAACCATCAGCTCATCATCACTGTATAACTACAAATGCACTTAAGAGATCGAAGCACAAGAGCAAACTGTTAACCACTGAAAAGCATACCATGTTTTGTTGTCATGCTCGAGAACTGTAGACGGATTTCATGCATTAAGAATCCAGATGAGTTCCTCGCCTAATTTAATGGTCTCCTTACATGTATATTTCGATGTCACATGAAGAACATCACATCTTGCTCTTGCTCCGAAAGTTACCAAACAACGAATGCCGGCCCTCGGCGACGACTTCTCCGGTCGTTTTGTTTTTAAGTAGAACAACCGTGCCGGAATAACCTCCCTTGTGCCCCAGCACCCGTGAGGTGATCTCTAGCTCGTCCTGTTTGCCGATTAACCAATCGTGAGACTGGAAGTAGGAACATGATGTGCTAAAATTGGTCTTACCCAAAAAAAAATAGAATAAATTGTGAGAGAATCTAGAGCGAGAGTAGACAACGATCTCTATAAAGCAGAGTCTTACCATATGCATTATCATTACCAACTCCCAAACAATCTGTATCATGTCATAAATCCCTTCCAGAGTTCTCCTCTAACTAATTCCGATTCCCAGAACTTTCTGGAGCACATACCTCCAAAGCAATGATTGGAGTACGGTCACCCTGTAACAGAATACCCTGTGTATATATATGGGACATGAGGCCCGCAGAACATAACGAGAGTAATTCCTTTTCTCAGAAGCTTTGCCTTTCTACTTGGTATCAGAGCGGGGCGATCTCTCCCACGCTGCTCCCTTCCTTTTCATGGCCAACCCACCCAACCCTGCTCCTTCCTTTGCTATAATCACACCTCTGGCCTCCGATGGATCAGAGAATCCATATTTCCTCCACCCATCAGACAACCCAGGAACCACCCTTGTTTCTGCACTCCTCACTGGCGACAACTATCTCCCATGGCAACGCGCCATGACCGTCGCCCTCTCTGCCAAAAACAAGCTTGGCTTTGTTACTGGAGCAATCATCAAACCAACAATGGCTGATCCGCTCTCCAGTACGTGGGAACGCGTCAACAACATGGTGCTGTCCTGCATCTTGAATTCCATCCACCATGACCTCGCTCCCTCTGTTCTCTACATCGACACTGCTTCCGTGCTTTGGTCGGATCTTAAAGAGCATTTTTCTCCATCCAAGTGGCAAAATACTTTAACACTCTCAAAGGTTATTGGGACGAGCTCTCTCAATACGATCCAGTTTCTCAAGCCGATTCCACTGCACAGCAGCGCCATCAACTGATTCAATTTCTCGTGGGGCTCGACGAGGTGTATTCCCCCATTCCCAGTCACATTCTTCTGATGGATCCATTACCAAATGTCACTCGGGCATATGCCTTGGTCATCCAGGATGAGTCACAGCGACTTCTGCATTCGGCACATCCTCCGGAAATTTCAGCTATGTTCTCCCCTGCCACTGCAACTAGCCGTCTCCCTGATCGGCGATCCAAACCCAGAGATCGTTGTTCTTACTGCCTTCTTCGGGGACATACTAAAGATAGGTGCTATAAATTGCATGGGTATCCATCTCGCGGTTCTGCTGTTCGCCGAACTACGACTACTCAAACAGCAATGGAGCACTCTGTTAACCCATCAACAGCACCTTCACTCACCACTGCTGAACTGCTCAAACTCCTACGTGCAATGAACATGGGTTCTCCACAGGCCAACATGGCAGCTTCTGCGAACAGGACATGGGTGCTTGACTCTGGCGCTTCTGCTCACATTACTCCTCACAAAGAAGCCATTGACCACATTGCCGACCACCCTTTACCATCAGGTATTACCTTACCAAATGGTGCCAAACTTCCCATTCACAGTGTTGGTTCCACAAACCATACTCCACCAAGTCACCCTTCCCCTTGTTTACCATGTACCTTCTTTTCAGTATAACCTTCTATCCGTCCACCAGTTAACCACTGATGCACATTGCAGCATCACTTTTTACCCAAATTATTGTGTGTTGTAGGACCTCCATTCGAAGAAGGAAATTGGGCGGGGCCATGAACACAACGGACTTTACTTCATACCTTTTGACAGCACTCCACTTTGCCTTACTTCCACGGTTCCCTCCTTCAACATATGGCACCAATGGCTCGGACACCCTACGACACAAAAGCTTCAACAGCTAGCGTCCACTTTATCTCTTTACATTCCTTCATCACAGAACTGTTCCATTTGTCCTCTGGCAAAGTAAACACGCATGCCTTTTCCCCGTAGCTCTATCTCTACCAGTGATGTTTTTGAACTGTTACACTGATATTTGGGGACCTTATAAAACCCCAACTCATTCTGGAGCTCGTTTTTTTCTTACCATTGTTGATGACTATAGTAGGTTCACATGGACTTATCTTCTTCGCTTTAAATCACAAACATTTACTTCTATTTGCCATTTTGCTTCTTATGTTTTTCGGCAATTCAACAAACAAATTAAACGAATTCGCACAGACAATGGAGGGGAATTCTTCAACACTGCCTTTCAACAATACCTTGCTACCAATGGCATCCGTCATGAGCACACTTGTGTCTCAACCTCCCAGCAAAATGGCGTGGTCGAACGGAAACATCGACATCTCCTGGATGTTACACGATCCCTCTGTTTCCAATCTAAACTACCTAAGCGTTTTTGGGGTGACTGCCTGCTGACAGCCACCTATCTAATTAACAGACTTCCCACCGCTGTTCTTCAACAACGCACACCGTATGAACTTCTGTTTCATAAACAACCCTCCTATACTATGTTATTGAGTTTTGGATGTCTCTGTTTTGCTTCCACCTCACATCTTGACACTGACAAGTTCAACACCCGCGCACGCAAATGCATTTTCCTTGGCTATCCACCCAATCAAAAGGCATACAAACTCCTTGATCTCAACACCAACGCTATCTTCACCAGCAGAGATGTCACATTCCAAGAAGATGTTTTCCCTTTCCAGGAAACCACGCCACCGACTGCGGTTCTTCCCCAACCCATACAGGACATCACTCCACCCACATCAGCTCCCACTTGTGCCCCTTCCCTGTCTTCCCCAGCACCTCCCCGTTCCCCCTCTCCCTCTTGCTCACACCGACCTCAAAGAACCATTCGCCGTCCAGCTTATCTCAACGATTATGTTACCAGTTTTATGGCCTCGCCACCAACTCCTTCATCGGTTGCTGCCCCAACACGGTATCCACTGCCATCACCTCTTCTATCTCTTTTTTCATTTCCTAAGATAACAGAACCACAGACTTACACTGAAGCATCTCGCATACCTGCTTGGAGGACTGCCATGGCTGAAGAGCTCACAGCACTTAGGCAGAATGGCACCTGGAGCATCGTTACTCTTCCTCCAAACAAACGTGCAGTAGGATCCAAATGGGTATACAAAGTGAAACACCAATCCGACGGCTCTATTGCTCGCTTCAAAGCCAAACTTGTCGCCAAAGGTTATACACAGACCAAAGGGCTCGATTACACGGAAACCTTCGCCCCTGTCCCCAAGCTGGTCACACTCAGGTGCCGCCTTTCCATTGCTGCCGTCAAAAACTGGCCTCTCCATCACCTTGATGTCAACAATGCTTTCCTGCACGGAGACCTCTCCGAAGAAGTTTATATGAAACTCCCGCCGGGCTTTCCTGGACGGGGAGAACAAAGTCTGCCGGCTACACAAATCTATCTACGGTCTTAAGCAGGCATCCCGCACTTGGTTCCAAAAATTCACACTGGCTCTGCTTAATGCTGGTTTCCAACAGTCTCGAGCTGACTATTCTATGTTCACATTTCGAAGGGGTCCATTATTGACAGTGCTCCTTCTATACGTTGATGATATACTCATTAATGGAGAGGATCCGCTCATCATTCACCTTGTTCGGCAGTACCTCAGCCAGCGCTTCCACCTGAAGGACTTAGGAACACCCAAATGTTTTCTTGGACTTGAAATACACAGGGATCATTCAGGCATTTTTCTGCATCAACAAAAATATGCCTTGGACATCCTCCGAGACACTGGACTTCTTGCTGCCAAACCTGCACTCACTCCCTTGGAGACAAACCATCAACTTCACACCACATCTAGCAACTTCCTGGATGATCCCACAGCCTACCGGCGCCTCATCGGACGGCTCTTATACTTGACTGTCACCCGGCCTGATATTACATTTTCTGTCAACCTCTTAAGTCAGTTCATGACCAAGCCGACAGCTTCCCATTGGCAAGCTGCTCTACGAGTTGTGCGCTACCTCAAAACTGCTCCGGATATCGGACTTCTCTTTCGCGCTGACAGCCCTCTTCAGCTCCACATCTTCTGTGATGCCGATTGGGCATCTTGCCCAAACACTCGGCGATCTGTAACTGGCTATGTTGCATTTCTCGGTGCTAACCCCATCTCCTGGCGGACCAAGAAACAGCAGACCGTCTCTCGGTCCTCTGCAGAATCTGAATATCGAGCAATGGCATCCGCTGCGTGTGAACTTCAATGGCTGCACTCTCTCCTCAATGAGCTCTCCATTGATACAGGACCTGCTACATTATTTTGCGCAAATCTGGCAGCATTGCATATTGCCGCAAATCCAGTTTACCACGAGCGAACAAAACACATTGAGCTCGACTGCCATTTTGTGTGTGAACGACTTTAGTCCGGCTTCCTCAAGACTGCATACGTTCCCAGCAAAAGGCAGATTGCCGATATCTTCACCAAAGCTCTTACAGTAGCGCAATTCAACATTCTTATCTCCAAGCTGGTTCGTCCCCATCCCTCGCCAGCTTGAGGGGGAGTCTTACCATATGCATTATCATTACCAACTCCCAAACAATCTGTATCATGTCATAAATCCCTTCCAGAGTCTTCTCCTCTAACTAATTCCGATTCCCAGAACTTTCTGGAGCACATACCTCCAAAGCAATGATTGGAGTACGGTCACCCTGTAACAGAATACCCTGAACTACCGCAACCACTTCGCACGCGGCCGCCCTCCTCTCGCGTGGAAGTTTGACGCTCTGGCAACGTCTCCGAAGACGACTCCTCTTTCCCTTCCTCAGGGTTTGTATGCGAGTCTCTCCCCCCTTTCTCAGGTTTTGTAAGCCCAACCTGTCTGGACACTTATGTATTTTTCTCTTTGTTTGAAATGAAAGGTAGAAAGTCATCCTTCGCTGTCCAACTCCGCTGTCCCTAGCCATCCCTCACCGTGGGTCATCCTCCTATAGTTAAGGCAAGGTCTCGATCTCGCCATTCCTACGATAAAATCCTTGACCATCCAACAGTCCAGAAAGCTTGCGAGTTCTACAGAGCTAAAGCCACTACGTTTGCATTCTTATTTCAACAGTCCAATATCATGATTTGATGATTGAGCTGAAGTCGACTCTAAAACTTAAATTTAGTGCACATGGAGTGCACCTGGACTCTGAAACACTAAATTTAAGTTCTGTCTTTTCCACCGTTTTATGTTCAAATCGAATGAGCGAAAAGAGTCGAGAAATCGGGTGACCAAACAAGTGACACCAGTCACCACAACAATAATTAAAGATTTTCCTACCAGGCTATCTACGCTGATATGAGATCTGATGGCTGCAAACGCATTTCTGCGAGAGGAGACTCCAAACCTCTAAATTTGCATGTTTAGTCATCAATACACATGTTGGCATGTGATTGTGGAGTAACCCAAAACAAGCGTATGATTAACAGACCTAGAGATTTTGCCATGTCTAAAAAAAGACCCGAGGAACAGACCTACGGCATCTCGTGTTCAAAGCAAATTTTCTGCGGAAGAAAACAAAACCATTAACATGCACGTCCATGCCACAATTAACCATCAGCCCATCACTCTATAACTACAAATGCACTTAAGAGATTGAAGCACAAGAGCAAACTGTTAACCACTGAAAAGCATACTATGTTTTGTTGTCATGCTCGAGAACTGTAGACAGATTTCATGCATTAAGAATCCAGATGAGTTCCTCGCCTAATTTAATGCTCTCCTTACATGTATATCTCGACGTCACATGAAGAACATCACATCTTGCTCTTGCTCCGAAAGTTACCAAACAACGAATGCCGGCCCTCGGCGACGACTTCTCCGGTCGTTTTGTTTTTAAGTAGAACAACCGTGCCCGAATAACCTCCCTTGTGCCCCAGCACCCGTGAGGTGATCTCTAGGTCGTCCTGTTTGCCGATTAACCAATCGTGAGACTGGAAGTAGGAACAGGATGTTCTAAAATTGGTCTTAGCAAAAAAAAACATAGAATAAATTGTGAGAGAATCTAGAGCGAGAGTAGACAATGATCTCTATAAAGCAGAGGTCGAAAACAAAGAACATGATCATATGCTATGTTTTGGAACCACAAATTCCGCGAATAAAATCTCTCCGGTGATGTCCGATGAGGAAACGTGAGGGTAGTGAATTAGTACAAGAGGGACGGGGATGCGTTCTTACATCAACCTTGGCGGGTGACATGTAGGCGATGGACATGTCGACGGAGACCTTCCACGGGACACCGTCGGCAAATATAGCGGCCGCTCCCACCTCGTCCACCAGGTTTGCAATGGCCCCCGGCGACAAGTTCCCGTCTGCGCCCTGAAGAAAAATGGTGGGAAACAAAATAGGAGACACACAAAATCACGATTCAGTTAACTTACCCAAAATTTGTGCGGATTTGATTAAAAAACCGGATTTGTGTGGTCACGTAACCGCGCTCTCCACTTGTATGTGAATTTGCCTACCCGAAGATGTGAGCTCTTTTCAACCTTTTCAGAGAAAGGCTTTGAACGAGGCACAAAAGGAAGGGGTTACACACAGAGGGAGCTAGCGAAAAAGGGAAAACGGGAATTGAATTGAGGTATCACAGTTCCTTTCCACAGATCTGTATACGTCAATCTTTAGTTAGAAGGGGAACAAGGACGATTAAGCTAATTGATGCTCACGGGAGGGAGGCGATGCTTCCCCCATTCCAAGTCCAGTCATAAATCGCAGGCCACGTCAAGATCCGCCGCGGCCGGTTAGATCAGAGGAACCAACCCCGTTATTGCGTGGAAGAAAGGATTGGATGGGAGGGGGAGGGGGGGGGACTCACGGTGAGGCGAGAGGGGACGCGGAGGGAGCAGCAGACGAGGCCTGGCTCGATCCTGTCGACCCGGATGCCGTGTAGGAAGAAGCCTTGGTAGAAACTGGCAGATTCCACGGTGCGGGGCGGGAGGACGACCAGGCTTCCCACGCGTTCCGATTCCTCGACCGTCGGCGAGAGGAATTCCTTAACCCTCTTCTCCATCCTCGCGCAGCCCGGGCCACCCCTTTCGGTTTGTTCCCCCCCCAACAAAAAAAAAGCTCGCCTCCCTCTGCGCGCTCGTGAAAAACTGAAAATTCTTATCGGGCTGTTAGCCACATTGGTTAGATTGATTTGAGGGATTTTTACAAATAAATTAATATTAAACGTGAATTAACAAAAAATATTATTAAAATATTATTAAAATATCATGTCACTACTTTAATTTATATTATGTAAACATGCCATATTTATTTATAAGTATGTCACTTATTCTTGTCAAAAATGTTTAAAATATATTAAATTAATATTTTAAAATTTAACTCAGACAATTAACCTGTGACTCGTAATATTAAAAATACTCACATGAATATTGTATATCTATATAATTCTAATATAACTTAATTATTAACTTAAAAATATTAATGATTATTTATGATTTTATTTTGCCCTTTTGTGACATATAAGTTGTCCATTAGTACGTCTTGACGGGAGTTTAATAAATTTAGTCTTACTATTTTAAGTTTTATTTGTTTCTTTCATTTTTTAATAGGTAAGTTATTTTATTTTATTTTTTCTACGGGAGAGGGGAAAAGGTGGAAATGGAACCACTGTTCTCTTGCGCCGCACAGGTGAGGTGCTCATTGAGCCCCTGATGCGAGAATTTATTTTATTATTTATTTATGCACAGAGCGAATAAAGATTTAGAATTTATATGTTTTCAACTTACTAAATAGTGTTAATACTATTACATGTTAAGACGGTAAGAGATACAATTTCAAGAATAGTTCTTCATCTTTTATATTTATTTATATGTTAAATTAAAATCTATAATAATGATAACAACTTAAAAAATATGAAGAGATTATAGTCGGGTCACATTGATTTTATCGGGTTAGGTCTAGTTTGCTGGGTTAAGTCAAGTTAACTAGATTTGGTCAAATTTTAGGCTTTGATCAGTTTAGGTAAAATTTAAACCTAATTTTGAGACGAGTCAACTAGTTGGATCGGTCGATCCGAGTAGGGTTTTAAAATAATGAACGTATTGATATGCATGTTAATATTTTTTATAAATTTACTTTTAACAATGATTTATTTATATTTTTTTAATTTTAACATAAACTTCTTTGCATATAAAATTAAATATTTTTCGAGTTGAAAATATTTGTGTAATATATATGTGCAACATGATTGCAATGGGCTCGATGAAAAAATAATCCCAGGTGGAGCCATATACTTGAAGGATTAGATGGACCGTGGATCATAAAAACCTCACAAGTATTCGTTAATGAAAGATCGTCGAAGATGGAGGAATCAATCAAATGTATATTATTGCTTCTAAGTTGATACTTAATACATATTGAAATTATATAGATACAATGATATTATTGATGTGAGTGGTTTTGGTACGACTAGTTATTGATAGGTGGCGCACCAGGGGTTGAACCTGCTGGGCGGAGTTGCAGAGTCACCGAGAAGAGGCCTCTCCTAGATGGATCATTCGGTGTGGGGAGCTCCCGCAAGGGACTCCCCCTCCTCCTATAGGAGGTTCTCTCCGGCGAGTTCTTTAGGACTCTGCTGAGCTTTTGACAGGTGAATTCTTCCGACCTCATTTGGAATGTGTCAGGTGAGTTCTCCAGAGCTCCTTTGGAATCATCTTATCTATTCCTTCCCCGCTCAGCCTCCTCCTATGTTTCATCGTTTCCACTTGTCTTTTGGGTGCAAGATTTCTTTGAAGGCCACCTCCCTTTTATCCCCAACTCACATTGCAAATCCCCTCTGCTCCATACTTCTTCGTTCAACCCCGACCAGTCAATCTCCTCTACTTGCTTGCTGTATCCTCTCTAGGCGTTGGCCGTCTATTTAGATGCTCGTCAAAGTATGGTCCAAGCTCTCCATGGAGTAGGTATCACGTTTTTGCCCCCGATCTCAAGGGAGCTCGGAGATCCAACGTTTATCCCCTTCGCATCTTATTAGATGTTTGTTACCCGAGCGTCCCCTCTCACTGTCATTCGCCTGAGCTATTTGACAATCTTGTGTTCCTTGAGGAAGGAACCCGCAGCTTTCTAGTTGGAGTGCTTCTTTCTCGGCGTTTCCAGGAGCTTCCTGCCACTAGGAGTGCTGCAGTTGATCTTTACGATGCTTGTATTATCTTTTTTTTTATTATGATGGGATAGATAGTCGGCATGGGTATGAGTATGGCTCTCCATGTATAGTGTGGTCTCACGGTCGTCCTTGTACTGTGATTTGGTATGAAATGATAACGTATTCTATGCTGTCAAAAAAAAAAAAAGTTATTGATAGGCGATGATAATTAAATTATTGAACTGTGACCAATTAATCTGTGCGAGTTATAAAATTAGTTGGATTTTAAAACATTGTATATCATACTTGTCTTGTCATCCGCATTAACGTGGGCAATGAGCATTAACTTTTTTTTGACCCCAATAACCTGTAGTCCATGACTATTTTTCTCTTAATTAGTAGAGAGATTTAAAGATCTATTATGGATAAGGGTATCATAATAATCCCTGATTTTTTTGTTTTGCTAGAAAGAAAATTATATGAGAATGTTCGAATATGAATGTTCCATTGAAAAGCTTTGTGGCTTCAAGGTTAATGGAGTCACCCTTTTTTGAAAAAATAAACACTTTTAAATTATGTTTCTCAGCCAGACGCTGTAATACCTATTTACAGTTCTACTTGTTGGGGAGCGGAAAAAATAAATCTAGGCACATAATATGTGTAATCGAAGAATCAACACGAAAATAAATTTATCCGTACACCTTTTGACGTCCCTGTACAATCACAATAATTTCTATATCATCTATATGCAAGTACCCGAGTCGAAAAATCACCAAACTAACACAAACACAATCACACACAAAATACACTAGATTTTTAACGTCAAAAAATCCCCACGACATGGAGGGAAAAAATCACGGGACAAATCGACAACACTCTACTATGAAAAATAGTAATATACAATTCCTCATAAGAGAGAAACTTCCTCTCTCAAGATTTGCCCAAATCTTGAAGAATACAAATAACTTATTTGAAATAAGAGAGTGGAAGAATATGAGTAATACAAATAAGAATCACAGCAAAAATATACTGTAAAACTGACTGTTCCGTGGCAAAAAAATTATCCCGTAGATCTTTGTCTTCTATCCTTCTCTTCTTCTCTTGCTCCCCGTGCTTAACCGCTGTTGGCCGATATTTTCTCGGCCACACTCGCAGCAACCGCGGGCAACAGCCAACAGGGGCAGCGCCTGCTGCTCCTGCTCACTTCACTGTCGCAAGAGATAAGAAGCATACCTATTTTTTTTCTCCTGCTCCTTAATACCCACGGCCGCAACACCCAAGAGAAAGACCTTAAGACCATCTCCACCGTCCATCGTAGAAGCCTAGAAGGGGTTAAAATAAGATAGTCGCATTGTCTGTTTTAAGTTTCACATAAAACCCACCACGGCACCACCTGTTCACCTTTTTAGGTATTAGTTATGATGTGGTGGGATATAATGCACCCCACCCTCCTTTTAACATACGGAGGTCTCTTGTATTCAAAAATTTACCCAGGTAAGGGGGGGGGGGGGGGCAATTGCCCCCTGGTTCCGCCACTGATTAAGGCCTCATTTGTCACTCTTGTGCACCATTTGCCTCCCTTGTGAGCGGCCTTGAAAAACTGTTGCCGATTCGACTCCAAGTGCCCTTTGAGTCGACTTCTCTTCTGAATTTTTCTTCGAATGGGCTCATTATCAATTCTGCAAGCTGTGTCTTCTCGTGACTGACCTTGGTCGGTCTTATGATGCCAAATTTGAGCATCCACAACTTCTCTCTCTCTCTATCTCTCTCTCTGCTCCCTCTCTCCCCATGCGCTCTCTCTCTCTTTCTAGGTGAGCCAACACCGATGCAGTCCGTTCTCTCTCTCTCTCCCTCTCTCTCTCAGGTGAGCTGATGTCGAAGGGGAAAACCCCCTCCGACGCCCTCCTATTCTCTCTATGCTTCCTCTCCCTCTCCCTATTCTGCCATGCGGACATGCTCGATGAAGGTGGTGTAGAGCACGAGGTCCCCCTGATGCCGTCTTGCACCATGCAATGGAGTCAAGAAAGGGCATCTACCTTGTCGAGGGTCAGGATGAGGGTGACATAAGTGCAAGGATCGGGGGTGCCGAAGGGTAGGTATCCGATAGCATTGAGCATCTAGTCGAATAGGGCCATCCAACACTATCAGTCGGGCTCCTAGGACAACAACGCGACCATGAAGTGTAGCGATAGCGGGAGCTTGTCCGTCGTGATAGTCTACATAGAGCTCGTCTGCCGCTGTGGTCTGTGCCAGGGAGGCGAGCAGCTTACCCATGTCCACCAACCAGTCGAGGTATCAGTGATGGCCCTAACGGCACTACTCCCCGAGGACACCGGGTTCGCCAACTCGGCAGGCCATCAACGGCGGCCCTTCTCTACCTCCACACATCCTTGCCACCATGCGAGGGTGCCGCACCCTTCAGACATGATGCTACACAACTCTGGAACCCATCGTAACGGCGCACACGAGAGAAGTGCTAGTGAGCAACGTGACAGAATGCTAGATACTGCTATCAATGTTTTAAAACTCGACTTTAACTTTGACCCGATTAGGTTAGTGGATCACGAGTCAATGGTTTAACCGTTCGGGTTAACCCGTGACCCGTAATACTAGAACAGTAAATATCAATATTATTTATCGCTATAGAATTTTAATATACCTTAAGTTAGAAATATGAAAGATACACTATAACATATATTGTAAAAATAAAATAAATCCATTAAACAACCACTAAGATAGTCTAGAAAAGAAACAAAAATATATTAAATAAACACTACATATGACAATTTATCAACTACAATTATATATCTCATAAAACAAAAGTTTCATAGTGTTTGAAGTCAAATTTATTCTTCATCTAAATTTTTATATGTCAATGGGTCTTCATCTTATTCCTTATCTTCACCTCCCTCTACGAGTATTCTTAGATCTTCATCTTCTTCCTTTGTTGTTCTGCAGACTGCACTTACTCACGTGTAGAGAATAAGCTAGAATTAGAAAGACTCGAAGTTGGAAGGTTAGAGCCCAAGTATTATCAACTTCCAAAAGTTACGTTAATCCTTCGTTAAGACCATTAAATGATAAGGTCAAAATATTAAATTAAAATTAAAACTTAAACTAATGATAAATAATTAAAAATAGAAAATATGTCTCCGACCCGCCTGCGTCACACTGGTTTTACTGGGTTGGGCCGATTTAACCGGGTTGGGCCGGATTAACTGAGTTTGAATGGGATTTTAAGTTCTAAACAGTCTAAGCATTGCTTTAACCCAATTTTGAGATCGGGTGGTGAGCTGACCGGTCAGACTGGGTTTTAAAACATTGACTACCGCAGGTAACAACCGAAGTCAAGGGTAAACCACCTCACCTCCTATGCCTTCACTTTCTCTCTCTTTGCTCTCTCCCCCCCCCCCTCCATGAAAAGTTAACCGTACTTACAGATTTAATGACCGGGACTTTTTAATGAAATTGAGAAGATTATAAGAGTTTTATGACAAATATGTAGATTCAAAGGAGTAAAATACAGTTAGCTATGATGGTAGAGACTTGAAAAAATAAAAATCCCAATATAGAGAAGTACAGCATTATCATCTCGGCTGGCACGCAAGTTGAATTTAAGTGGAAAGACAGATATAAACTTCACCATAAGATGAAGGTAAATCCCATACGAAATCCATTTTGAGTTGGATTCTGAAACAATAAGACGAATTTCCAGAGAAACGCCGTATGCCTCTTGTTTTCCGATTAGAAAATAGAGAATGTTTTTGTCAGTTAAACTTGAACATATCCTGACTCTAGGAAAAATTAAAATGAGAGTCCCACATAATACTTTAAAATCTATATTCTTTGAATGATTCTTTTAATCTAACTATTAAGTCCGCCGTGTGTCCCATGTGCATGTACGAGTACAGCGACGACTGATCAACGTAACTGGGCACACGTTGTGCCAATACGTCTCCCTAATGTTTGCCTCCACACATAAACAGAGGGTATGCGTGAGAAAAAGTTGACGACTCGACCGTAACGATGGTATTAATATTTTATCATATTATTAAGAATAAAAAATTATATCATAAATATTTATTAAGATAAAATATAATATAAAATTGTGTGTAACTTAGGGGTCGTTTGTTTACACTTATTGGGGGATGATTTTTTCAAAAATTTTCTTTTATACATGTATTTGGTACGTCAACTCTTATCATAATTTTTTTCACAGTTTAGAATTATTAAAATTTGAGCATAATCTCTGGAAACAATCTAGTATTCATTAAATGAACTATGATTCATATGATTATGATCTTAGACATGTGTATCTCAACACCACGGTTTCGTGAATTTAACATGATATGATTTTATTACCACGGAATAAATAAAACACTTAGACTTAATGCCCAACAATTTTAACAAGAATTGTTCAAGGACTCCCCCACAAACGGTTCGTCGATTAAGTTGAACAACAACTCAACAGACTCCTTGTGTGTGGATAGTAAACCAACTTATGATAATTGAAAAACGACTAAGATAACATGGGATGCAGAATCCATGAAAAACTCCCTAGAGCGATCCAAAACCAAGACTGCATTCTCTCTCCTGACAAAATGTATGAGGGTGAACATATAAACAAATG
Organism: Amorphophallus konjac; assembly: GCA_022559845.1. NCBI lineage: Eukaryota > Viridiplantae > Streptophyta > Magnoliopsida > Alismatales > Araceae > Amorphophallus > Amorphophallus konjac. The sequence continues at coordinate 145,056 of JAHNEJ010003217.1, read as the reverse complement.
TTACTCATTTGATTGGAATTATAAAGATGTCAGAAGTTTTGATCATTGATTAAAATATCTGAAATCCCTTTCTAAAGTCGAACCAAACAAGTCCTTAGAGTTGATTAGAGAGTCTCACATTTGAACGAGAGATCACTTATCCGAATCTCACAATTGTCATCTATGTTTGACTTTTTTTCTGAAACATTATAAAAATTTTAAAAAAATATGATGCTCATGAGTTTCAATCTTAAAGCTGCAAAAGATCGTTTAACTATTAAGACACATTAGACATAAAATAAAATATATACTGTTTAAAAATATAAATATTATAATAATTATATATCACACGTCGATCGATCGTATCGATCTCTAATTGATACAATCAAATACATACAGTGCGATACGTAACATATCGGATCGATACGGATCAAATCCTGTGCGCGAGTGAAACGACGAACATGTCTATAAGCTCCGTCGGTACTTGCCCGTGTACACACAGATATGCCGTCTAAACTCCCCCGTGCCTCCCTCCCGCACTCACACTTCGCCCACACAATTCTGAACCATCACGAAGAGAGGGACGTACAAGAAAAACATTAGACGATAATTTCCTGCAGTCGCACTTTTTGGGCAGTTGGCAAATTGGTCTAGCAGAGTGTAGAGAAAGACAAGCAGCATCTCAACAATGGAACAGGAACCCAAAAAGACTGATGAGTGATTTCTCTCTCGAAGAGCCTTCGCCTCATGGAGCCCCTCCCGGATCCACACCTCTCATCGCCCATTTGCATCAGCAGCAGGCCATTGCCGGCAACCCATCTGCTCAAGAAACTTGGTCAGTCGCATGTGCTTTGCAGCCCACTGCTCGGCCAGCTTCTGCTCCTTCGCCTCCGCATCCCTCCTCAAGACCAACAGCTGTTCCTTGTACTCTCCTTCGATCCTCTCCAGCATCAGCTTCTGCTCCTCCTTGAGTGCCCTGACCTTGGACTCGATCTCCTCCGCCTTCTCCCTCCTCTTGCAAGCTTTCTCCGACTCCAGCTGCAGCTCCACCCTCTTGAGTCTCCATGCATTTTCCTTCCTGTGCACCAGCCATGCTCGATGCCCTTCCTCCAGCTCTCTGCAGCACTCGACGAGCTCTGAAACAATCCGCATGTCGACCGGAGGAACCCCGGGGACAACAGACGGTTGGGAAACAGCTGTGCCCGAGCTGCTATTATTATTATTATTATTATCAGCTGCTCTTTCTGGCTGAAGCCATTTAACGGGTTCTGCAGGTAGAGTGGTAGGTGAGAGAGTCAGAGTAACAGAGGGAGCGGGTGTTCCCATTGAACTTGGGCTGCTGGAAGTTGACAGCCACGGGGGAAGAAGTGGTGCGGCCATGAAAAATGGTGAGGTCTGTCGCTCTTTCACAAGTTTCTCCGCAAAATTCTCCAGGATCTGGTCGTACTTCGCTTGATCGATGGGTTCCACGATGGCTTTGTTGTTCTCGTCTAACTCTCGCCGTTGCTTCTCCTTGAAGACTTCCCACCACTTGCCGAGTCTCTTAGCCGTGCGACCGGGGACCTCGGCTGCAATCTTCTTCCACTTGTTTCCGTGCTTGGCTTGGAGGCGGATCACCAGGCGCTGCTCCTCCTCAGTTAGGGAACCTTTCTTGAGCCCAGGCTTCAGGTAGTTCTTCCACCTTTCCAGGCAGGATTTGGCATCCCGATGAAAAGGAACATTCATGCGCTGCGAGACGAGGTTCCACTCCCGTGGTCCATACTGCTTCACATATGCACGTAGGAGACCGTCTTCCTCAGATTTCCAGCGCTGCCTTTCCTTCATCTCTAGGAAACAACATCCATGGTCTTGGATTCTTCATAATGTATCTGAAGTGAAATTTGTAGATTCATAACCCTACATAAGCATAAAGGAAACGCCATTTCAAAAGGGAATCGTAATAAAATAGAATTCGGTTGAAGCAATAATGGGATCTCAGTTTCTCAACAAAACTTAAATTCATTTTGAAATGATATTGCATCAAACAAACACTTCAAGTATTCCCATATATGGTACTCTGTGATATTTATAATTCATAAAGATCTCGTTTGCTTCCTTTCTCCAGGATACAGGTTCTGCATCCAAGGAAAACCAATGCAATCCTATGATATATTGATTTCACCATAATATTCTCTCTTAATGCCCAAAGGTCTTAAGAACATTTGATTTTGCCAAAAACGAATAATACAAAATTACTCATGGACTACCAAACTGCATAGGTTTACAGCCAACCCAACCGTCCAGAGAGAGAGAGAGAGAGCACCACTTTTCAGGTTATGAGGAATAAGCAACATTACCTTCTAGTGGTCTAGTCCTCATGGCACTGTCTGTAGACTGGAATCATGGCTAAAGAAAACATATCCTGCCTTCTTTTCGGTAACAGTATACAGCCTTAAGGATGGAAAGAAGACCAAAATATAACAATGATAGAGATGCTTGTGCAACATTTACTAAGACAAATTCCTAAATGCCCATAGAAGAAATGAGTGGCTTCCAAGGGAGTCAAACCTCATGGAATAATTCCCAAAAAACATTACATTACAGAGAATGTCAAGCTTACTGAAGATTCACAAAAGACCCGTCACAAGTTCAACCCTGATAAAAAAATCTTCCATGATTCTTTCTGTTTCCTTAGCATTGTAAGCAAATTTAAAGACGGAATATTAGATGGAAAGAATCATAATTATCCATTGATTAAGTTAATTAGCCAATCAACTGATGGATACAGTATATTTGAATCTATGTAGAGTAAGCAAAAGGAAGCCCATGAGAAAAGAACATAGAAGGGACAATCAAGAGACGATTCCTCCTTCAGTTGTTCCTTTTCTTTTCACTGTGATGGAAATATGAAGAATAACTCAAAGTAGAATACTTGGATCTATGGCGTCCATCTCAACAATCTAGCTTTGCCTGGCCTCTTGATGGCCAGCCAAAAGAGGATTTACTCTTTTTGTTCCATGCTTCTGGTGCAATTTTAAGAAGTTTTACGGTTCCTCAAGTTTTATTCATCCATTCAACCAGTCCAATTATCCGTCTGAGACATGGTTTCTTTATTTTACATACATGTGCCGCACTGGTTTGCCAGAGCAGATAAAGAAGTTGATTTACTTCTACTGATTTGCATTCTTCAGCATAATAAATGTGGATAGACAAAACCTAAAAATTTATAGGGTAATCGAAAAATGTTCAATCAGATCAAAAGATAGCCAGAGGAGATTGTCAAGTAGTATCTCCTACTAATCTATCTAACTGGGCATATTTCTTACTCTTACAAAAATTTTATTGCTCTCTTCAATGCAAAATTGAAGAATAAATAAACTTTATAATGATCCATGACAACAAGTGCATAATGATACAGACACACGCCATTAAAAAAAATGCCTGGAAACCTGCAAGCATAACCAGTAGATCCATCCATGAACACCCATGCAAAGAAGAAAGGTTTAGTCTTTAGGATTCAGTGATCCTAGTCTATGATACTATTAAAAATTTTAAAATATGTATTGCACACAGGATTACGACAGGTTGGTTAAAATGGAGAAACGTGTCAAGAGTCTTCTGTGATCGTCGTATACCTATGAAACTCAAAGGAAATTTTATAGAATGACTGTGAGACCTGCTTTGTTATATGGTACCGAGTGTTGGACAATACGAAATGAACACATTCACAAAATGTGTGTAACAGAGATGATGATACTGAGATAGATGTGTGGCAAGACTAAGAAAGAGAAGATTAGGAATGAACTCATCCGTAAGGACTTGGAGATAATCCCAACTGATAATAAAATGAGAGAAAATAGATTCAGGTGGTTTGAACACGTGTTTCATCGCCTTAACTCAGCGTCGATTAAAAGATGTGACCAAATCTCAGTGGATGCTAGTAAAAGAGCTCGGAGAAGACCTAGAAAGAGATGATGCGATGTTATTCGGAAAGACATTAGTTTCTTGAGTTTAAATACGAATATAGCACTTGATAAAAATCTTTGACGGAACAGGAATCATGTGGCCGACCCCAAATTGGGATAAGACTCTGCTGCTGTTGCTACTGATGATGATAGATGTAGAAAGCCATCTGCCATGAACAGCAAACAGTTTAGGATATTTAACAATCTGCTAGAGACCTTTTCTGTTAAGTAACACCTGAATAGAAATATTACAGAGGACAAACAGAGTTAATTTGTAACAATGAATATTAACATGGTCAAACAGAGCTGCTTTTCTGCAAATGATTGTCATATTAGGTATATCAATCACGAGAAGAACAGTGCAGTACTGGCATGACAAGAAGCATGTAACACCTGAATAGAAATTTAAATGGCAACTGATGTGAAATTCTAGTGAGCATAGAATTAAAAAAATAAAGGAAATCTCAGAGCAATTGACTTTTAAAGCTAAAAAAATCATATTCTGCCATTGATTTGATGTTTTATGTAGAGGTATTTTTCTGAATGTAGAAAACAGATGGAGTAGGCCAAGTTCAGTCGTGTAAATCATCTGTTGACTTGGGTAATCTACATTTTTCTCTAAAGTGATTCTCCTTGCCCCATCTGCAGGTGAGACTCACTCTCTCTCGGTATCTATAAAGCATTTTACTCATTATTGGTGGCGATTCAACTATTTGATTGACAATTATATGCAACGAATAATACATTTTTTGATAAGCATAACTCAGGAGATAAGAAAGGTTGAAATATTAATGAGATTGACAATTATATGCACCGAATAATACATTTTTTGATAAGCATAACTCAGGAGATAAGAAAGGTTGAAATATTACTGAGATAAACATTACTAATTATAATTTAAAAGCAGAAGGCCAAGCAGATTTAAGAAAATCATGAGAGAAAGATGTATCCTAAATTTAATGACCTTGAAGACTTAATTCATCATTTATGAGACTTCTGCAGATCACCTCTTGATTTTTTAGAAGTTCGAGTAACCTACAAAGATCTAAGAGCTTCATATGCACAGGATATGGCGTTGCAGATCAGGGGATAAAATAGCATTATCAAATCGTGAATCAAACACCCGGCAGAAAGTTCAGAAATATAAATTCTGCATAATTTTTCTAACTTAATGTTTTGGAGAAAAGAGATTTAGGAATAAGGAAAAAGAAATGTTGTGATCAAACTTCTGATCTATCAAGACAACAACAAAAATAAAATAAGAAAATGGGAGGAATCTGAGACTAACTGGAATTTTCTAGTTAAAAGAACCCCTTCCTTGAAGAATCCATGGGCTCGTAACAGTTGACTGCTTCACTTTCAAAGAAAAGCAGAACAGAAATTTCCAAATCTCTCATAGACAAATAAGGGCAGCAAAAAGAAAGGAAACTAGAACTCTATTAGTTACTGCAGACGAACGACCCACCTCTCAGAACAGATTACAACCACAAACCTAGCCCGGCCTACCTCAATATGGCCATAAAATTTTCCCATTTGTTATGCACTTTATTTTTTGTTCTCCATCAACATACTCTACTCCAGTGGAGCAGGTGAGGATGGGGGGGGCTTGAACACAAGTAAATTTCTCTAGTGAGTGTTGTGTGAAATGGGGGCCAAATGATAACCCGTCCATTGACCATGAAGATCAGATGACATCAAAATCCAGAAACCTCAAATCGTAATTCCTACACTTGATCTTGGACCCGCAACCATGCCTGAGCAGAAATCCATTTTCAGCACCTATTTCTTGAATACATGTAAATGCTGGAGCTTTTGCGAATCTTGAACTAAATTGATGGATTAGACGGGAGGATAAAAGATAATAGAAAATCAATTTTATGATCACAGTATGAAGAAAACTTGGGAGCCTTTAAACCTTTGAATTTTAACGCATATCCGTTTGATGGTTCGCAAATCCGCTAAACAGCATGAAGAACGCTAAGGGCGCATTTGACTAGGTCATTATCGGAAAATCCAATGATGACTAGTTCTATTACAGTGTATTTTGCAGTGCAATCACCAGCATCCACAAGTGTGTCTCCAGGGGGGGGTGAATAGGCTGGCCAGCGATAACAATCATACTGGAGCAAACTTAGACCTTCGAGGTCTCTGGGTCGAAGCACCAATATTCAGCTACATGGAACTGTTCTTGCAAGGAGACGCTTCCGCTAGGTCAAATTTCTAGATACGAAAAGAAAAGAGAGAATTTTTTTGGGTGCATCAAGAACAGTTTCAAACCAAGGAAAAGCATCAATGAAGTCACACCAACTACAAAGAGAGTGGTAAATAAACAAACAAAAAGCTACCAACGAAAGAGGGCCTCAATCATACACCAGACTCTTCCCAAATGATCCAGCGGACGCGAGACCGGTCTCCACCAAAAGAACACTAGATAGTGGGCAAAAGAACGAAAGAAAGATTGGATCTTTTTAAGAACCATTCAAAAATTATGCGCCCAAGATGCACCAACCACAAAGAAGGGGAAGACAGCAAGGCCTGATGCAACACAAAAGGAATCCCCACAGCATTCAGCCAGGGGAACCAAGAGATGGAGGACACCCCAAGCTCAAACGGGAGGCACACACATGTGCGAAGGGAAAAAAAAGGGAAGGGAGTAAGAACCTTCTCACATCGCCTTCAGCACTCCAGCCACGACCTCCCTCCTCCCCTGGTCATGTCCGCTCGTCTCCTTCAACTTCCGAATAGAGAAAGCGACGGAGAGGGAATGGAAGGGAAAGCGGCGGGGAGAGGGAGTGAAAGAGAGAGTGAGGCGAACAGAGGAGGGAAATGGACAAGGCACCTCCCTCGCTGCTGCTGGTATTGACAGGCTGACAGCTATAAAAGGTAACTATAAAAGAAAGGTAAAAGAAGAACTGGCAGCGGCGGAAAAGGAGGCCACGCCAAATGGGAAAAGACGGGTTGGGGCGTGGGCGTGGGCGTGGGCGTGGGCGGGCGGAGGGAAGCGAAACGTGGTGGTGGTGACCAGGGAGTGGCAACGAGAGGGGCCGGGGGGGGCTGCTCAGTCGGTGCTGGCGTCAGAGGGGAATGTGCTGCCGTCAGCCTTGTTGGCCAACGCGGCGACGGCGTGGCAGAGCAGTCCGCAGCGGAGTACCCCTCTGGCCGGGCTCTGGGTTCGCCCCCGTCCGCTCAAATCTCTTGCGCCAGGCGTGCCCCCTCACCTCCCTCCCTCCCTCGCCCCTCCCACTCGACATTCGCTTGTGCCTGATACAGTTCGGCTCGCATGGGAGGAGTATCCGCCCGTGACCACATACGGACCACCAGCCCAGTTATCAGAACTTGCTTGAGCCACCCTCTCATCTCCCTCTGCTTTTAATTATCTTAAACTCCACTTTTTGGCCTAAATACGAGGTAAATAAATGCATCGAAAAATACTTATTGGTTCACAATAGTTCCCATCTTATTGGTCTCAGCACAAATTGATGAGATGGGCGGCATGGGTGCTAAAAATTTAGCACTGGATGATCATGTCATCCGTTCCATCGGTTCTTCTTGGATCAATGAGACGTGAATACCCAGATCCAACTAACACACAGAGGGTCGATTTGTTTCTCAAATTGTCGGGCGAAATTCGTAACCGACCAGAGAGAAAAATGAAGAGTCTCACCCGCCTCCCTCACACACAAACATATTACTCAAGGTCAAGTATCATGTTCGACCTCAGAAGGTGGAACACGATATCCTAACCGGAAAATAAATAGGGCCAAAGTGAGTAGCTTTGATCGTAATTTTCTGCTTGAAAATTTGAAAAGTTAAAATAAGAATAATCTGTTTGTATCTTTGATTGATGTGAAGTTATTCTCTCAGTTCCGTAACATTTTTTTCAGAGGCGTGGGTGAGGAGGGGGGGACCGGATTTGACGGATCCTGCGTGATCCAAAGGGCAAGGAAAGCCCCATGTCGTGGACTCGAGAAGCTTTGATGAATCGCGGGTTGGGAAGGGGGTGTGGGGCCGGCGGGGGAGGCCTGCTTTTTCCAGAGTTCGGACGGTTCTCGCTGCCGATCCTGGGGGCGACACTCGACAGTGGCAACACGTAGAGACGAGACAACACTGGTGGTGGTGGTCCTGGGGGGGGGGGGGCAGGGGGAAGACCACACTGTGCGAGTCGTCGGTGACGAGACCCGGCGGGGAGGGCGCGGCCGGTGGATAGTAGAACAGTGGAGTTAGGTGGTGGCGGTGGGGGCGTTAATGCCGGGACGGGCGAGCCTTGTCGGAACTCCCCGAACAATGCGTTTTTATCCAATTGTTTTATCGTGGTGGCGGTCGGCCGGTGGCCGTGAGTGGCGTGTTAAACAGCGTACGGCACGCCTTTTGCATCAATGTTGTGGGCTGGTAATCACTGGACGGAACACGGGCTTCGGTGGCTTGCGCTCTGCCTCTGTAGAACTAAACCCGTGTAGGTGTCTTTTTTATTAGAGATCTAATTTAAAGAACACATATTCCTAGCAAAACTGCAAAAGGATAAAATGTGTATGAAAAAGACGGTTGACTAGAGTTTCGAATTTTTTTTTCTAGAGGCAAGGTCGCTTCCTTCCCTCGAAGAGTTTTTCTGTTTACCATTCCACGTTACAAGTTTCATCGAGTCATTAGATACCCAGATTATTAAGTAAAGACAACGGTAAGTTTTAAGGCGCAGATGGCACTGGTGAACAGGGGCGTGCGCCTGCGTCCGCGACAGCCGAACCATCACACGCAACAAGACCTGTCTCCTCTATTTTTCTCCTCTGTTCCCCCTGTTGGAAAGTAGACGAGACGGATCATAAGACGGGTCACTTCATAAACGTCATTGTTGGGGGGATATTACCCGTCCATGAGAGGATGATCGAAGTGGGTAAACACCGTGAAGTGCGAACTTGAGCTCGAATTTAGGGGCACGCCCTGCAGTGATTCCCTGTTGAATGTGGAGGGAAGAGGAAAAATAGAGCAAGTCAACATGCGATCTCTTTACAGTGTCTTCTTGCCCATGGAGGCTTGGGTCGGAGGGAGTTCCCCGGGGCTGCTTCTCCTACGGCCCATCGGAATTACCGAGGGCGACAATCTGGGACGCACCCGAGGGGGGATGCAATCTCCGCCGCGGTACGGACGGGATCCTCACAGCCCCCACCAGCGCGCGTCGCCAAAACACGAACGTGAGTGGAGGCGGGGGGAGGGCACCCTGTGGCGGGAGAGAGGGGGGGGGATAATGGCCAGAAGGAGGAAGGCCCCGAGGAGGAGGTTCGGGGGACCGCCTGCCTGCGGGGGGTGGTGGTGCTGCAGTGCGCAGTACTCGCAAATAGACAAAAAAAAACAGAGGGAAGTGTAGTCCGCGTTTCGCGACGGTAGGACGCGCCCGCGATGTTGACTCGACCTCTTCCCCGGCTCTGAATTCCCCCACTTCTATGTGTCTCTCTCCCTCTAGCCCACGCCCCGCCCAAACAACGCCACAGGGCTCCTGCAGGTGTCAGCGATACGCAACGTCGCTGTCGTCGCTGCTAGAGGGCCTGCTCTCCCCGCCACCCACACCACCCTCCCGCTCTCTCTCTCTCTCCTTTCCTTCTTTTTCTCTCTCTCTCTCTGTTGTTGTTGTTGTTGTATGTCTCCGTGCACTGCCCGTGGCGTCTGCGACAGGGCTACGCCAACACGTACCAGGGGACCTTGGCCTCTCGATCCCACATGCCGCTGCCACCCCTGGTCAGTGGTCAGTCTGCAAGATCGGCTGGGTTCGGTCGAAGACGCGGGCACGGGCCCGTCCGGCCGGCCGCACGAAGGGGAGGCAGGCCGAACAGCAAGCGCCCGTGCGTAGCACTTGGATGCGCGTCTAAATACAAGGTCCACCCGACCGGATACCGTTGTATCACTTTGGTATATTTTGGTGTATATATGTACACGACCCTTCAAAGTCCTCTTCGACAACGGAATTAAGAAAATTAAGTTAGCTTAAATTTACATAAGTTATTTTTATCTTTTTATTTTAAAATTTATCTTCGTTAAGATAGAATAATTTATTTTATCTTTTAATTAGAATGAATTATTCTAAAATTCAACTTAAGAGTGAATTTTTTTATCACATTTATTAAATTATATTTTTATTTAATTTTTAAGACCCTCTTTAAAATTCGAGTGTACGGTATCCGATCCCGATTAAAGAGAATGTGTGTGAGAGAAGAGTGTGAGCCCCCCGCAATTCTATCTCGTCGTGTTAAACATCGATCCCCCGATATTTCGATAAAAAAGCAGCCCAAAATTAAGACTCTTTGTTCCACTCTTATTTAGTTATTTATTCCATTACGAGAGAGGCCCACGGGATTTAACACTCAGATGCGATGCGGTTTCAACATTCCACCTCTCAATTGAGGTACAGCCGAAATGATTTATTGGATAATGGGTAAAGTTCTAAGGAAATTAAAGGTAAGATGTTAATTTTCTATTTCCAAATTCCAGTAACATTATCTTAAAACTTCCATCTTTCTAATAATGTCAAAATAACCGCTCGCAGTATGCCCCTACATGGGAGGTCTTCTGCACAGTTTAAGGCAAGTTTGCTCCACGTGAGTAGGCAACCATTCCAACTTCGGAGGCCCCACGGCAGATAATAAATTCCATACCAATCATGTCGCATGTAGAAGTGGGGGCGGTGATCTACTTCAAAATTTTCGTATCCACCGTCGTGTAAGAAAATGAAAAGGAAACAAGTCACAAATATGAGGGGCTGATTTATTTTGGGGTTAGGATAGCAGAATCGATGTGAGAGAGTGATGTGGGCTCTATCACTCTCTCACGTACAAAGGTGTTAATCGAACTCGATTAACGTAAGTGACTCCCAATGTAAGAGAGCAGTATGAGCCCCACCAATCTCTCGCACACAAAAATGCTAATCAGACTCGATTAGTAAATTGGCCCGAGAAAAATAAGGCACATCGAAACATGGGCTATTACATGGAATAATTACAATTGACGTACTCTAATTTCATAATTTCATTAGTAATGTTTTGTGAAATTACAAGTAGGATTCGGCATTTTCAACTTAGGTAGGGTGTACAATTTGGAAAGAGAAATGTTTTGTGCATCCAGTACATCCATTGACATAATTAATGTAATATTTATTTTTTAAAATTTTTTTAATAGCTTTCACTTTAAATTTATTTGAACTTTGACGACGTGACGTGAGAGTTAAATAAAAATAAATTTACTTCCGTGTGATTTTACTATTCACATGATCTGATTTTTATTTTTATTTGACTCTCAAGTCAAGTAAATTTGACGTAAGGGTCACTCAAAAAAATTAAAGAAATAAATATTATATTAATTATATCATTAAGTATAATTAGTACACTAAATGCATAATATTTCTCAGTTTGAAATCCAATAAAGACTTAAAAATAAGGAATAAATCGATGCAGGCAAGATCAGGTAAAATTTTGGCATAAAATCAATTACCAACCAGCAGATGGTGCAGGCGAAGGGATTTAACCCACATGGTTGGTCATGTTCCGTGTCAAGCAGCTCAGGCTAGCAGCTCAGATAAGTGGGATGGCCCAACCAATAATGTGCTCCCAGTAGTTCCACACGTGAACCACTACGCCGTTACGATCAAGAAATGCAATCCGATAACCCGGTCATGACCACATTATTACCAAGAATCCGCATCATTTTAGCTGTGAACGTAAGCATTAGTAATAGTTATAAAAGGATGTGCAGGCAATGCAGCAGATCTTACTCATCACCTGATAATATCAATTTTCTGCTAAAAAATGGAAGCAATATGCAATTCCGATTAATTCATCAAAAGGCCTCTTTTTATTTTGAAAATCCGCAGCCCAACATTTGTCAGTTGCGAAAAAAAGAACAGAGCATGGAGTCTTTCTTTGACGGTGTAATTTCACTTTTTCTTTTTCTTTGAGATTTTTGCACGTACGCTCTTGTAAAGTTTGATTTTGTCAAATATATTTTTCATCGAAACATATTATCATGGATATCTTTATAATAGGGATAATATCATGATTATATCTTCCTCGTAACTCCCGCGTGTCTAACTAAAATTAAGTACGAGTTAAAGAGTAAGATTTATATATATATATCTCTGTAAAATTTGATTTTATCAAATATATTTTAGATCTAATGACCGTAGATGACATATTTTATAAAATATTATTTTCTGTCGACAATAAATTAAAAAAGTATAATCACAATATTTTTATCTAAACGAAAGATAATATGTTCAAACTAGAGATATCTTTAACAATATCAGATTTTACAAGAGTATATATATATATATATATAAATCCCTTTCTTTTAGAGGAGTATAATCACAATATTTTTATCTAAATGAAAGATAATATGTTCAAACTAGGGATATCTTTAACAATATCAGATTTTACCAGAGTATATATATGTAAAAATCCCTTTTGGTGGAAGCCGCGAGTTAGCCCAGCCTACTCCGATCGAGATGTTGGTAGTCTTGTTTGACCCAAAATGTAATCCAATTTTCTGCAGATTACCTGTTCCTGCCAATCAAAAAATATATTTTTTTGGTTTAACACGTGTTATTATTTGGGCTAACTTTTTACCAAACATGCCCTCAATTTCTTCGGATTCGGATTGGTGGACTTGTCGGATGAGGTGAATTCTCATTACATAAAGGTTGCCCTACCAAACAAGGATTACTCTAATTCGATCCTCCAGACGGTGGTATGTACTTCCACACGTTCAAATGCCCACTAGTTAATCCAACAACCAAATTAAAGTAGATCGGTCAGGACCATAGTTAGTATATACGGTTATGTACGCGTATTACACGCATCCGTCCAATGTGAATCAAAAAGGGGTTCCTACAATTATACTCCTATAAAAATTTATATTTACGAACATCCCCTACTTATTACAGTTTTACATATTTATTATTCATTTATCTAGTATTCTTGCAACTAAACTCCTCCTATCGTAGGTCACCAGTGAAAAGTGAATATTCTAAGAAATATGTCACATAATATGAAATATAAAAAAATCTCATATTTTACACACACACACATACATAGATCCCTGAGACGTCGATGAGTTCCTCCGACGGAGCAGAACCCGCGACTAACCAATCGAGGGAGATCGAGATGGGACCTATTCCACACTTTCAAGTCCTCCCCCTCCGACGAGCAGGCCACCCACCCTTAGAGCGAGTAGACCCCCACCCCTTAGGCGAGCATAATCCCTCCCATATCTCCCTTTCTCACCCTGACAAGTAGTCCCCCCACCTCCACCCCTCCGACGAGTAGATTGCGAGCAGCCCCCCAACCCCCTATCCCCCTCCGGCAAGTAGAGCCCCCCTCCCCCTCCCCCCCAAACCTCCCACCCCTCCTGGCCCTCTTCTCCCCCCTTCAGTGAGCAGACACCCCCCTTCCCGACTCCCATCTTCGTCCCCTCCTCCACACTCCCTGCACCCGTATCCCTCCCCAAGGGGTAGAGCCCCCACCCCTCCGGTGAGTAGATCACGAGCAAGCCCCCCTCTCGACCCCCCTCGCCTCCCGGCCTCCCTTTCCCCCCTTTGGCGAGTAAACCTCCCCCCTTCCGACCCCCCTATCCCCCTTCGGTTAGAAGATCCACCTTGGACATGGTGGTGGGGGGTTGACGTGGTATTGGGGTTCCCCGTCGGCGAGGTGAATAGGATGAGAGAGAAGATACTGGTGGTTAGGGGTGAACACAGTTTGGTTTGGTTTAGTTTAAAGAGAATTTTTCTCAAATCAAATCGAACCAAATTAAGGTTTCAACCTGAATCAAATCAAACCAAACTAATTTAAAATCAAACCAATTCGGTTTGATTCGGTTTGATTTGAACCATATTCATCTCTCCTTTTAGAAATTAGATTGGATTCAAACACCAGTAGAGAAATGTAAGGTAAAAGAATTTCTAACAAATAAAGTAAATATTAAAAAAATAACATAAACAGTTGTAACTTGTAAGAACAAACTCCATAATATTTTCACATAAAAAATTTAAACCTTCAGTTACAGTAAAATAGAAGGTGATTTGAAACATATTTCATAAAGCCGAAAACTCCATTAGGATGGCGGGAATTGAATCTTTTGAATTTGAATTTATAGTTACATATACATTTATATTAATTTGATAAAAAATTCTTAAATTCGGGTTATTCGATTCTGTTTGATTTTGTTCGGTTTCTTGAACTTCAAAATCAAACCAAACCAAAATTTTTACTATGGTTCGGTTTGATTTTCGAGTTGAACCCGAATAATGATCATCCCTACTGGTGGTGGCGCTATGGGTGATTTATTGTCGGCACTGCGGAGAGAGGGAGAGAGATAATTTTAGTGGAGGTTAATCATTCTCTCTCTTAACTCGTATTTCACTTCAGTTAAATAAATCGGGATCACGGTGAAGGCATATCTTCAACAATACCGATTAAATAAACGAAAAATATATAAATATATAAAAAGTAGAGAGAGATATATAATACAATATTTATAGGAGTATAGTCGTAAAAATCTCAATTTAAAAATTCACCTGCGCCGTCCCGCAGCCGAAGATGCGGTTTTATATGCGTACAGAACCTCCGGGCGGATGAAATGTGAGTTTCGTATGCTGCAGCCCATTTTCCTGGCATCCCGGCCCATTCGGCCAATTTTACCTACATCGGAAGGCCGAACGAACGACCCCCCACCAGCCTGCGCCGTGCTTCCCCTGTCGCCGGTCCACGTCGCTGCGGAACCCGGGCCCCGTCACTGGCCATCCTCCCCCCGTCGCCGGCTCCACCTCGCTGCTGCCGCTGGAGTGCTGGACCCCGTCGCCGACTGTTCACCCTCCGTCACCGGCTGTTCTCTTCTCCCCCGTCGCTGGCTCCACCTCACCGCGGCCGCCAGACCCGTCTCGCTCTCCCCCAGGAATCGTAATATCGTCGGCGCTGCTGGCCGGTGGCCGCCATGCCTCCCACCTCCATCGCTCCTGCCATTTCGCCGGTTCTGGCAGGCCGTAGGCCCTCCGCCGTCCATCACCCCGCTGGCCGCTGGCCGCCACTGCCGTGCCTCCCTCCTCCGTCCACCTCGCGGCGCCGCCCTGCTGCTTGCTGCTACTGCTAGCTCCACCTTACTCAAAGGATACAGTAGTGTGAGAGAGCCTACAGAGCAGATCCTGATCAAGTGAGACGTGTTCTCCTTCTAAATCTTGGTCTATGAGACGGCGCTTTCGCTGTTAATTCAATTGCGGTGGATGTCACGAAAATCTACCTACGGCGTTGTTTAGGACTAGCTCGAAAATATCATTAGACTATGATGAAGTATGGATCTCTGTCGGCATAGCTGTTCCTTGCTCGCTGGATCAATCACATGGTAAGACTCTCTGCCCCTCAACTAAACTTATGCACAATTAGGGAAAAATAATAGAGAGAAACCAGTTCTCTCTGGCAATTTTAGTAGTGGAATTTTTTGTGCAGCTTTGAATGGGATCATCCTAGCATATAGAAATTTTGGCCAATCCTTATCGTTGACTACGTTGTTAGGTTCATTGGTAAGCTCTAGTGGACGCTTTAAACATCTAATCACCTTCCAAATAGCTTCTAAAAATATTTGTCACTTAATTGTTGTTTGGGTATGCGAAATTGTGATGGTGATGTATTTTTACTTTTAACGATGAACTTATGAGCCTATGTAACGGTGACGATGATGGTGTCTCTAAATTTATGCTGGATTATTTTGTAGTGACGATGGTGTAGTCACATTTTAAGTTATGTTAATGTCATGGTGGTGGGTGATTTATTTAATTCGTGACAATGTATGTTTATAGTGATGCCATATATAATCCGTATTTTTGATAAGGGAATGTATAATACATTGTACGAATCCCATACCGAACTTTCGAAAAATGTGTTTTTTTTTTGCTTTTTAGCGTATCTTTGACCGTATGCCTGAAGGCCGAGGATAGATTGTACTTGTAAATATCTTCGTCGAAATATTCTCTTACCGTATTTCAGGGTTTGTCAAATCGAGATGGGACGACTTGAATCGTCCTACCCGGACCGTCCCAGTCACAGACCGGGACGACCGGTGCGTAGGACGCAACTGAGATGTTTTATATATTATTTTAAATTTTTTATATTGAACGTGTTTTATAAGTCGGTTGGTTGAGAGATCTCATGTTTGAATATGAGGTCCTAAATATTTTTTGACATCATTTTTATTCAATTTTTTGGATAATTATTTAAAAAAAATATTTTAAAAGATAACATTCGAACCATGGACACCCGTTTAAATAACATATCACTTAACCAACTGTGCTAGAAAATCATTTAAATTATATTATATTAATATATATATATATTATATTTTTTTATCTCGACACGTAACGATATCGACCCGTATCATACCGTTCCAGTGAAAGATCGGAACGAACAATACGAACGGGTCGACAAATCATGTCTTATTTAACTAACTATGGTCGGGAACCACAAATGTAGCGGCCAAACATATGCCTTGACTTAACAACGCACGTGATTTTTATGTCTCAGGGTGTTGAACGAGGATGAGATCACTTATGCGTGGAGGTATTTACTAAAAATCTACATTCACATATAGACATAACCCATCCCTCTATCATAAGAGAATATTGACAGTTTAAATAAAGTATCAAATATAAAAGTAGGACTTAGATTTCAATAAACACAGAGACACGCGCGATCCGATCTGTGTTCATTGTTGGCAATCCAACACCGGGGGGTGAACGGAGATCGATAGCCCGGCCCAGTTTGAATGGCCCAATAGCGCGAGGCCCACAATTTCTCTCATCAGGCAGGGGAGTCTCGAAGCGCAGGCGTTCAGGTGCGTGTGCGAGGCAGGACATCGTCACGTGCAAAACCGGGTTTGCCAATCGGATCAGTTAACAAAACGTGTGCTTACCGTGGCGAGACGAGATGAGCTCTCGCTGCCGGGTAAAGCCTGAAGCTTTCCGCGGGGATTGTCAAAACTAAGTGAAAAAAAAAGGAAAAGGAAAGAGAAACAGGGGAAGCAAAGCTCCATCACACGTTATTACCATCTCTCTCTCTCACTCTCACTGGAAAAAAGAAAAAGGAAAGAGAAACAGAGAAACAAAGCTCCATCACACATTATTATCATCTCTCTCTCTAAAAAAAGAAAAGAAGGAGAAACATGGAAGCAAGTCTCCGTCACACATTATTAAAAAATAAAGCTCCATCACATATTATTACCATATCTCTCTCTCCCTAAAAAAAAGGAGAAATATGGAAGCAAGTCTCCGTCACACATTATTATCATCTCTCTCTCTCTCTTGTTGGCTTTTTGTAAGGTGGCCCTCACCCAAACACTAAGGGCGACTTTGAGAACGAAACTGTGACGAAAGAGGACGCGCGATGGGGCTCACACCTCTCCTCACACACAACCACGTTAACCGGGGTCGGTTAACGCACTCGACCCTCCGGGGTCGAGTGCGCTAACCGGGAGCGATTAACAAAGGCGCCCTAAATGTTTTTATGTAAATTATTATTATCAATAAAATTATAATAATGTCATATCTAGAAAAGTATTAACATACTTATTATTGTTATATTTTATCTTAATATCATGGTCTATTTGTGTTGGATTGTACACACTTAGACACACCGTCAGATTTGATTAATGAAATATATTTATCAGACTCAACCCATTAAATGTCTATTAAGATTATGTAAGAGGGGGATCCTCTTTTAGGCCCAATTAAATTAGTCCCTCCTCTGTCATAGGTGTGGAAGAGGTAGACGATGTGGCGGTGGAGGGAGCCAATGTTCTCAAAATCGAGTGACAGGCCGTGGTCGGTGCCGTAAAAGGGGTGTTTTAAGAGTTGTCACCTTTTAAGACCTCCAAAGATGGACTTTGATCCTACGACAACACCCTTCTAGTCCCCCAATAAAGAGAGAGAGAGAGTAACATCCCGACTTTGGAAGCTCAAAAATATATTAATTTTTTTGATAAGAGTACAATAAGTCGACACATTTAATTAGTTGAGCTCCTTAATATTATAAATAATTTTAAATGAGTACTTCATTATTTTTGCCATAACTTTGAAAAATTAGTAATATCTAAATGAGTTGAAATTTGACTCATTATAAAGAGAATTTAATTGCTTACAAGTTTCGTGTTCAGCACTTTCACAGATTCGACCATCTAACATGTCAAATATGTTAATTAATGAGATTAAGAGGTTTAAACCAAGTTTAATTGGTCGAGTTTATTTGGCCGAACTTGGGTGGCCAAGTTTCATAGGCCGAGTGATGTTGGCCAAGCGATGACGGTTGAGTGTGGTTAGGCGAGTTGTCGGAGCTTCGTTAATCAAGCTTCATAGGCCTAATGACGTTGTCGGAGTTTTCCTGACCAACCTTCGTATAAGTCCGAATGATGTTGGCAGGAGACGAAATTATCACAATGTCATTCCACATGTGTTTAACATGTGGCTTTTTCTAGTAACTTCTCAGGGGGGTTAATGGGGAGGACTTAGTATTAGCATTGAGATTAGGAGGAGGTTCTATTTAAACCTCTCTGTCTCTCTCTCTCTGTCTTCTCTTATCTCTCTCATTTTCCCTTTTTCTTCCGTAAACAATGAAAGTGAGGGGAATATAAGAACAAGAAATAAAATAAAAGAGAAGCAGAACAAGAATAAGAATAAGAACATGCAAGTTTTAGATTATTCAGATTATATTGTTAGAGTAAAATTTAATTACAAATAAATCACTCTATGATATTTAGGAGTAAGAACGATGTCCCCCAACACGTGAGAAACGTCAAAGAATTTGTAGGATGGTTGGAAAAACTCAGAGGAGATTTTAGAATCTGTTTGGAATTACACTGCGGAGATAGATAGGCATGTCATCAACTGACATCACATTATTTGTTATTCTTGTCATTCTAATGTCATTTTGATATTTAAAAATAAATGTATGACCGATTTATGTAACTAAATTACATATAATGTGAGTTTAGTCAATTATGTTAACGTAGCTAAGTGTAATTTATCTTATGAGACCTGCACATTGGTTTGATTTGTTTGGCAAGAAGTCTTCCAATTTGAACCCTTCGACAAATCAATATGAAATTGGAGAGTTGAAAAATGCGCACGTACGACTGATCTTTGTTTTGTTTCATTATTTATATTTCTTGGACTCATGCTATATGTTTAGTCACACGATGAAATTCAGGCTAAATTTAGATTTATTGTGTGATTGTAAAATTATTGTCGTGTAGGCACGCTATTGATTTTGATGTTTACTTAGTCTTAAGACTAAAACATGTAATATAACTATTTTTAAAAAATTAAAAAAAATATAATTTTAACTCCGACAAGGAGTATGTTAAGAGAGATCTCAGACAGTTTTGGAATCTACTACATAGGAGAAATGGGTTTAGTGTTCTTTTGTCCATGAATCTAAATGTGACTTTTGGGTTAGTTATCTCTTGCAGGGTCACTTTGACATCCGGTTTAGATAATCTGACAGATGAGAGAGAGAGCGGTGGGTCTCGCTCTCTCCTCACATTCAGTCAGGTTAATCGAGGTCGGTTAGTGCACTCGATCTCTCGGGGTTGAACACATTAATCGCACCCGATTAGCAAAGGCGTCCGTAGAGATGTGAATGTTATCTTGAACAGAGAGTTATATGATATTATAATTGAAGAAAGTTTCATGTGCTTAATTATATTAATGAAAAGGATATTATTTTACTTTTAAAACTATAGATAATTTGATCTTTTAGTGACTTGTAAATATTTCAAACTCATAATATTCAAGATTTGGATTGTGACGTCTTTGAACCGGATCAGATTTAAGGAATGAGGTAAGAGAGAGAGAGAGAGAGAGAGAGAGAGAGAGAGAGAGAGAGATCCTCATCTGGAACAACAATAATTAGATAAGAACATCATACACTATCTCCTCCTCACTTGCCACCGTTAGATAAGGTGATTCTAAAAAGGAGGAAGAAATCATTATGATTCTCTCTGTGGATACCTTGATCGAGCTTGTTGACCTCCCCATCCAAGGTGGTGGTGAGGGTGGGCTGCATTGAGGGCGAGACCATAGACATCTACTTCTTTGGCATTGACGCGGGCCGTGTTGGGGGTTCACCCCTGGGTTGGCTGAGGCATATGTCGAGCTCTCCACCTAGGGCTCTGAGGTTGGGAGAGAGAGAGAGAGAGGTGTCAACACCTCACCCAATGATGGTTAGAGAGAGAGAGAGACATAAGCGGGGAGAGATAAGGTTTTTTTTGTCTTCCTATCACTATCGCTGAAGGTAACTAACTACAGTTAAATGGATAAATGGTAAAGACCGATTCTAGTGGTGTTATTTTGATAATATTATGTTAAAATTGATGATATGTATGTTAATATATTTTAAATAATAACATTTTTATAATTTTTCTTATAACGATGATTTACACATAAAAATTTTAATATTAGATAACACTAGCTCCAAAAGTAACATCGGTGGAATCAAAGAAAGGGGAAAGAGAAGAAGAAGCGAAAGTGGGACGAGGAAGTAAAGAAAAAAAAAGGTTAGAAAAATCTCAAGGTCGTGATAAGAAATAGTCAGCGTTTCTCACGCTAATGACAACACGCGAGGCCACGTTGAAGATAAGGAAATCCGATGGAAGATGACTGCACCCCGCCTGCCTCTCTCATTTTCTTCTCTCTCTCTCTCCTCCTATAGTAATTGAAAATAAAATTATGAACTATTCTTAAATTTTTTATTTGAGAACTTATGAGTAAAGGTGATTAATTATATTCTTAAAATGTCTATTTGAGACATATTTATATATCATACATTTAATATGAATATCTCTTCACAATTAATTATTCGACAAGGATAACGATTTATGTTTGGATGTGAGTCTATGAGTTGCACCAATCTTTACGTCTCACCTCTCTATCCAAATTATGAAAGTGTAATTGGTTCATTGTTTGTAAGCATCCCTCTCTTTTGTTTGTGAATAAGAGGGAATTAATTTCATTCAGCCTATAGTTAATTACAAATGTGTAGACATACCACAAATCTGGCCGAAACACACCAAGATAGCATCTTAGACCCAAACCCCCTAAGTACATTTGTAACAAGCATAGAGTGAGACCCTATTAACAACACGCATTTAGTAAGAAGACCAATCCACATTGAAAGGCGGGTTTCAACCGAGAGCGTCTAACTGCATTGGATCATATGGCAGCGATAAAAGAGGGGACGACACCTCGGATGACATGCCGCCACCTAGAGACATATTAAGCATCGCGCCACGAGATAATCTCGAACCCACGATCAACCCCATCAACAAACAAAGCACGTCTATCTCCGTGAATCTCTAGGTACGACGTGGGATAGGCAACCGGCCGGACTCAACAATGAGTAAAGTAGATAGGGTCGGGATGAGCAAGTCCGGATGGAGGTTAAGGCAGATGATAAGGTATCACTCGCGGGATTTGAGATGATTTGCTTCCTGGGATGTCCACATGACAAAATAGGAAAACACAAGATTTGGGGGAGGGGAGGAAGGGAAACTTGGGTTGAGGGAGAACAAGACGCACCTAAGAGAGAATGGCATCAAGATGTGGGGTAAAAGAATCCAGCAAAAGAGGTGCTCAACCTAGCTGGGTAGGCGGGGAAGGGTGGTGGAAGGTGGAGTGGGAAGAGGGAGAGAGGCAAGAGGAGAGCGGGGCGGAGGGCGACGCTTGGGGAATTGCGAATGGGGACATTAGGGAAGATAGGCAGACGGAGGATAGAGGGCGGACGTGGGGTGGAGGTGGGAGATAGAAGGGGCAAGAGTACCGATATGGAAGGAGGGGGAGAAGAAGTGTAATAACATGAAAAAATATAATTATGTAATATTTATGGAGAATAAAATATTTTTTAGAAATATAAATTTAATTTTTATAAATAAAAAAGGATAATATTAAAAATAATTTTCTTAAAATAAAACTTAAATGGGTGATGAGATTAATATTTAATATGCTAAATCGCAATGGGTATTTATTGGGCTTTGAAAGAATTATTATAAGTAAAAGACTTTAAATTGGGTTTTAACTAGGCCTTAATCACTTAGATTAAAAGCTTTAATTTTTGGCATATTTTGGGCTTAGACTATGGCCATCTGATAGCCTGGGACCGAGTTAGTGCTCTAGAGGTCATGGGATAGCAATGCTTGCTGAACCCTCAATTACTCTTATTGAACTGTGCAGTCTTAATTATGGGGCCCCCTTGCCGAGGCACTCAATGCCTAGTCGGGGAAGCGTTACCTAATACTACTACATGTTGTGTGCTCGAATTTCTTGCAAGATGCTCGAGGTCAAACCATCCGTAACTAAAACAAAACTCATCGTACCACAACCATTAAGATTTAAAGACTTTAATTACATCATTGGTTATTCCTCTTATCGCCAAAAAGGACATCTACACCTCTCACACACAAAGAGAACTATATTAAAAGTACACTTATATACATAAAACTACAACTTTAAAATCATTTCTACAACAATTGCGAACAGTCCCCAAGATGGCTTTTTAAGTCTCTTGAGAGTGGGGTATAAGATGAGCCTCTTAGTTTCCTGAAAAATGTTAAACTGCAAGTGTGAGTCCTAAGACTCAATAGTCCTGAAGAATCACTCACATACATATCATATGATAAATTTTTACAAAATGCAAGAATACTTTTAGGACTATATATATATATATATATATATATATATATATATATATATATATATATATATATATATATATATATATATATATATATATATATTTCTGAGCAGGTTCTAACATATGCATAAATCAAAGGAAGCGATATCAAATAACGTAACCCTTAGTTTGTTGATATATATTCTAGATTTATGAATCTATGTTCTGTCAAAAGTTTCTTAGAATTACAGGAAGCCCGCATATTAAATCACATTAAAATCATTCAGTTACATGTAGCCAATTATTTACGCCGACTTCGCATAATCGGCTTATTTTTTTAATATCGTTCAGATTCTCTCTACATGAAACACTTAGATTATCTTTGCTTGCGCATCTAGGACACACATCTAATTCACGACACAAGAAGTTATCTTAACTACTATGGTTTAGAGGCGTATGCACGGTCACGAATGGCCTAACGCTTATATCAACCAGTCTTGATTAACTGTACAGTATCGGGAGGGATCTCCCCCATCATCTACCTGATCATCGTCCGGTCTGACTTTCAAATTTCACCGTCCATTCATCCTCTGACGAGGGTCAATTCCCGGGCAGATACTTACCACGGGACACCTGCCTCCTCATTATGATGGCACTATCTATGTGTTTAATCTCATATCAGTATTTTCATTATCTTTCATTTGAACAACTTTAAACACATAATAAACTTAGATAGTGTCACAGTTATGTTTCACGGTAAATTAGGAAAATCAATATAAATATTCAGGTTGTAGATATACCGGTAACATGCAGATTTCATATTCTAGTCATGCATGATCACTGTCGCCCTTACATGCATATTTGAACTTTTTGACTATCAAAATAAATTCAAAGTAAGAGAAGTAACAAATAACATATGCTCGGCCTGTCTCATGCCTACCGTCACCGAGAGATATCCTTAACCACTACTGGTTCCTTGATCTCTAGCCCTCTCTGTCTCCTAGAACCGCTCCTAGGTGTTTTCCTCTCCTATCCTTACTCTGAGAGTTCAGGGTAGAAAAATGGATGACAAGAGGGGTAACAAAACTTAAATAGATGGTTCTCAAGGTCAATTAGTGGAGAATTATTTAATTTACTTCTACCCAACACTTTTGTCATTTGTCTTAACTGTTAACATCTGGTATACACCCATACCTTATCTTGTTGATCTTTGACATACTCCCATGTATTACCTTGTTGACATATCATATTGCACTTGAATTCATTTGCAGGTTTTTAATTTCTTAAACTTAAGCCAACTCTCTTACATTAGTCACCTGTTAACCCATATAATATGACTTCGTACTCTATTGAGTGACAAAGTCATAATTTTACTCGCTATCTAATTTTATTTTTCTCATTTTTTCTTAGTAAATAACATAATTAGTGAGAATACTTAGCACGAGATTTAAATGTAATTAGATTATTTTTCTAACGAGTCTAATATTACCTCATTATGACATTTCTACATATAATTAACTTTAATAAGGATAATTTCATAATTTCATATATGTCATTGATCATCTTTCTCCTATGTTTCACCTTCCCTTATGCGTTAGTTGGATGGTTCATCTCACCCCTCCCTGTGAGCGACGTCACGCGGAATTAATTTGCCGGAGGAGGCGAAGCGGAGCGCGCGAGGGGCTCGTTTTGCTGCAACACAGAAAGAAGAGAGAGAGAGAAGAGAGACCACCACGGGAGATTACTCCGGCGGGGCGTGCGGGACAGATGCAATATAATAAGATATGGGGATTAAACGGCCATAGCGGGAAATGACTCTCCGCGACCTCGGGGGATGGGAAAAGTGCAGAATTTAAACGACAGTGATTTAAACGGCCATTGCGGGAAATGACTCGTCGCGGCCTCGAGAATATGAGCAGATATGAGAAGAGTACAGAATACAAGCAACATGAATTTAAACGGCCATTGCGGGAAGTGACTCGCCGCGGCCTCGAGAATATGAGCAGATATAACCACAGCACAGAATATCAATGTCAGAAATTCAAATGGCCATTGCGGGAAATGACTCACCGCGACCTCGAGAATATAACAGATATAAGGAACAGAATACAAGAGACAGAAATTTAAACGGCCATTGCGGAAAATGACTCGCCGCGGCCTCGAGAATATAACAGATATAAGAAACAAATATAAGAACAATACAGAATATAAGTGACAGAAATTTAAACGGTCATTGCGGGAAATGACTCTCCGCGGCCTCGAGAATATGATGTGATCGTCAGGGGCCGGAGACCCCAAAATAAAGAAAGTGATCGCGCCTACCTCAAAAGCGGGGATGGCGGGTTGCTTCTTCCTCTCCCTTCGACCGGCCGATGGAGAGGGCTTTCCTTGGTTACCCTTGCAAAACAACAGACAATAAACAAATGGAATTAGAGAATGGCAGTGCAGTATCAATCCCTTGCGATGAAGATGACGAAATGAAGGCGACACACACCTGATTGGTGTTGCCTTTAAACCCCTCTCGGACACGAGTAGGAGGAAAATATGATGATGAATGGATATGCAAGCGTATATAAAAGAAGACTCCCTTATGAAGGGAGACGGATAATGCGAAATAATGAATGCAAAAGAACTACGGAGAAAAGGGGAGAGAATGGCTTATTAGAGGTGCCGGTGGCGGGATCCTGCGGAGCTTCGGCAGCGTAGGGACGACGTGGAAGCACGGTGGACGAAGGCGGCCTTCCTCTTGCGAGCGCGGGCACCCGAGAAGCCGGCAGAACCTCCTCCTACAAAAACCCACAGGTTAGAAATGGGATCCGGCAGAGTCTCTCCTTCCTCTATCGGATCTGAAGCCCCTTCCCTTCGAGGGAGGGGGTCCTCTATTTATAGAGGGGAAATGGATTGAGGCCTGGACGCCTCAATCAATAAATTAATATTTTTTATTTTTTTATTTTTAACCTTTTTATGAAGGCATCCAGGAGACTGGACGCCTTCATGTTCGCCCACCGGAATTCTGCCGAAAGCCGTAGACAGTGGTTAAAGCGCGTGGTTTCGGTGGACACCCGTGACTCACGAGTGGGCGCGTCTAGCTGGCAAGACGTCCCTATATTTTGGATTTTTACACAACGTCAAATCGGACGGCGGTTCGGCTTGTCCGGGTGTCGGAGATTGAAGGCGTCCAGACAGCTGGACGCCTCAAAGCTTTGGATTTTTCCGAAGTGTCAAATCGAGCGGAGTGCCGGGATTGTCCGAGTGTCGGAAATTGAAGGCGTCCAGAAACCTGGACTCCTTCATTATTATTATTATTTTATTTATTATTATTTATTTATTTTATTTTTCACTGATGAAGGCGTCGAGGAAGCTGGACGCCTTCGTAATTATTATTTATTTATTTATTTATTTTTTTTATTTTTCACTGATGAAGGCGTCAAAGCTCCCTGGACGCCTTCATAATTATTATTATTTATTTATATTTTCATTGATGAAGGCGTCCAGGCAACTGGACACCTCAAAGATTTTTCACGAAAAAAATTCAGAAAAATGTAAAAAATTTCATAAAAATAGGAAATCACCAGAGTAATTAAAAATGTGAAGGCCGCCTTTGGGTATCATAGTATAATATGAGATTTACTCACGGTAATATCAAGAACGACGTGTCTACACTCCCCCCATGTCTTATTCACCTTATTTTGTCTTACTCATCTTACTTTGTCTTACTCCTTTGCCTTCACCTTTCTCACCTTGCTTCATCTTACTCTTATTGCTTAGGCTTACTCACCTATTTCATCTTCCCATTCACATTTCTTCTATTATACTTCTTTATTTAATATTTTCAACCCCTTAAATAATAGAATTTCAAAAAATAGTTTCCATAAAAATTATAGTCAATTAAGTTATATTTTCAACAAATTTAAATTTCACCTCATTTAGACATTCAAACATCGAGTTATGTTATAAATAACATACTGCTCTCCTAAAATTATGAATTTTTTTAACAAGAGTTTAAATCTACTAAATAGGTCAACTAATAAAGTTCTAATATTTGTTAATCCACTATATTATAAGGGCCGTTTTGTTTCCGGAGTTGTCGGATGGATATCTCAATCGACTAGAGAGAAATGACAGGTGGGCGCTGCCCCTCTCTCACACTCATTCACGTTAACGGGAGGTGGTTAGCGTGCTCGGTTAATAAAAGCCCCATCAAAGTCACTAAACTTGAGATGTTAGAGCCGACCTCTGACCTGTTAGGCTGGGCCGTATTACTGGACTTCCTGAGAAAACACTCTCCTCACCTAAAAGAAAATCATCATGATAGTAACTAATATCCTCATGTTCTTCGTCTAGCCATTTTAATGCGTCACTGTTCACACTTTTCTCAACGCGATGGCTCAGTCCCGTGAACGATGGCACCAAGGAAGGCCAAATCGCCGAGGCGCGTCGAGAGGCTCCGCTTCGGGGTGGGCCAGCGGCTTCGTCGCGGTGCTGCGCCGCCGGACCCGCTCGGTGACGTAGTTTGTCTGCAATCCTTGTAGAACCTTATATTTTTAAAAAATGAAATATCTCTCTTTTTTTAATTTGCTTATCAGTGTACCCAAGCACTTCCAGCCTGCCCAAGTGCCTCCGCCAACGCCAGCCACTCATCAAAGATCAAGCGGACGGCATTCTCTTTGATACGGTAACGGTACACGCCGCATGTTGCCACATACGAAAGAAACACGTGCTCCTGCGGCGAAGCAGCCGGATTGTTTAGAACTTGCAGGGGGGGTGTTCGATGCGTCTTGATCGCCACATCCGAGCCGTTAACGTGGGTCTCGGCAGCCACACAAGCACGCAAGTGTGATGTGGACGGCCACACCAATTTTTTTTTAAATTTGTATTTCTATTATGGCAAGTGGGGAGTTCTCTCCCTATCGTCTGATGCGCATCTGACGGCTATGAACTCATGGAAGCAGCGTGGAAGAACCCGACGTTTGCGTTAGATATGCTCCCCCACCTTGGGCCGGGGACCAGGGGCCCAACGCCCGCCATTAATGTCCCCGCCACCTCTCTCTCTCTCTCTCTCGCCCGCCCACGCGCGCCGTCCCTCTGCCTTCCTTTCCAGTTGCACAAAAGATATACAGGGAGAGAGAGAGAGAGAGAGAGAGAGAGAGAGAGGGGTGCTACTGGTAGCAGCCAGGTCAACCTTCGCGAAGGTCTAAAAGAGGGGCTGGCGGGGTGGGGGAACAATCGGCGGGCGAAGAGCCCTAGCGCTCCCCAATAGCCACAGCTCCCTCCTCTTTTTTTTTCTGATCGCTTTCCCCCTCGTTCCCACCAGGAGGAGCTTGCTGAATCTGCCGCCTCCCGTTCGGATCGGGAGTGCTCCGTCACTCGCCGCGAGGAGTCGAGTTGTGGGTTTTTCCATACTGGTCGGCGTCCATGGCGATTGGCGACCGCTGCTATTAAATGATCTAGGCGGAAAGAGGGGGAGGAGGAGGGGGGTTCCTGCGGGAGGAAACGCGGCGGCGTCGGTCACCACCACCAGCGGCTTTTATAGGGGGTGAAGAGGAAGGCTTGTCGCCAGATTCGGCCGGTTTTACCTTGCGGATCTGTTTCTCTCTGGCTCATTTCCCCGATCTTCAGCTGCAGAGGGTATAGAGGAGTCGTTTGTGGCTCGTTCGGGAGGTCCGCCGGGGATTGAGTCCCATGGGGAACTGCTTCGTTGTGAAGATCAAGGCGGAGAGCCCCTTCCCCAGCACTCCTGCTTCAGGTGAGGGCCGAGGAGCTGAGGAGGTCCTGTTTAAGAAATGCCTCTTCTTTTACGTTCTCGACTAGTCGAGCTATCTACTTCTTTTTCTTTTGTTCTTACTCAATTGGAGCAGTTTAGAACTTTAGAGGCGTGTCGGTTTTGAGGTCCGATGGTGCAAGTGCAGAATTTTCCGGGTTTTGAATTCGCCTTGTGTTTGATTATTCTGTGAGGCCAAGGAGCTATTGTTTTGTTCCATTATTTCAAGTAAGATATGCGGTTCTATAAAGTAATCCAATCCAGCTGGTTTTCATTCAGAATTGGTAGGGCTTTGCAGCTTGTGCTGGTGGGAAGTGTCGGATTTCCTGTCGTAGGTCGGACTTGGGATCACCCGGCTGTAGCCTGTAGCTACGTCTGGGCATTCCTTTCTTCTGTCAGGACATAGGTTCTCAGAACGTGTCTTCCCGATTGTCATGGGTTTTTCACAATCTTCCTTTCTCTTTCCTGTCCAAAGCATACATGAAACTGCTCTTTGTTTGCCGGTTCCAAATTTACTAATTTGCTATTGCTGATAATTTGATTCCCTTATCTTGCTTTGTTCCGTTTTGGCCCTGTTTTTGTTTATGAATGGGAAGATATCCTTTTTGGATGCACAGATGCGAACTCCAGATATGTCAGCAGAGATGGAAACGACCGAAGTTGTTCTAGCAGCAGGGTTTCTGCAGCATCTGTTCCTCCGACTCCTCGGAGTGAGGGTGAGATCCTTCAGTCGCCCAATCTGAAGAGCTTTACATTCAACGATCTCAAAACTGCGACGAGAAATTTCCGGCCTGACAGTGTGCTGGGAGAAGGCGGCTTCGGTTCTGTGTTCAAGGGATGGATCGATGAGCATACACTTGCCGCAGCCAAGCCTGGAACTGGGATAGTTATTGCTGTGAAGAGGCTTAATCAGGAAGGTTTTCAAGGTCACAAGGAGTGGCTGGTGAGTGACATTGATGTTCTTTCCCTACGTAGTGTGTTTTCTCCTTGGAATTTTGGAAATGGTTGGCAGCCTTTATCAGGATGTTGGTTTTAGAAACATGTATTTCTATCTCCCAAAGTTTGTGTTCTTTGGGATCAAAGTGCATTTTTTTAACATGCCACTTCTTTAATCCACAGGCCGAAATTAACTATCTTGGCCAGCTGTATCATCCCAACCTTGTAAAGTTGATTGGATACTGCTTGGAGGATGAACACCGGCTGCTTGTCTATGAGTTTATGCCTCGTGGGAGCCTAGAGAACCATTTGTTCAGGAGTATGATTTTCAGCCTTTCTCTGAAACGCATAATTAGCTGGCACATTAGACACCACTGTCCCCTCTTTTCAGCTAATGCTATGCAACATTTTTATAGTTGTATTGTTTCTAATATCCATTCCCCAAAAGAATATATGCAGTTGATGATTTCGTTTGTATATGATTCTGATCTCCTATGCCATTGATATTGCAGGGGGCACATACTTCCAACCACTCTCTTGGAACTTCAGAATGAAGGTTGCTCTTGGAGCTGCAAGAGGACTGGCATTTCTGCATGGTGCTGAAACAAAAGTTATATACCGGGATTTTAAGACTTCAAATGTCCTCCTTGATTCAGTAAGTGGAGATTCATGTTTCTGTGGATTGATGCCGTTCTTGTTTCACTGGATATGTTGTTTAAAGTTTTGCGATGTTTCCTCGGATGTCTTCATATCTCACATATCTCATTTTTTGAATGTCAAGAACTACAATGCCAAGCTTTCCGACTTTGGCTTGGCAAAGGATGGACCTACTGGAGACAAAAGCCATGTGTCAACTAGAGTCATGGGAACATATGGATATGCTGCCCCAGAGTATCTAGCAACAGGTATATTTGGTTCACAATTGCATATATGTCAACACATTTAAATGTTTATTGGCTCCTTTTGCAAAGTCTCAATCATTGTGCTTGTAGCCTCTAAGTCACATTCAACTTGGTTTCTTCTCTATGATTAGCAAGCTCCATACTGAAATGGCTGAATTATTATTTCCACATGACATGAAAAAGTGACAAATGGACCAAATGTATCCAGCAAATGGTATGCTATTCTAAGAGGTTTCATCGGCAAATCGAAACAGTTTCTTTTTTGAAAGTGGGAAAATTGAAACGGTTTGCCTGTACAAGTGCTAGAGGCTGCTTGATTTCATCCATATCAGTTCACGTATTCCAACGTGGCTACAAGGAGAGAGATTTCCCTAATGACTTGTCTGCTAGTGGCAGTATGCTTGCGAGATGCATGCAGGAAATGTCATTTAGTTGCACTTCAGACTTTGATTTTGAGAGTAACATATATAATAATAACAATTTTTTTTTTTTTTTGGGAATGCTTCTTTTGAATACGTCTTGTGTACTTGATGGACTTTGTTAATTGTTACAATTTGCACATCTATTGTCAATTAGGTAAAAAAATTATGCTTGTGTGATTTCATAGATATACTCACTTGCGTTCTCTCTTTTAGTAGGTTGCCGAAAGAGTCATTAAAAAGTGAAAAGTGGACAATTGTGAAAGTTGTGCTATCACATACTGAGTAGCTACAAGCCGAAATAAGACAAAAGGTCATTTGCTTACGCTTACAATATGAATACAAGAAGTTCCTTCATGCCGTAGTGAAATTAATGTCTGATATTGTCTAGTAAGCTTGAACCCCTTTTCTTCCCTATTGGCAATCATATCACATAATTTTCAAATGATTGGATTATCAGTACATGGCGTCCCATCCCACTCTTCTTTGACTAATTTCGTGAAATCTGGCCATGTTGTAAAGATGAGTTCTTTTTGTATCTCCTTCCTTTACACCAATTCTCTTCATCTTCAGAGTCTCACTGAGAATATTCCCCAGGATCAATCATTTTCTGGGACTGTGCATCAGAATATTATCAAACCCATGGAGCTTGGGTCTGTGGGATCTTAGGTGGTCCAGATCCATTTTCATGGCAAATCATCTTCAGTAGTTTCCATGTCACCATTGCTTAACTTGACCGCAAAAGAATCATCCCTTGTGACCTTGTCACCGGTATTTAACTGGTTACGCCTTCACCTAATTCCCATTCTCCGTGTTTGAATAAGCCGAAGGTTGGCAATTAACCATGTTGTCATAGTTTAGCGAATGGACACAGAATCATGTCTTGCTTTCTCTTGCTGATGGTACTGGTAAAATGTGGTTTCCAATCCACTGGATTGTGGGGCTTCTGTCAACTTAAATCTTAAACTGATATATATGGAATGGTCAACATTGCCAGTATGTGGCAAGAATACTGTTGGTAGTCAGCAACTGGGATCTAATCAATCTTGTATACATCTGCAGGCCATTTGACTGTCAAGAGCGATGTCTATAGCTTCGGGGTTGTCCTTCTAGAAATGTTATCTGGGCGTCGAGCTGTGGACAAGAACAGGCCATCTGGGGAACGCAATCTGGTGGAATGGGCGAGACCTTACCTTGCCAGCAAGCGAAAAATCTTCCGAGTCCTAGACGCCCGCTTAGAAGGGCAGTATTCGTTTGTGGGAGCTCAAAAAGCTACTGCGCTAGCACTGCAGTGCTTGGCATCAGAAGGCAAGTTCAGGCCAAGTATGGAAGAAGTCGTCTCTGCCTTAGAAGACCTGCAAGAGGCAAAGGATGCTGCGAGGAATTCTCATCCTCCGCAAAACTGTAGGATCCAGAGCAGTAGCACCGGACACAGATCGCGAAGAGCCAGTTGGCAGGCCGGAAACGGGAATGCTGCTTATCCTAGACCTTCGGCTTCTCCTCTTTATGCGTAGCTGAACTGTCAAGGAAGTGCCGCAATTTTTCTTTTTGCAACTCGGGCCGTTCTCAGGGACGGGAGGGAGATTGAAAGAAGGCAGCTTGGAGGCACGTCTCCCATACTCTTGCTGTAATAGTATTGTACAGTTCACGGTCTCCCATAGTATCTTGAGATGGACAGGCACGACGGCGGTGGTGTGGCCGGGGGCGTCGGAGAGAGAAAGATGTACGTCAAAGATCGGGCCAGAGAGGGCCTCTGTTCTCCCTCCCCCCACCTTCTGTATTGTATGTAAGCTTGCTGCATTTTTCTGCTCCTTCTGTGGGTTTTGGAAGCAGCGTCTCCCTTCTTGTAGTGTCTTTTCTTCTTTGCCTTGTAACATATGCTTCTTCTTGCCCCTCGATTCACAAAAAATATATATATATATATATATTTATATTGGATGCAGCTTTTGCCGGATGCAATGCCGTCGGTCTCTTGATGCGGGCCTCCGATCGCTCTCGATCCCTGCACGGTCCGTCGATTGCCGACATGTGCCCACTCTTCTTTTTTTCCCCCCCACTTATTCCTCGTGCATCCCTCGGGCCAGTTTCAGGAAAACCACCAAGGAGGTGGAGGTGTGTGTTTCGCTGTGCATCACAGTATTTCTCTATCCTCATTATGAGGCGCCTTTGTTTTTCCATGGTTTCAGTTTGAACTTTGAGAAGTATATTACTTAAGCTAGGAACCGTCTGTTGGAATTACCATGATGAGCCCGGACCTGGTCCACAGCCGGAGTGAGTGATACCGACGGGATTCGGCTCGGGGTCATGGGGGATCATGTTCCTCACGTGACACAGATTGTCTGATGGTGAGGTCATGCCTTACCATGAGGTAAGAAGTTACTCCTCCGAAGGGAAGATTTTTTTTAAAAAAAATGATAGCCATCCGTCCATGTCTCCGTTACAGTCGCCTTGCGTCTGTCATGGAGGCGATCACTCCACTTGATTGCGTAGGAACGATGGAGAAAACTTGAGAAAGGAACTTCCGTCCGTCTATGACCGATGATCGGTCCTCCCACTCTGTGATCCTTTTCTCTTTTATGTTTTACAAGGTGATCTAGTTGATCAAATAATTATAATTTGGGTTATTTGTATTAAAATGATCGTTAGATGTGAATTTATAAAAAAATTGTTCTTAAAAATATATTAATAAATATGATTACATAAAATTTAATTATATAAAAATATTATCATCGCAATCGCATAGGTATTGAATACTGTTATTGGTATTTTTAAAAATATATAAAAAAATTTCAAGATCGATCTTTTATAGATTCACATCTAATAATAATTTTTATACAAAAAAAAGTCTTTATAATTTTTCCTCAACAGTAATAAGTGTTCCAATTCTAGCATGCTTGTTATTTCTATCATAGGCGAGAGTTAATAATTAACACCCCCATATAATCTCCCAGTCTTTTAATCTTATAATGTTATTTCTATCATAATCGGCTTTCCCTTCCGGTCTACAAAATGTGTAGAATATGGTGGTGCGACGCCAGTCGTCGCTCACCTGAGGCTGGGTAAGGATGCACCTGACTACACCCAAATATACGTCATCCTGATACGAGGTACCAGGGACGTCAACCTGCTCGCCCTTGTAGACACGCCATTTCTGACGTTACGGCGAGAAAATTTTATATTATACCGTGATGCCCCAAAGTGGTTTATATTTTTTTTTATTTGAGTGATTTCCGTAATCTTGGTTAAATTACGTTTATTTTGTGAAAGAAAAAAAATTGAAAAAATGTATATATAAATAAAGAGAAAAAGAAATTCAAAAAAATGTGTATAATTATGTTTATAACGTAATTGATTTTCTTCAATAAATTTATTTTTGTAAGTATATATATATAAGTGATTACTATATATGAAATTGATAAAAATGTATTTATTAAAAAAGTAAAAAGACATAATAACCATAAAAATAAACAAAAAAAATATAAAGAAAGCAAACAAAAATAAATAAAATAAGACAAACAAAATAATAAAAATAATTCATATTATCTCCATGTCTTTTTCTATCCTTCTATTCCCTTCCCTATCTCTCGCGTAACCCCCCACTCCCTGTTCTCACCCCTCTCCCCACGGCACACACAGACACACACACACATGCCCCCACTCTCCATCACTCTCTCTTTTCTCTCCAGTGAACCGATCACACAGATCCCTGGGGAGAAGATCCTCTCGAGACCATTCCTCTCTCTGCCAATAGCCGTTGCCTTCGGCCACCTCCCACCTGCTAACAGCATCCCAACCCACTCCCTCTCTTCTCGACGACAGCCACCTCCACCTCCATTCTCTCCCTCCGCAGCCACCTGCACACGCCGCCGTTGTCCCTCGCATGCACGTCGCCACCCGCTAGCGCCCCCGTCGCTGCCGTCGTCGTCCGGTCGCCGCGCCCCCATCACCGTCTCCCCTCCGCCAACCGACGCCGTCGTCATCGTCTTCACCCCACCTGCGTATGCACGCCGGACGCTACCACGAAGCCGCCGCTCTCCGCCATTGCCATCTGCACCGACCCCCGGCACCACCTCGTCGTCGCCGTCAACCACCGTCGGACGCGAGCTCATCACACCGGCATCCCCCACGACGCCGCAGCCCGTCCAGGCCCCCCAGCCGCTGCCACCGGAGCACCCCGCCGGCCGCCATCGTCGTCCATCCCACGCCGCTG
This sequence comes from Amorphophallus konjac, assembly GCA_022559845.1. Classification (NCBI taxonomy): domain Eukaryota; kingdom Viridiplantae; phylum Streptophyta; class Magnoliopsida; order Alismatales; family Araceae; genus Amorphophallus; species Amorphophallus konjac. The sequence goes on along the minus strand of JAHNEJ010003217.1, from coordinate 110,225 downwards.
CCATCGTCGCCACCTCCCTGCCGCAGCTGTCGGGCTCACCAGCCGTCCTCGCCACAGCGCACCCCCCTCTCCTTTTCTCTCCTGTCGCCGGTCTCCCGCGGCGAGCTCCCCGCCGCAGTTTTTTTTTCTTTCCCCCTCTCTTCCCTTTCTCCACCTTCGTCTTCCTCCTCCTCCCTCTGCCGTCCTCTTCTCCTCTCTCTTCCTCCACCTCCTTTCAATACAAACATATGGTTGTCCATTTTTGAAAAGTAAAAGCTGTTGTCGTGAAGGAGTCTCCGTGTTTCTGGCCGGTTAAGACCCTTATCTACCATCTTGATGTCTTCTTAGCCTGACTTCGGGCTTAGACCAATGCAAGCGCGTCACCTACGGTGCGACGGCGTCTGATTCCGGGTCAGCGTCGCGCGGTTGGTCGTTTGGATTCCAAGGTGTTTCATTACATATCATCTAGAGTTGTGGGGAAATAGACCCGGGTCGGGCAAATCATTTACCTTGAACACTTTTTGGGTGAATCCCTGTGGTCGGAAGCAACTGGGAGCCTAAGCATGGCATGATAGTATTGTCGTCAGGATAAGTCTTAGCCGGCGGGATTATCATTCGAGGAATCTAGAGGCCCAAATCAACCTAGATGTGCACTTAGGATGCCTGGGAGGTTAGTAAGAAACCCCTATTCTCATGCAAGTCAGATGTTATATCGAGTGGTCATCGTGCATTAGTAAAAACAAAAAAAATAATAAACAAACCAAAAACAAACAAAAAAATGACAAATCCAAAAATCCAAAAAAAAATAGAAAAATGTATATGCACAAAAAAAATGGAAATATAAAAGACCAAAAAACACAAACAAACAACAAAATACAAAAAAAATGAATACACCTACAAAAATAAAAATCACATCTTTGCATGATCGCATCTGTATGCACCATTCATTTTAAACTCTCGTTTGCATCCGTGTGCTTGTCTGTCACATTCATCATCCTCTTTTATCATTGCCTTTGTTGATAAAGGCTTGCCCCTTGACTCGTTATCAAGAATGGTTCTTCATCATATTTGCTCATTGAGCAAGGGACAAGTCAGAACAGAAATACTGACTTGTTTGCTTAGATGTATGCAGGGATTCGAGAGGCAAGAAAGAAGCAGCGAACCAAGCATAAAACATTTTATTCCACTCCCAATCAAAACAAACAAAATCGGAGGCTACATTAAGTTCCACCTCCTCTCTCCACGTTACTTGTCCCGCCACTCTCCGGGCAAGACGCTCTTGAGGGTGCTACCCAACCATGAAAAGCGGTACTTCTACCGCTCTATGCTCCTCTTCCGATCTCTACACCCCGGCGTGGATCTGCAGGGGCGGCAAAGAAGCTACTAACACGAAAGCCACGCTCTCGTGCTCTTTGGTAGCGTTCCTCGCCATCTTTCAGCCACTGCTCGGCAAGGCCGAGATTGGTCCTCAATTCAAATAATTGGGCTTCCAATGCCCTCTTCTCTTCCTTCTCGATTGATCTCTTGGCCTTCTCTCGTTCCCTGTCCTTTTCTCTCTCGGCTCGTTCTCTTGCTCTATCTTCTCTCTCCAGCTGGAGGGTGATCTTTAGCTCCACAGCGTCCCTTGAAGAGTCCTCACCTGGATGACGCTGCAGTTCCTCTTCTAGCTCGACTATTCTAGCTTCTTTCTATGCGGCATACGCAAGTGCCTCCGGTGTTTCTTTCTCCTGCCATACGTTTCATCTCAGACATATGGCAAGGTTTGAACATGGGATATTAAACGGTGAAACCCTCACCTGTGCAGAAAGCATCCCTTCTGCCTCCGCAGCCCGCTGTGTGGTATGAGCAAGCTGCTCGTGGAGTAGATCCAATTCTGAAGTAGGAATCCATAGACTGGAAGAAACGCCGTCTGCCCCCATCGCCGATGAAACTGCATCGAGCTGGGCACGCTGTGTACACACATGAGAGGTGACATTTAAGTAGTTAGCGCCATAAATCATATCAGGAGCATGTACATATACACTTACTGATGAACCCAGAGCCGCTCGGGTGTCATTCAACTCTTGCTCCGTGTCCACCAAACGAGCTCGTAAGTTTGTTATTATGGTGTCACGGGCATCCTACAGTTATGGCTCTTGAAGTTCACAAAAATTCAAAAAAAACATAAATTGTAAAAGACAAAAAATAAAAAAATGGTGTTTTTACTTTACCTCCACAAGCCCTCCAAGCTGGAGTCTCTCCGCATACATTGCCCTGTAGAGCCGTAGGTAATCTTCACTGTCTTGCGCTTGTGATTCCACGAGCGTGCCACCCCGTTGCCAGTCTTCATACTGTTCGGGGAAGCGCATCCTCCAATCAACGCAGGTTCCCGGCCCACGCGTCTTCTTCCCGACGCTGGGTGAGTTGGTCATATCCACCCATTCTTGGGCAAGCCATAGGGTCCTCATGGCTAAGCGTAGCCTTAGTGGCTCAATTTCATTCAAGCAATAGAGCTAGAGGTCCCGCCCGAACCGAGCACGACTTCCAATTACCCATGGCTGGTCGACATCGACCATATTCGAGTAAGGCCTCCAGTTCACCTACGTTGGGTTATATATATCTGCTTAGTTACCCAAAAATACAAAAAAATGGTAAAAAATGAACAAAACAAAAAAAAAATAGAAAAGAGTATCCTACCATCGTTGCAGGGAACTCTTGTAGCTCCCGTCTCAATACCATCAGTTGGTAGGATAGTGGTGATGTACTCATGATGGGTTGCCACCGCCTAGTCAACGGGATCGTCATTGGCCGCCAGTGTCGAGCTCTCCCCATTGGAATATATTAGTAGCTCCATAGATACAACATCATGTGTCATTGGCATCAACAAAATACAAAAAAAAATCATAAAATAAAAACCACAAAAATAATCTTTTACCTGGATGAAGGGCGTAAACCCATTTATTGTCACCTCTCGGCCTGTCCTTTGCGACATACCTGTGAATAGATGCGCTAGTACGGCAGCTCCTCAGGCGTACTGTCCTACTCTCTCCAAATCCACGAGCAGCTCCAGGAAGCGGCAGTGTATATATATTGTCTCCCTTGGAGCCCAGTAGCAACTTGCCCAACAGAAAGATGAGGAACCTTCTCAGATCCATGTTGGTCCTTTCCCAGTTACTGGCGTCCACGAAGTATACGGCACGGGCACCTCTTTCTGCCCTTTCCATGAATTCCTCCAGGGACTCGTCATCCCGTGGAAGAATGTCAGTAAGCCCTAACACCTTCATGATCGATGCCTTAGCTACTGACCTATTCTTCCGACCGTCAAGGTCCAGCCCCAACAACTTCTGGGCACCTTCTCGGTAGTCCGCGTAGGTGACGCCAGTCACCGCTTCCCCATCTACCTTCAGGCCTGTGATGGGGACCATGTCGTCCAGGCTGGGCACCATGTTCCCCCACGGCATCAGGAATGCCCGGCTCACTGGGTCCCATCTTTCATGCAGTGCTTGGATCAGGGCAAGGTCGAGCTTAATTGGCTCGATTCGGAGGAAGGCCCCGAACCCCATCACATCTAGCTTGGCCTTCTGGAAGTCCGGGAGACCTCGATATGCCGCCACTACCAGCTCCCACGAGATGTGCGATCGCATCATGCTCTGTACATACACAAGAAGTGAGAAAGGGGAGCCTTGCTAAGCAAGAAAGGAGAAGAAAGGATGAAGAAAGGAACTAAGGGATCCACGTACAAGCTGTGATCGGGTCCTCTCACTCAGTTGTCCTTCGACTTCTGAGAGTCTTCTGGAACTGCTACTAGATCTGCTCCTCTTCGAAGAGCGGGAAGACTCACCTTCTGCTCTGAAGCTAGATTCACCCTCCATCCTGATAAATGAGCAACACTCACTACCTCCCCTCCTTACAAACTTACACTCCTCAAATCTGCTCTCACGACTTTGGTACTTCCAAGTCGAGTGAAAAGGGAGGTATTTATAGGATTGGAAAGGAGGTGATCTGGATCTATCACCATCACCCCTAGAAACAGCCTTTACGGCAATGCACTCTCCTTTTACTCTCGCGCCCACTCTACCATGTGGAGTGATCGATTCGGGGGCGTGATTTGTTGACTTGTCCTCCCTATTCGGTCCAAATATTCCCCGTGTTCATTGTCCCGTTGCGACTACTGCTAGCGCAACGAAAGAAAACGGGGGACATTTATGCGGGAAACTAGAACCAGGGGCCGACGCTATTGAAATTACTGATAGCTTCCATTGCAAGCCATGGCCAAGGTGCCCTCGGATGCCACTTTGCCACGTCAGGCGAATGCTTCAGAGCCATGACATGGTCTGAAGATTCCCCGTGTTCCTTGTCCTATTACGACTACTTTCAGCACAAAGAAAGAAAATGAGGACATTCATGTGGGAATAGAGTACTAGAGGGCCGTCATTTCAAAGGCGGTGGCAGATTCTCTTTAAAAATCATGGCTATGGTGAGTCACCACTCCGTGTTTTAAGCAGAAATCTCGTCGAACATGTCTCGTGGTAGAGGAGAGCTGTAGACCCGAAGGAACGCATCTAGGACAAGCGAGCTGCCCTTAAACCAACCCATTCCACTCATACATCTATATAAGGGTTTGAGCCCGTCATGAGGAAAGAGTGGGTATGCAAGCCACTCACTAATCCTCGTCACCCTCCTGGTCACTTCTCTTCTCTCTTCTCTCCAAAGGCAAGAAGTCCCTCGGAGGCTTTCTATAGCTCCGTGACGCAGCAATTGCTTTGCCGTGCCACTAGTTCCCACTGGCTCTTTGGCGGTGCTCTTCACCGTCCTCCTGCTTCTCTCGCGACCCCGAGGGCCGCGAAGCTCTCGAAGTCAAGGCCGCTGGTCGAGCTGCCCTCCGTTCTGTCGAAAGAGACTGTACCAGCTCCAAGAGCTCCTCTACTGCGAGCTCCGATTCTGCCCTAATCTGCAACAACTCTGAGGGATTGATGTGTCCGTTCATTGTTTCTCCTAAAGCTTCATCAGTTGGGCCTCCAGTGCCCTCCTCTTGTATCAATCTCAGCGTCGCTCTATCCCTCCACTTCTTCTCACTCTCTCCTCGTCGTCTGAAGAGAACATCAGCACCAGGACATCTCAGGGGAAGCCCTTTGCTGTAATCGCCCCAGTCCTTCGGCTCCTGTCCGATGACAGGTAGCCGTCCTCCAGTGTCTCACATTCTAAACTGCCTCTATGAAAAGGAAAAAGGGAAGGGGATTCAAGGAGCATGCAATGACATCAAGGCTTGGCATTTATTCTAAAACGAGATACATTAGGGTTTGGGCACCTCAGGCCTCAGTTTCCCAAGCTCCATTACATAAGCCTTCCATAGCTCCCGATCCTCACTCACAGACACCATCGCCTTCTGTGGAACGCTTGCCTTCCACGCTGATTTGATCGCTGTCATGTCTATTGCATCATCATCCGTGCCCAACTCCCTTTCTTTAATCAAAGGAAGGACGGATAGCGTAGGGAAAGAGTGTCGCGGAAGGCCGATTTGCAGGTAACATCGGTGCGAGCTGTAAAGAACAAACTCAGTTGCACCAATAAACTGGTGTTCCGCATCAGGAGAGGATCTCGTGAGAAGTTCACGTCCAAGTAAACATGATGGCGCGTGAATAAACGCATCCCGCTCCAAAGTGTTGAAGTAAGTGCGCCAGTCTCCACGTGACTTCAGCCGGGGCATGCGATTAACCACCTTGCCGCTAAAACCCAACACATCAACTATGTGATAAAGGGGGCTTTGTTGGAAGATTCTGGAAGTAGTTCGGGCCTCCTCACAGTGATCAAATTTGAAGTGGAGATCAATCCAACAATTAAGGAGAAACATGCACCCATAGGGGGGCTGGCCCATGCTGGAAGCCGTAAGACCGCTGTAAAGGTAGGCGAGGACGGCTGGCCCCACTCTTTTGCCCTTCCATAGTCCGCAAATCGCGCCCAGCTGATCCTCCTCCATGATATTATCGGTGCTGGGGAAGAGGAGAGCTCCGGCCAAACATATCACGAATCCTTTCATGAGTCCTTCTAAGCATTCGTCACCTGTCAATCTTTCTAAAGCGCTCATGGTCCAGTCTGCGAGCTTTTGTACGTTGATTCCCTTCTGGGTCTGAACACCTTTAATGGCTCCGCAGGGCATGAAGCTCCCCAGAATTTCCTCAGAGGATGCCTTATTCCCCATGGGCAAAATTTTTATTTTGCCATCATTTCTGAATCTTTTTAAGCCAAGCAGGAGTTCCGCTTCCTCCAGAAGGATCATCGATTCAAAAGTAGGAAAGACGAAGGTGTGGGTTTCAGGGTGCCAAACCTCTACCAGTGCACCCATGGCTGCCCAGTCCATGCAGATCTTGTTATAATATTTGGCGTGGATAACCAGGCCTTGAAGGTGCCACTTTGAAATGAAAACCCTCATGTCGGTAGTAATGTTGGACGTGAGCTTTGACAGCCACGGCGGCTTGGAGAATTTCCTCGGGCCCGGAAAGAGAGGATACAGCTGAAAGAAAAGGAAAGAAAAGAATCAAGGGATAAGAAAAGACTCATGCAGGAAAAATAGAGGAAAAGGGCTAGGCTTACCATCCGCGACCAAATCCTTTCGCTCAGATCACCTTCAATGTCGATCAATTTCTTGAATTCGCGATCGAATCTTCCCCTTTTGGTAAGGCGGGAAGGTTCACCCTCCATCTCCAAGGACTGGGGCCTCTCTCTTCCCATCTCAAAAGAATAGAACACCCTTGAATGACATCTGGCTAAGAGCTAGGGGGTACTTATAGGAGGAAAGTTGGTAAAATGGTAAAAGTAAAGCATTAATGATGAGTTACCGTCATGGACTTTGACCGAGCGAATATGGTTTGCTTTGCATAGTGTTTTGATAGTCTCTGTGAATCACTTTGGTGTGCGGATTTCTTTATACAGTAGAATGTAATTTTATTTCTTATGCAATAATTGTGTGCTAACTGTCGATTGTAGGTATCACAAAAGAAAAAAAATGAAAAAATGATGATGAAAAAAAATATAAATAAAAAAAAATGGGATATCATGTCCCGCCCTTAAGTCACCTCGGTGACTGACCCCATTGCGTCTTGCATCTTACTATATGATATCTACACTGCTAGAGCATGTCAAGGACCTTACGGTCCGAATGAATCCGAGATCTGAGTTCCCCTTCAACAAAAACAGTGATGATCTCGGAAGAGTTCGAATCGTACGGATAGGCCGTTGAGTTGTGATAGTATGGGGACGACGGTTCCGTCCGGTGTGTCAGTACGTGGATAAACGGGCCCCGGCTCAGTATCAGCTCATCGGATCGGTATCCTGACCCAGTCTCCACAACTTAACAATATTATCCTTGGTTATCTTATATTTTCTTTTGTTTTATATTTTTCTTTTAAGCCCAGCATGCATTCATGTAGAACTTTGAGCTCATTGTGGAAAATCATTCGCTTACTTTGATTGTGTGAGCCGCTATGCTTAGATGCTTAAATATGAAATATTCCATTCCGAGTCGAGTACTAAGTTTCCCCAATGTTCTCTTGGGTTGATTTTCTGGAAGAAACTATTGTTTGGATTTGTCTCTAATTCATCTTTTCAATTTCCCTTAGACCCACCTTGGCTGCAGCACTTCCACAATGACTGGTAACCGCTCCCCAATGGTGAAACCTGCAGGTTTACGACCCAGGTACTTCCGCACCGTGAAGTTGGTCCTTTTAGTTTATTTGTGCCCCAATGCACACAATGTCCTTCTTAGTTTGTTTACCATCCAAATAATTGTTGATTTCGGAGGACCCTATTCAAGATTACTTCGCTGAAACTCGGGAAAGATTCCCATCATGTGATGTTAGAAGCGTGTCTCATCACACCTTGGCATCCGCTTTTCAGTCCACTCCATTTCATGACAATACACTTCGTTTCATTCCATTATACGTCCCTCCCTTACAAAGTGGATGCCAAGGCGGGGCAGCTGTAGACACGCCATTTCTGACGTTACGGTGAGAAAATTCCATATTGTACCGTGATGCCCCAAAGTGGCTTATATTTTCTTTTATTTGAGTGATTTCCGTAATCTTGGTTAAATTGCGTTTATTTTGTGAAAGAAAAAAAATTGAAAAAATGTATATATAAATAAAGAGAAAAAGAAATCCAAAAAAATGTGTATAATTATGTTTATAACGTAATTGATTTTCTTCAATAAATTTATTTTTATAAGTATATATATATAAGTGATTACTATATATAAAATTGATAAAAATATATTTATTAAAAAAGTAAAAAGACATAATAACCATAAAAATAAACAAAAAAATATAAAGAAAGCCAACAAAAATAAATAAAATAAGACAAACAAAATAATAAAAATAATTCATATTATCTCCACGTCTTTTTCTATCCTTCTATTCCCTTCCCTATCTCTCGCGTAACCCCCCACTCCCTGTTCTCACCCCTCTCCCCACGGCACACACATACACACACACACACACATGCCCCCACTCTCCATCACTCTCTCTTTTCTCTCCCGTGAACCGATCACACAGATCCCTGGGGGGAAGATCCTCTCGAGACCATTCCTCTCTCTGCCAATAGCCGTTGCCTTCGGCCACCTCCCACCTGCTAACAGCATCCCAACCCACTCCCTCTCTTCTCGACGACAGCCACCTCCACCTCCATTCTCTCCCTCCGCAGCCACCTGCACACGCCGCCGTCGTCCCTCGCATGCACGTCGCCACCCGCTAGCGCCCCCGTCGCTGCCTTCGTCATCCGGTCGCCGCGCCCCCATCACCGTCTCCCCTCCGCCAACCGACGCCGTCGTCATCGTCTTCAGCCCGCCTGCGTATGCACGCCGGACGCTACCACGAAGCCGCCGTTGCCATCTGCACCGACCCTCGGCACCACCCCGTCGTCGCCGTCAACCGCCATCGGACGCGAGCTCATCACACCGGCATCCCCCACGACGCCGCAGCCCGTCCAGGCCCCCCAGCCGCTGCCACCGGAGCACCCCGCCGGCCGCCATCGTCGTCCATCCCACGTCGCTGCCATCGTCGCCACCTCCCTGCCGCGGCTGTCGGGCTCACCAGCCGTCCTCGCCACAGCACACCCCCCTCTCCTTTTCTCTCCTGCCGCCGGTCTCCCGCGGTGATCTCCCCGCCGCAGTTTTTTTTTCTTTCCCCCTCTCTTCCCTTTCTCCACCTCCGTCTTCCTCCTCCTCCCTCTGCCGTCCTCTTCTCCTCTCTCTTCCTCCACCTCCTGCCGTGATCTCTCTCTACTTCTCTCTCTCTCTCTCTCTTTTCTCTCCCTCTTTCTCTTCTCTCTCCCTCACTTTCTCTCTTTTTCTTCCCTCCGTTCCCCCCTCCCTCAACCTCTCTCTCTCTTTGCATTTTTTTAAAAAAAAAAGTTTTTTTTTGAGTTCGCAGGGGGGCCTCGTCGCCCGTGCCCCCCCATTTGAACGAAGAGGCCGTTGCGGCCTCTTCTTTTTTTTTTGAGTTCACGGGGGGGCCTCGTCGCCCGTGCCCCCCCCATTTGAACGAAGAGGCCGTTGCGGCCTCTTCTTCTTCACCGGCCCGCCGCGCCGCCCTGCTCCGCCGCCGCCCTCCGGCCACGCCGCGACACCGCCGCCTCCCCGCTCCGACGCCGCCCCTGCGCCCGGGTCCCCCGCGGCCACCGCCTCCGGACGCTGCTCTGCCCCCCTGCTCGCCTCCGGCCATCTCCACCGCCACCGCTGCCGCCGTGCCCACCGCCGCCGCTCCCGCCGCGCGCTCCCCCTCCCGGCTTCTCTTTCTCTCTCCCTCTCTCTCCCTCTGAATCTCTCTCTCTTTCCCTCGTCCCTCTCTCTCCCTGCCGTATCTCTCTTTCTCTCTCCATCTCTCTGCTTCTCACTCCCTCTCTCTATTCCTCTCTTACTCTCTGTTTCTCTCTCTCCCGTTCTCTCTCTCTCTTTTTTTCCCTCTCTCTCACACCACCTCTCCCTTTCCCTCTCTCTCTATCCTCTCTGCTCTCCCTCTCTCCCGATCCCCCTCTCATCTTTCCCTTTTTTGTCTTTTTTTATTTCTCCCCCTTTCCCTGTACCGATCTCTCTCTCTCATTTTATTTCTTTTTTTTATTTTTATTTCTTCTCTCCCTCATTCTCTCTTTCCCTCTCTCTCTCTCCATCCGATCTCCCTCTCTCTTCTTTGATTCTCTTTCTCCCCTTTTTCCCCCCCCTCTATCTCATCTCTCTCTCTTTCTCTCTCTCTCTCTCGTATCTCTCTCTCTCCCATATATATTATCTATATATATTATATACATATATATCTCATCATATTCTGTATTTTTATTTATTTTCATTTATTGTCTGTTTTCTTTTAATCTTACACTCTTCTTCTTCTACAAAAAAAAATTCTTAAAAAAATATGTATATATAAAAGGCCTAATCAATTCCTGGAGTCTGCTGTAAAGGCACCCCGCCGTGCTGTGTTCGCGTCTCCGACACGTATTCTCGAGCCCGTCATCGGCCGCCCAGGTTAACCTGTAATGCCCCGAATTTTTCGGATATTTTTCGGATCATTTTAGTGGGTCTCGGAGTGTATTTTGTGCTTTACACGTGTTTTTCCCTGATGTGCCTTCGGAACTCTTTGCCGGGCAAACCGTGGCGTTCTCCGACTCCGGGACGTTACCACTGCGTTGTGCTCTTCCCGAGGATCGCGGAGGTAATTTTTCATAATTTTTGGAATTTCTGTAATTTTCAGATTTTCCTATATATACTAACTGTAATATCCCGGACCTTTCGGATCCTTCTTCGTGGGTCCCGGATCTGGTTTTCAGAGCGTCCGGTTCTGTTGTGTCTGAAATTTCGTTTCGGACATCTTTCGTGTTCGGATCGGCGCGATCCGGAGTCATTTCGGAGGCCCGGAGGAGTTCCGCGACTTTTCCGCGTGTGTTTTCCGATTCCCGGTGTGTGTTTCGGCTTTTTCTTCGGAAGCTCGCTGCGGGCGAACCGGGCGGTTCACCCGGGCACGAGTGGTACCGTTGCGATCGGTGCGTTCCGAGGATTCCGGAAATGTATTTGTCTATTTTTCGGTATTTTTTTGAAAAATTGGAATTTTCTATATATTCCCATTTCCTTTTCTTTTTCTTTTCTTCTTTCTCTTTCTTCTTCTTCCTCCCTTCTCTCCCGTGCGTTTCCACCGTGACCGCCCTCTCTCCCGGTGCTAGCCCCGGCGCCACCACATTCGGCTGCGGATTGCGGCGAGGCGACGGCGTCGTGGCGTAGGCGGCGGTGTGGCGATCGCGGCGGTGTTCGGTGCTCGGTGAGGGCGTGGGGAGTTCGTGAAGCTTCAAGCGATTCTTGAGGATCGGCAACGATCCGCCGCGTTTCGGGCAACCCCGAGGTAGGGTGACGTTCCTTAGCTTCTTGTCGTTCGTTTCCGTGATTTATAGGCCGAGGGGAGGCCGAGAGGGGCTTGTTTGAGCATGCTTGGGGGTTTTTCCATGATTTGGGGAGAGTCGTCCGATCTATGGATTTGATGCATGAATTCGCGTTTTGATGGCCTAGAATCATGCTAGGGGTCCCCGGGGGCCTTCCCCTTTGATTTCCCCCTCTCCGGTGGAGGTATGGGGGCGTGGATGGTGTTTTTGGCCGTTTCCCGCCGTTCTCGGTTTTCCGAGATGATAGCGGTCTACCAGTGGCCGCGTTCACTGGTAGCGGTCGGGTGGGGACCGCCTTCACCAAGGTTTTCGACCGTTGGGGCTTGTTCTATCGGCAGGCGGTCGCGGTCTTGCGACAGACCGCGACTGCTGGTGGCGGTCAGGGGACGACCGCTTTCACCATGGGGTCCGACACGGTCTTCGAGACGGTTTTTTTGATCGTTGGAGTCTGGTCGCGGTCTCCTGGAGACCGCTATCAGGTGAAGACGGTCATCAGGCGACCGCGTTCACTTTTCGCGCACCAGGGTGGTCGCGGTCCCAGGAGGACCGCGACTAGGTGCCTGGGTCGACCGCGACCACGGGAGGCGGTCCTCCGGTGACCCCGACTCCCTTTCCTCGCCGATTCAAATCCCGGACGAGCTAGTCTCGATCCCTGTGCTGACCCGTGGTCCGACTGATGCGGGGCATCATGTGGGGGCTACACATGAGGGTGCCGTGGGGTCCCGGGAGGTGGTGATTTCGGATTGTGTCATCGTGCGTTAGTGTGGGTACAAGGAGCGTTCCTCGTACCTGTGGTTGCGACGTTATTTTCCGTGACTTGAGAGTCTACTCCTTCAGTGACCCTCCACTAGTCGTAGCCAGGGTTTGCCGTCCCGCCCCGACCCGCACTGACCCGCACGACCCGACCCGACCCAGGCGGGCGCCGGGTCGCGCGGGCCGTGGGTCGTGGACGGGACGGACCGACCCGCTCTGTCCCGTGCGTCTCGCCACGTACCGGTGCGGTGCGAGGCGGGACCCGGCTCGGTACGAGCGGGTCGGGGCGGGTCGGGGTGGGTCGGGGCGCCGGAGGTGGGAGAGGGGGGCGGTGGGGGGCCGCAGCAGGAGGCGGTGGGGGGCCGCAGCCGGAGGGGGAGGTGGGACCGTGGGAGAGGTGGGGGGGCGGTGGTGGCCGCCGGAGGTGGGAGAGGGGGGCGGTGGGGGGCCGCAGCAGGAGGGGGAGGGGGAGGTTGGACCGTGGGAGAGGTGGGGTGGGCGGTGGTGGCCGCCGGAGGTGGGAGAGGGGGGCGGTGGGGGGCCGCAGCAGGAGGGGGCGGGGGGGGGGCCTGAGGTGGGAGAGGGGGTGGTGGGGGGCCGCAGGAGGTGGGAGAGGGAGGGGGCGGTGGGGGCGGGGGGGAGAGATCTCGGTGGTGGGGCCACCGGAGGTTGGGGGGCGGTGGGGGAGGGGGGAGAGGTGGGGGGGCGGTGGTGGCCGCCGGAGGTGGGAGAGGGGGGCGGTGGGGGGGCGCAGCAGGAGGGGTAGGGGGAGGTGGGAGAGGTGGGGGGGCGGCGGTGGCCGCCGGAGGTGGGAGAGGGGGGCGGTGGGGGGCCGCAGCAGGAGGGGGCGGGGGGCGCCAGACGTGGGAGAGGGGGTGGGGGGGGCGCAGCAGGAGGGGGGCGGGGGGCGCCGGAGGGCCGCAGCAAGAGGGGGGCGGTGGGGGGCCGCAGCAGGAGGGGGGCGGGGGGGCGCCGGAGGTGGGAGAGGCGTCGGAGGGCCGCAGCAGGAGGGGGAGGGGGGCGCCGGAGGTGGGAGAGGCACCGGGGCAGACCGGGTCGCAGTGCGACCCACCCGACCCGACCCGTCCCGCGCAGAGACCGGGTCGGCCGGGTCGGACGGGTCGACAAACCCTGGTCGTAGCCCACCAGTACGAGGTGCTGGTCTGACCTGGGAGTGGTGTACGGGCATTCACCTTTGAGATGGTTTGTGGACCGGTTACCGTAGGCCCCTCGTCGGTAGCCAGAGTCCGGCTACGGGGGAAAACTGGTCAGAGGACCAGACCTAGTGACGCAAGGTCTGTGTGTGCACACGTGGTTGGGGGCGGTTGGACCCACGTCGACGGGCGTGACCCCAGCTAGTTACTTATTTGTGGTTACTTGTACGGTGTCTGCGCCTCGGGTAGGACCTACCACGTCAGGCGGTTCACATGCGACGCGGTGTAAGACGTCAGGGGACGCTACCGGCTGTGCTTCTAGTGGGTGGTACTCCTATCGAGTACGGAGTGACAGACTGTCAGTCGTGTGTTTCCGACCTTCGGGTTTCGTCGGGTTGGCCGTTGAGCTTCGGTCTTCTTACCGTGGCACGGGTGTCGGTGTGCGTGCCATGGGACCTTTGTTTTGTAGAGTACAGAGCTTTCTTTTCCGAGGTACTCTCCTACCGCTAGTGTAGTGGTTTCTCGTTTTACGAGGTAGGTTTCGAGTGATCCCTACTGAGTCTTGTTCCGAGACTCATTCCCTGCGTGTTTTCACCGTGTTTCAGGTGAGGCGCCGCCCCAGGGGAGCGCGTCTGGGGTGCAGTGTGGTGCGGGTGCCCAGAGGTAGTGCCAGAGATCAGAGCCGGGGTATGCCCCGTGTAGCTGTACTTTTCTTTCTTGTCACTGTACTAGTTGTGGACTACTGTTGCTGTTGTTGTTATTTTATATTGTGGACCATGTAAAAAGTTAATTTATTTCCTGCTTAATATTATAACTGTTTAATTTCTGCAATTATTTGTGATGCTTGTGTAGTTTCCACACCATCCTTTTAACCCTTCCGAGTCTTCGGGCTCGTGGGTGGCGGTGCGAGTCTCGGGTTATCGGGCCTTCCCGGTAATCGGATTCTCGGGTCGTTAAAGCTGGTATCAGAGCGCGGTTGTGGAATTACATGACAATCATAGGTAATTGTAGTGGTCCACAAGTCCACAGCGATGATGTACATGTGACGCTGGCATTGAGCACCGCGGGTTTATTTTGACCTTGCCATTTTCGTGTTTTCTGTCTTGTGCTTTAGGAGCGAGTATGGCGCCGAGGAGGAGCTCTCGCTCTCAGCAGGGGCAGTCGGCTGGAGGTCAGGAGATCTAGCAGGGGGTCCAGGGGGACCAGGAGGAGCATAGCAGAGCGCCACCGGGAGCTACCGAGGCCGCGGCTACTGCGAGGGTTCCGGGGGCCGAGGATTTCTTCCGTGGCATGTACCAGCTTATGTCTCAGCAGTTCGGCGGAGAGGCTGGTGAGGGCTCGTCAGTCAGGGGTGAGCCAGCCGAGCAGTGATGGACTTCATGCAGTTCCATCCACCTTACTTCAGCGGCCAGGCAGACCCTGATGCAGCTCGCGATTGGCTTGATGAGATGGAGCGGGTGTTCAGTTCTGCGAAGAGTGTTGCCGAGGATAGAGTGGTGTTGGCCTACAACCAGTTGCAGGGTACGGCTAGGAGGTGGTGGTCTTCCGAGTGGAAGACGTCTTTTCAGCTTCGTCCACTTGAGCAGATCGAGTGGGATGATTTCGTCAGTGCTTTCGAGCGTACGTACTGTCTAGATTATGTTGCTATGCAGCGGATGCGGGAGTTTCTGGAGCTGGTGCAGGGTGACATGTCCGTGTTGCAGTACAGGGCCCGATTTGTCGAGCTGGGTCGGTATGCACCTCACATCATGGATCATGAGAGGGTGAAGACCGCGAAGTTTGTGTAATGCCCCTGGTTTTTCGGATCCTCGTTCATGGGTCCCGGATCTGGTTTCTCGGAGCGTCCAACTTTGTTGTGTCTGAAATTTCGTTTCGAACATCTTTCGTGTTCGGATCGGCGCGATCCGGAGTCGTTTCGGAGGCCCGGATGCGTTCCGCGGCTTTTTCCGCGTGTGTTTTCCGATTCCCGGCGTGGGTTTCGGCTTTCCCTTCGGAACCTCGTTGCGGGTGAACCGGGCCGTTCACCTAAGCGAGTGTGGTACCGTTGCGATCAGTGCGTTCCGAGGATCGCGAGGGTGTGATTTTCTATTTTTCGGGATTTTTTCGATTTTCCGGATTTTCCTATATATACCACCCTCTCTCTTCCTCTCATTTCTCACTCTCACCCTCTCTCTCTTCTCCCACTCTCTCCTCTCACTCTCTCCTCTCCGGCGGCCTACGGACCGAGGTAGGGGCGAGGCGGGGCGATGCGGGGGAGGAGGACGGTGAGGATGGGTCGAGGATCGAGGCTCGAGGGCGCGGTGAAGCTCGGCCGTGAGTTCGTGGAGCGGTGAGGCTTCAACGGCGTTTTCTTCGTGGATCGGCGTCCACGGTGCACGAAATCTTCGGTGGAGGTAGGGAGATGGACCCCCAGCTCGTGCACTCCCTTTCCCGCGAGTTTCGTAGGCCGTGGTGAGCCGAGCGGGTGGAATCGGGGTTTTTTGGGTAAAACCCATGTTTTAGGGCTTGTGGGCCGATCTCTCGTTTTACGGTATTTTTGGCCGATTCGAGGCCTTAGATGCATGCTAGGGGCTATTTGGGGGCTTCCCCCTTGATTTCCCCCTCTCCGGTGGAGGCATGGGGGCGTGGTTGGAGTTTTTGGGCGTTTCCACCATTTTTCAGGCGCGGACTAAGAACGCGCTATGCTCCAGTAGCGCGTTCTTGATGGTCGCGCTGCCCCGACGGGGCGTGTTCATCAGAGAAGATGAACAGTATGGCGGTTCCTGTCGCGCTATAGGGCTATGGCGCGTTCTGGACTGTCGCGCTATGGAAACATAGCGCGACCTGCCTTGTCGCGCTATAGGCTCCTAGCGCGTTCTGCTTGAACGCGCTATGGACCTATAGCGCGTTATTGAAGTGACCATCCGGGCTGCCTGGGGCGGGCGGTCTGCGGCTGATCGTGCCCCCCTTGAGCCGTGTGTGTCCTGGACACCCCGTGGAGTTCCGTGACCGTGTCTTTGGGTGTCCAAAGGTTTGGGTTACCTCGATAAGCATGCCCGTAAGTTTAAGGGTCCGGGTGACCTTCTAGTGTTCCGATTGTGTTGTGTTGGTCTCCGGTCGACCCGTTTGTGACCCAGTGGTCGACCTTTGGCCTTGCGAGTGTCCCGGGCACCCCGTGGGTTTTGTTACCGTGTTTTGGGGTGTCTGGAGGTACCGTGCTACCTCGATAAGCGTGCCAGTGGGCTTGGTGGGACCAGGTGACCCCAGGTGTTCCGGGCTCCCGTGTTCGTGCCAGATCGTGTCACCGTGTGTCGGTGTATGTGCGGTGGGGTCTCCCCCGCATGTCGTGGGTTTCTTTGGAAGGTGATTCCCGTGTGGGCCACGTGTTTGGCCTTGGACTGCGAGTCCAGTTATCCGGCCTGGGGGTGGAGGTTTCTCGCTTGTTCCAAGATGGGAAATCGGCAAGGCAGCTTGTGTGCTGCCCTGGGAATCGTGCCTCTATGTTTTTCCATGTGGCCATGGTCCCTTGCGTTCCCTTCCTGAGGGAACAGTCTTGGTGGCTTGTGATCTGTCTCGGTATTCGTGATATCGTGATTTTGGACCTAGAGATTGGGCTAGATCGACGGCCTTGTGCTGTTGCGTGCAACGGTCTTGACCCCGAGTCTTGTGACTCAAGGACCGTTGGCTGTAGTGTGTCTAGAGGACTGTCCAGAGTCCAGTGGCTTAAGTGCCACTCGAGTTTTCTCGACTCTTGTGCACGGTGCGTGCGTGGCCGTGGACTGCGAGTCCTGTTTCTTCTCCGACTGTGGTCACCGAGCGACGGGGCCGGTACGCGGGGTTGTCCCCGTACGTCGTCGGATTCGGACGTTGTTTTCCGTTGAGTTGAGAGTCTACTCCTTCAGTGACCCTCCACTAGTCGTAGCCCACCAGTACGAGGTGCTGGTCTCACCTGGGAGTGGTGTACGGGCACTCACCTTTGAGGCGGTTTGTGGACCGGTTACCGTAGGCCCCCGTCGATAGCCAGAGTCCGGCTACGGGGGAAAACCGGTCAGAGGGCCAGACCTAGTGACGCGTGGTCTGTGTGTGCACACGTGGTTGGGGGCGGTTGGACCCATGTCGACGGGCGTGACCCCAGCTAGTCACTTGTTTGTGGTTACTTGTTCGGTGTTCGTGCCTTTGGTAGGAACTACCACGTCAGGCGGTTCACCTGCGGCGCGGTGTAAGACGTCAGGGGACGCTACCCGCTGTGCTTCTAGTGGGAGGTACTCCTGTCGAGTTGGGAGTGACAGACTGTCAGTTTCCGTGACTTTGACCTTCGGGTTTCGGTCGTGTTGACCGTTGAGTTTCGGTTGGCTCGCCGTGACGCGTGTGTTGGTTTTCGCGTCATGAGATTAGTGCTAGTGGCTTTACCGAGGTTGGGTCTTGTTGTGCGGTACCCGCGATCGGATGGTCGGGGTTGCACCTTGGACAGCGTGTCCAGGTCGGCTGTGTCCGCGGGACAGACCTCTACGGCGTGGTTGCCGTGTGTTCTTACTTCGGTAGGTGGTACTAGCGTGGTTCGGTAGCTTCGACTGCATGATCGAGGTCTGCCTTCTGGCAGTAGGAGTAGCTGCAGTGCCGAGTTTTTGACTGGCCACCGGTTTGCTGTTCCTACTGTAGTTGTAGCTCTCCTTTCCGCTACCGCCGTTGTTTCCGGTTGGGGTTCCGCGGGATCCCTGCTGAGTCTCTGTTTTGGAGACTCATTCCCTGCTTTTCAGGTGTGGCGGTTCTTCCTCGAGGTTCGAGGGTGCGGAGCGGAGGTCCTCAGTTGCCAGCTTGCCGGGCCGAGTGTTCACTTGGTATGTGGTACGTTTTACTGTTTTAGACTGTACTTTCTGTTGGACTGGACTCTGTAGTAGTTGTTTATTTATTTCTGTTAATTTTGAGTTGATCTGCTTTATTTCCTATTTCTTTGTGCCTCCACACTCCTTTTAGCCCTTCCGAGCCCTCCCGGCTCGTGGGCGGCGGTGCGAGTCTCGGGTTATCGGGCCTTCCCGGTAATCAGATTCTCGGGTCGTTAGAGCTGGTATCAGAGCAGTGGCTGTGGACGTACATAGGAATTCAAGATATTGCAGTGATCAGAGTCCGTAAGGTCCAGTACAGTCGGCAGCTGGCATAGGGTTTCGTGCTTATTTTCCGCCTAGTTTCTCGCTTGAGAGCTTGAGTGCGCTGTGCGGCGCTGTGAAGGTGGTTGCTGTCCGCGGCTTTCGTGCTAGCATGGGATCTAAGGATCGAGGTCGAGAGCCTTCTCCCTCATCGGTGGTGGCCCTGGTTATGCTGCGTTGGGCAGAGGTTGCTGGCAGGCGTGAGTTCGCGGTGCTACGTTCGAGGAATCTGCGGTGTGGTCAGGTGGCTGGAGAGGACTGTTTGTGGTTAAGTGGCCGTGAGCGCGCTCTGAGGGAGCTGCTATCGGTTTTGGCCACTCCAGCTTGAGATTTATCCAGCCCCTGAGGTGTTCAGGTTGTGGTTTAAGGTGGCAGAGCGGGTGTTCTGATCGAGAAGTGTGCTCCGGTGAGCGGAATATCTTCTCGGTGAGCT
This sequence comes from Amorphophallus konjac, assembly GCA_022559845.1. Classification (NCBI taxonomy): domain Eukaryota; kingdom Viridiplantae; phylum Streptophyta; class Magnoliopsida; order Alismatales; family Araceae; genus Amorphophallus; species Amorphophallus konjac. The sequence goes on along the minus strand of JAHNEJ010003217.1, from coordinate 91,392 downwards.
GCTGATTTGTCGAGCCTGATGTCCTTGTCGTGCTCTGTGGCATCAGAAATGACGTGTCGGTCCCGATTGTTTTGATGGATTTCAAGGCAGGATTGGGCTGTGGCGTCCCAGTAAGTTTTGCTCCTGCGCTCTTGTGTGCGAATGGGGTGTGTTCGCCTTGGATTTGGTCTGAGGTGTGAAGGTTCCGCGGTGAGTTTCGGGACTCGAGGATGAGCGTCGGCGGTTGTCGTTACGGCTCGTGTTGCGGCTCTTGGCATGCCGTGTTGCAGTTCGAGGAATTGCAGCGGTGATGCATCGAGAGATGCTGTGATGGTGGTCCGACGTGACACTCGTCGAGTGTGTCGGAGGCGCTGACCTGATGGAAGCGATGGTTTTCCTTGGTGCTGGATGGTGCTGTTTCCAGCGTGCGCGAGGTTCGAGGTCAGGTCGAGCGTGGAGTTCTTCCGTTGGTCAAAAGTGCGCTGGTTTCTCCTTTGGTTGGAGAGATTGCGTTCGGCTAAGGATCGTCGTCTTGCATTGTGTGTTCAGATTGGTTGGCCTTGTGTGCCATGAAGTCCGTGCGAGACGTGCTCCTTGTCTTGGCAGGGTGGTTGCCTGTGAGAAGTCGTGCCCATTCCCTTGTCATGTGAGGGTGCTGGCGCTGTTCCGGAAGGACGAGTGCTGGTTGGGCGATGTTTGCTTTCTCGGCTGTGCGCGTGAATCAGAGTGCGCAGCGGAAGCGTGGTGGGCTTGTGACCCATTGGTTCAGGATCGTAGCGTTGATTGCTACGGGCGGATTCCTGAGTTTGCGTTGAGCATCGGAGGATGGGTTCCTCGGTGTGAAACGTGTTGTTACCGTGCCGTTGCTTGAGGTATTATGGTTGTTGGCAATGGCAGGATGGAGTGTTGGGGAAAAGTGCTGACTAGTGCGCCGCATGAGTACCATGTTCCTGTGTTGGAAGCCGTGTCAGGCGTCGGTGTTGGACCTGGATGAGGTTGTTGAGGATGTCGCCTGACGATGGTTGAGTACGTGTTGGTCCGAGTCGGTGGCTTGGTGCCGACTTGTGTTCCCAGTCGTGTCCTCGGATGAGATCGTTTTGGGGAAGTGGTCTCTGGCAGACTATGGGTCCCGGTTGACGGCTATGAGTGGCTGGTGAGCCTAACCGTGTGACCGACCACAGCAGTGTCTGTTGGTTCTACGGTCTTGTCGGATTGTGACGGTGAGATGTTTATTGCTTAGGGACCCGTGAGCACTGTTCAGGTGGTGTCCCGTGGCTCTGTGGTAAGGGTGGAATCGGGATTGGCAGGTGTCCACTTGCATTGATCGAAGGATTTGATGAGACCAGATGGATGAGTGACGCCTGTGGGCGGAGGCCTTTTGTGAGATGGGCGTCGGAGGATGGTCCTTGATAGGACGTTGGTGTCGCAATGGTTATCCCTGGTTTGATGACCAGCATGGGATGGCTCCCCTGTGAGTCTAAGTCCAGTGAGGTGATGACTAAGGACACCAGGATCCATCATTTGGTTTCGTTGTGCTCCCCGAGAGGGTCGAGTTGGCGTTCGGATGCGGAGTCCGAGAGGAGTGCTACTCGAGATGTGGCATCAGTCTGTGTGGGAGTCGACTGATGGCTTGCTGAGGTTTGAAATGTTTCCTTTGGACCCGGTTGAGGACCAGGAAAGAAGGAAGAAGCTGAGCAAGCGGAGGTTTCCCGTTGACGAGCAGTTGGTGACCAGTGGATGGTCTTTTCAGAGACAGAAGATGCTGGTTGTTGGGGCTCGAGCGTGGCGAGAGCCGTGTGCCAGCGAGACCTTTGGTGGTCGTTTCTGTGATGTGCCTTTCCGGATGGGATCTGGACTTTGTCGAAGTTTGTCTTCTGACAAGAGTTGGCACAGTGTTATGTTTGGCTTTCGGCATGCCATGTGTCAGATGTTTCTTGGTGTTGAGCCGATGAGCTAGTTGCGGTCTGTTGAGATGACTGCTTGAGCTGGTGGAGGCTCTGTTTTGGTTGCTCCCTTGAGGAGGGTGTGCGACCTGTCAGCTGGCTGCGAAGCTGATGTGCGATTTATCTGCCGACCATTGGATGAATCGGTAGCTGTTGCTCGTGTCGAGGGTTGTGATTCCTCGGTGAGCAAGATTGTGGTTGCAGTGCCATGATGGATTCTCACGTTGTCTGAGGTGATGTCGGACTGTGTCCTTTGGTAAATGTCTGCTCTGTTGGCCAGTGTGCTCGGCGCGAGGAACGAGGTGTTGCTTGTGATTGTAAGTCTGGCTGTGTCCCTCAGGACCGGTGTTTTCATGAGAATCGAGGTTTCTGTACTGGGGCTCTGACAGCATGTCAGTTGATTAAGTGTTCTTCCCCTGGGACTTCGTGCTTGGTCCTGAATTTCGAGGACGAAATTCCTTTAAGGGGGGAGGGCTGTAATGCCCCGGGTTTTTCGGATCCTCGTTCGTGGGTCTCGGATCTGGTTTCTCGGAGCGTCCGACTTCGTTGTGTCCGAAATTTCGTTTCGGACATCTTTCGTGTTCAGATCGGCGCGATCCGGAGTCGTTTCGGAGGCCCGGAGGCGTTCCGCGGCTTTTTCCGCGTGTGTTTTCTGATTCCCGACGTGGGTTTCGGCTTTCCCTTCGGAACCTCGTTGCGGGTGAACCGGGACGTTCACTTAGGCGAGTGTGGTACCGTTGCGATCGGTGCGTTCCGAGGATCGCGAGGGTGTGATTTTCTATTTTTCGGGATTTTTTCGATTTTCTGGATTTTCCTATATATACCCCCCACCCTCTCTCTTCCTCTCATTTCTCACTCTCACCCTCTCTCTCTTCTCCCACTCTCTCCTCTCACTCTCTCCTCTCCGGCGGCCGACGGACCGAGGCAGGGGCGAGGCGGGGCGATGCGGGTGAGGAGGACGGCGAGAATGGGTCGAGGATCGAGGCTCGAGGGCACGGTGAAGCTCGGCCGTGAGTTCGTGGAGCGGCGAGGCTTCAACGGCGTTTTCTTCGTGGATTGGCGTCCACGGTGCACGAAATCTTCGGTGGAGGTAGGGAGATGGACCCCCAGCTCGTGCACTCCCTTTCCCGTGAGTTTCGTAGGCCGTGGTGAGCCGAGCGGGTGGAATCGGGATTTTTTGGGCAAAACCCATGTTTTAGGGCTTGTGGGCCGATCTCTCGTTTTACGGTATTTTTGGCCGATCCGAGGCCTTAGATGCATGCTAGGGGCTATTTGGGGGCTTCCCCCTTGATTTCCCCCTCTCCGGTGGAGGCATGGGGGCGTGGTTGGAGTTTTTGGCCGTTTCCACCGTTTTTCGGACGCGGACTGAGAACGCGCTATGCTCCAGTAGCGCGTTCTTGATGGTCGCGCTGCCCCGACGGGGCGCGTTCATCGGAGAAGATGAACAGTATGGCGGTTCCTGTCGCGCTATAGGGCTATGGCACGTTCTGGACTGTCGCGCTATGGAAACATAGCGCGACCTGCCTTGTCGCGCTATAGGCTCCTAGCGCGTTCTGCTTGAACGCGTTATGGACCTATAGCGTGTTATTGAAATGACCATCCGGGCTGCCCGGGGCGGGCGGTCTGCGGCTGATCGTGCCCCCCTTGAGCCGTGTGTGTCCTGGACACCCCGTGGAGTTCCGTGACCGTGTCTTTGGGTGTACAGAGGTTTGGGTTACCTCGATTAGCGTGCCCGTGAGTTTGAGGGTCCGGGTGACCTTCTAGTGTTCCGATTGTGTTGTGTTGGTCTCCGGTCGACCCGGTTGTGACCCAGTGGTCGACCTTTGGCCTTGCGAGTGTCCCGGACACCCCGTGGGTTTTGTTACCGTGTTTTGGGGTGTCTGGAGGTACCGTGCTATCTCGATAAGCGTGCCAGTGGGCTTGGTGGGTCCAGGTGACCCCAGGTGATCCGGGCTCCCATGTTCATGCCAGATCGTGTCACCGTGTGTCGGTGTATGTTGGGTGGGGTCTCCCCCGCATGTCGTGGGTTTCTTTGGAAGGTGATTCCCGTGTGGGCCACGTGTTTGGCCTTGGACTGCGAGTCCAGTTATCCGGCCTGGGGGTGGAGGTTTCTCGCTTGTTCCAAGATGGGAAATCGGCAAGGCGGCTTGTGTGTTGCCCTGGGAATCGTGCCTCTGTGTTTTTCCATGTGGCCGTGGTCCCTTGCGTTCCCTTCCCGAGGGAACAATCTTGGTGGCTTGTGAGCTGTCTCGATATTCGTGATATCGTGGTTTTGGACCTAGAGATTGGGCTAGATCGACGGCCTTGTGCTGTTGCGTGCAACGGTCTTGACCCCGAGTCTTGTGACTCAAGGACCGTTGGCTGTAGTGTGTCTAGAGGACTGTCCAGAGTCCAGTGGCTTAAGTGCCACTCGAGTTTTCTCGACTCTCGCGCACGGTGCGTGCGTGGCCGTGGACTGCGAGTCCTGTTTCTTCTCCGACTGTGGTCACCGTGCGACGGGGCCGGTACGCGGGGTTGTCCCCGTACGTCGTCGGATTCGGACGTTGTTTTCCGTTGAGTTGAGAGTCTACTCCTTCAGTGACCCTCCACTAGTCGCAGCCCACCAGTACGAGGTGCTGGTCTCACCTGGGAGTGGTGTACGGGCACTCACCTTTGAGGCGGTTTATGGACCGGTTACCGTAGGCCCCTCGTCGGTAGCCAGAGTCCGGCTACGGGGGAAAACCGGTCAGAGGGCCAGACCTAGTGACGCGTGGTCTATGTGTGCACACATGGTTGGGGGCGGTTGGACACACGTCGACGGGCGTGACCCCAGCTAGTCACTTGTTTGGGGTTACTTGTTCGGTGTTCGTGCCTTTGGTAGGAGCTACCACGTCAGGCGGTTCACCTGCGGCGCGGTGTAAGACGTCAGGGGATGCTACCCGCTGTGCTTCTAGTGGGAGGTACTCCTGTCGAGTTGGGAGTGACAGACTGTCAGTTTCCGTGACTTTGACCTTCGGGTTTCGGTCGTGTTGATTGTTGAGTTTCGGTTGGCTCGCCGTGACGCGTGTGTTGGTTTTCGCGTCATGAGATTAGTGCTAGTGGCTTTACCGAGGTTGGGTCTTGTTGTGCGGCACCCGCGATCGGATGGTCGGGGTTGCACCTTGGACAGCGTGTCCAGGTCGGCTGTGTCCGGGGGACAGGCCTCTACGGCGTGGTTGCCGTGTGTTCTTACTTCGGTAGGTGGTACTAGCGTGGTTCGGTAGCTTCGACTACGTGATCGAGGTCTGCCTTCTGGCAGTAGGAGTAGCTGTAGTGCCGAGTTTTTGACCGGCCACCGGTTTGCTGTTCCTGCTGTAGTTGTAGCTCTCCTTTCCGCTACCGCCGTTGTTTCCGGTTGGGGTTCCGCGGGATCCCTGCTGAGTCTCTGTTTTGGAGACTCATTCCCTGCTTTTCAGGTGTGGCGGTTCTTCCTCGAGGTTCGAGGTTGCGGAGCGGAGGTCCTCAGTTGCCAGCTTGCCGGGCCGAGTGTTCACTTGGCATGTGGTACGTTTTACTACTTTAGACTGTACTTTCTGTTAGATTAGACTCTGTTGTAGTTATTTATTTATTTCTGTTAATTTTGAGTTATCCTGCTTTATTTCCTATTTCTTTGTGCCTCCACACTCCTTTTAGCCCTTCCGAGCCCTCCCGGCTCGTGGGCGGCGGTGCGAGTCTCGGGTTATCGGGCCTTCCTGATAATCGGATTCTCGGGTCGTTACAGTTTGTACAGGGCTTGAGGCTGGAGCTGAGGCACCATTTGATCGCGAACGGGGCCACTGATCTTGAGACAGCGTCTCGCGTTGCGGTTTCTTTGGAGATGGATATGCAGAGGATTCGAGGACCGATCAGCCAGGGGCAGTCTTTGTCAGGTCGCAGCCAATAGTCGGCTACCCGGCAGCAGGATTTCTTTCAGTCTGCGTCGGGTGGTTCAGGAGTACCGGCATCGGCAGATTCGGTGACAGGATCTGCGTCCTTCGGCTCGAAGGTCAAGAAGTTCTTGAAGAAGAGTTTCCGTAAGAAGCACAAGGATCAGGGGCAAGCTTCATCGGGCAGTGTACAGCAGCCGATTCCTTTGCAGCGTCAGGGATCAGTGGGTGGATCGCGAGGACCTTGTCCACGGTGTGGTGCGACCCACCCAGGCAGGCAGTGCACGGCGCCGATCATCTATTTTCGGTGTGACCAGCCAGGGCATATGGCGCGTGACTGTCCTCAGAGACCGCCGCAGCAGCAGTTTCCTCGGCAGCAGCAGGTTCCCCAGCAGCAGCAGCAGCAGGGACAGTATCCACCGCTACCCAGGTCATCCAGCGTGGGAGGCAGGCAGAGGGCTCGAGGCCAGATCACGCACTTGACCAGGGCAGAGGCAGTGGCGTCGCAGCTCGTGGAAGGTACCGTTCAGATTTTGGGTTGTGCGGCTCGAGTTTTATTTGATTCTGGCGCGTCTCATTCGTTTATTTCGGAGGATTTTGCGTCGAGCGTTGAGGAGCCGGTGACCCAGTTGTCCTGTGATTTGGCAGTGGAGTTGCCTTCGGGTGACTTTATGATCACTCCGTATTGCTTCGATCAGGTTCCGGTTTGGATCGATGGGCGGAGTATGTCAGGCAGGTTGTATGCGTTGTAGCTTCGGGATTACGATGTGATTCTAGGCATAGATTGGCTCGAGACTCATGGAGCGGTGGTGGATTGTGGGATGAAGAGGGTCTACTTCCAGCATCCGAGCAAGCGGACCTTCTATTTCCAAGGTATCCGTTCCACCTCTTCTCGATTCCTTCTCTCTGCTATTCGAGCCCGTCGATTGCTTGATTCAGGTTGTCAGGATTTTCTCGCGTCCGTGGTTGTGTCTGACCGGATGGAACCGAGTGTCGAGGACATTCCGGTGGTGTGCGAGTTCCCCGACGTTTTTCCTGAGGAATTGCCTAGATTACCTCCCCAGCGGGAGATCGATTTCGTGATCGAGGTTGTGCCTGGTACGGGACCTTTGGCGAAGGCTCCCTACCGTATGGCCCCCGCTGAGTTGAGGGAGTTGAGGGCGCAGTTGCAGGAGCTATTGGCCAAGGGGTACATTCGTCCTAGTTTTTCCCCTTGGGGTGCGCCCGTGTTGTTCGTGAAGAAGAAGGACGGTAGTCTACGGCTGTGCATTGACTATCGGCAGCTGAATGAAGTGACCATTAAGAACAAGTATCCGTTACCGCGGATTGATGATTTGTTCGACCAGCTGCAGTCTGCGCGAGTGTTCTCGCGGATTGATTTGCGGTCCAGTTACTATCAGCTGAGAATTCATGAGTCCGATGTAGAGAAGACTGCATTTAGTACGAGGTACGGGCATTATGAGTTCCTGGTGATGCCGTTTGGGCTCACCAATGCCCCTGCAGCCTTCATGGACTTGATGCAGAGGGTGTTTCATCCGTATTTAGACCAGTTCGTGGTCATCTTTGTGGATGACATCCTTGTTTATTCGCGGTCTGCCGAGGAGCACGCGTACCATTTGGGTGTGGTGCTGCAGACGTTGCGAGATCACCAGTTGTATGCGAAGCTCAGCAAGTGCGAGTTTTGGCTCAGCGAGGTGCACTTTCTGGGGCACGTGATTTCTGGTGATGGCATTTTCGTGGACCCCGCCAAGGTCGAGGCAGTAATGCAGTGGCCGAGGTCGGTGACGGAGATCCGGAGTTTCTTGGGGATTGCGGGTTATTATCGCCGGTTTATCCAGGATTTTTCTCGCATTGCGACCCCGATGACTAGACTCACGCGGAAGGATGTGCCTTTCGTCTGGTCCGAGGAGTGTGAGTAGAGCTTCAGGGAACTGAAGAGATTGCTCACCTCGGCTCCGGTGTTGGTTTTGCCTTCTGGATCGGGAGGTTTCGTGGTGTGTACAGATGCTTCCGGCGTTAGATTGGGAGCTGTGTTGATGCAGCATGGTAGAGTGGTGGGTTATGCATCTCGGCAGCTAAAGCCCCACGAGGAGAACTACCCTACCCATGACCTTGAGTTGGCAGCGGTGATCTTCGCGCTGAAGATATGGAGGCATTATCTGTACGGCGAGAAGTTTTAGGTATTCACTGACCATCAGAGTCTGAGGTATGTTTTCTCGCAGAGAGATCTGAACCTCAGGCAAAGGCGCTGGATGGAGTTCATGAAGGATTATGACTTCACCCTGTCTTATCAGCCGGGCAGGATGAATGTCTTTGCTGATGCCTTGAGTCGGAAGGTTGCGGTCAGTACCTTGATGCTGAGGAAGTGGAGGCTCTGGCAAAAATTTCGCCCCGTGCATCATTCTTCCCATGACCTTCTCTCTCCTCCTGGTTTCCCCCCTCCCGCTCCCTCCCCTTGCGTGCTCCTTCCCCCCTGTGGTCTGCCCTCTCCTGTGACAGCTGCCTTCCGGTGATGGCCGGTGGTGGGGGGGGAGGCCCTGTGCCTCCCCCCTCCCCCCTTGGTCCTGCCCCGCCGGTTGTTCTCCCCTCCGGTGGCCTTGTTGCGGCGGTCTTCCCCGCTGCGAGTGTCTCTGCCGCCTCTCAGACCGGTGTTGGTGCTCCTTCTGGTGCCCCCCCGGTTCCTCTAGCACCGGTTGCCGCTGCGTGCGATCCTGGGTGCTTCGGTGACAGGCCTCCGCCTTCGGTTGGACTGGCGTCCGGCCTTGCTACGGCGCATCCTCTTCTTCTTGCCCCGTCGCTAGCTGGGCCCCGCCCCACCTCTGCACGTGCTCTGCCCTTCGTCTCCGGCGGTTTGGCTCTTCCCCTGCCGGTGCTGCCCACCGGAGTGGAAGTCCAGTCAGTGCTCCCTCTCCCCGTCTGCCATCCTTCGTCTGTTCCTCAGCCTACCGCTCTTCGCCACGTTGTTAGCCTTCTCAACACGTCAACCTCGCCTTCGCTCCTGGACGCATCTGGGCCCTCCATCTCCTCCCTAGGCCTCCTGCCTTCCTGCCCCCCATCGTTGACTCCGGTTGACCGTGATGGGACTGCACCCCAAAACGGTGCTCTGTTTTGGGGTCCTCCCTCGCGTGGTGCTCCTTCGTCGGCCTCGGAGGTGCCCCCCGGTGGCTTAGCGGTCCCCGTTGGAGCTCCCTTCGTTGCGGCGGCGACTCTCGCTCCCCTGCCGGCGGTCGTGAGCTCCGCCGCTGCCTCCGAATCTCCGGCCTCCCCATCTCCGCTGGTGGCGGTGCCCGCTCTCGCGCCAGTCGACGCCGCTCCGGGACGGGAAGCGTTTGCGTCCGCGTCTGTGCTCCACCATGGCCCGGCCATGGATCCCAGCGTTGCACCCTCTTCTTCTCCCTCGGGAGAAGCCCTGCCCCCCCTGCCGGCGTGCGGTGCTCCCCGTCCGACGGGCGTGCCCCCTCCCCGACCGACGGGTGCACCCTCTTTTGGGTCCTTGGGCCCTGCTTCTGTTGCCCCAGGTTTGCCGTTCGCCGGTGTGTCGCCGGCGGTGCCTGCAGGTTCTTCATCTCCAGGAGGCTCGAGCGCGTCTCGCCCAACCCATGACGGACACGTCTTTGGCCAGGTTCGCACGCCATCGTTGCCGGGAGTCCATGCTCGGTCTTCGCGCGTTGACCCCCATTGGCCATTGGCTTCCTCTCTTGCCACGTCAGCTGTGCCTCCCCTGTTGGGCCCCACTCCTGTTCCTCTCGATGGGACCTTGGGCGAAAACGGTACTCTGTTTTCGCCCCAAGGTGCCCCTCCTGCCAGTGCTCCCAGTGAAGGGCCCCTGCCTCCCCCTGCTCGTGTCTGCTCTCCGCTTGCTGATTGCTCCACCGCCTGCGTTGGGATCCTTGGTTCAGGAGAGGCGGCGTTGGTGTCTTTGTCCGCGCCCAACCATGGCATTGCCAAGGCTCCCGGTGCTGCCTCCCGCTCTCTTCCCTCGGGAGGAGCTCCTCCTCCCCAGCCGGCTAGTGTCGTCCCCTGTTCGACGGGCGTGTCCTCTCCTCCAACAGTTGGGTTCGGCCAGCCGCTGTCTGGGCTAGCCTCCGGCGGCCAAGATGGCCGGAGTCTTGGTGTCTTCAGCCGTGGGCCCGGGCCCAAGCCCGTGCTACCAGCCCACGGACGCCTCCGTCCTGGGGCCCCCTCCTTAACGCCTACTGCTAGTGCTTCTCTGCCAGCCAAATCCCCTTGGTCTGGCCACGCTCGCCCAACTGTGCCTGGTGGGGGCATCCATGCCCTGCCCTCTGCGGAGCAGGAGGGGTCGCCCCATACGGCTGCTCGTGCCCCTTCCTTCTCCCATGTGCTTCTCCAGTCTTTGGCTCCGCCGGCACTGCCACTGTCAGTCCATGCTCCTGCCTTCACTGACGGTGGGGAGCCGGCCACCTTCTTCAGCATGGAGGAGATCTCCTTGTCTTGCGGTCCTCTGGAGTTCGCTATCATTGCGCGGACGCCGCAGGGACGTCCACCGTTTCAGGATATCCGAGCACACCTCGCTCAACGGTTTCAGTTCTCTCAAGACTTCCTCATTAGCTCGATGGATCGGAGGCACCTTCTCCTATGCTTCCACAACAAGGAGGACTACCTCCAGGTGCTCCTCAGAGAATCTCTCCTTGTCAAAGGCCGGCCGTTCTCCTTCTTCAAGTGGTCTTTGAACTTCTCCGCTGATGAAGATTCGCCTCTCGTCCCGGTTTGGATCGAGTTGCCGGGGCTTCCTGCCAACTTCTTCAATGAAGCTATGCTTCTATCCATTGCAGGAGGCATTGGCTCCCCTTTGAAAGTGGACCGCAATACCTTGTGCCGCACCAGATCGCACGCGGCCAGGGTCTGTGTGTTATTGGACATCTCTAAGAAGCCCCCCCCTCGGGCATGGATAGGGTATGGTGGCAGAGGATTTTGGCAACCCTTGGAGTATCCCAACATCCCCTCGTTTTGCTCCATCTGCAAACGTCTTGGCCACCTCTCGCTTCACTGCAAGAAGCCCCCTGTGGCCTCGCCGGACGCTCCGTCTACCTTCCCCACACGCAGGCCGGCCAAGGTCTCAGCTGGGCTGCCCACACCTGTTGCTGCTCCTCCGCAGACCTCGCTGCCCTCTGCTTCCTCCCAGGAAGCCTGCCCACCCACTGCTACTTCGGTTGCTGCGGTCGCCACGATATCTGCCCCTCAGGGGCTCTTGGCTGCCACCTCCACCCCATTGGCAGCCACGTCTGGTGGCTCCCTTCAGGCACTTGTCTGCTCCTTACCCCCCCTGGCCCTCCAGGCGGATCCCCCTCCGAGGGTTTGCTCCGTTCGCCCCCAGTCTTCATTCGCTTCCGCCAACGTGGAGCTGGCGCCCGGCTTCGTCTATGTGGGTGTTGACTCCACTGCTACTGGCCCCCCCCCGAGGGCGACCCTTCCGGTTGGTTCTCCTGCGACCCGTGCCGTGGAGCTGGCTTCTGTGATCTGCACCTCGCATGCTGCCTCCAAGGTGTCTTCGGCCTCTCCTCTTCCTGGGACGGAGCCTCCCGCTTCTGCTCTAGGCTCGGTCTCCTCTGCTGCCCACTGCTCCGTCCCTGTGGATGCGCCTCTCCTAGCTGTGCCTGCGGAGGCTTCCCTCGGCTCTCCCCAGGCCGTTCGGGTCCTTGCGGCGGGTGCTCCTCACCCTTGCCCATCTTCACCCGAGGCCCGTGGAGTTGAGGGGCCTCCCGCCCCTGCCGTGGAGCGCCCGCTATCTCTGCGCCCCACTATTCAAGTGCTCTCTGTGCCTGGGTTGGAGCCCTTGTCTCAGTTTCCGGACTTGCCAGCAGCACATGCGAGTTTTGTTGGCCTCGCCCCTCCTTCGGTCACAGTTGTGCCCGCAGGCGTCCCTCCTGCGACCCGGGCGTCCTCCTCCTTGGTCCTCGGCCTCCCGGCACCGGATGCTCACCCCCATGGCGGCCCCGCCTTGCCGCCTGCTGGGCTTAATGCCGATGCGGCAGCATGGTCCCCTGGAGCGCACCCTTCCTCCCAGGCGGCCGCCGTTGTAGGGTCCTTGCCTTCCTCCTCCTCTCCGACGGCTGCCCCTCGCCTCTCCTTCGCCCAAGCTTTGAAGAAGAAAATCAATCGGGCCCCGCCCGGGGCGATCGTCGACTCCGCCCCGCCTCCTGCTCCGGTGCTTCCCGTGGGTTTTGTGCCCCCCCCGGATGGCATGCCTCTCAGGTTCCCTCAGCTCGTCCAGGCGCTTCATGTCCCCGGGCTTGAGCCTGCTTCGGGGCTCCGTGACCTTACGGCGGCTCATACGGCTTTTGTGGGCACCTCTGGCCTGGACCGCTCTAGGCCGGCATCGAGGATGGTTGGTGGAGCACCTCGGCGTTCCTTCCGGCGGTCCAACTCCACCTCCTCCTCGCGTGATCGTCAGTGCATCTTTGAGGACGCTGCTCTTCCTCCCCGTCGCTCTCTTCGGCTCCAGTCTTCTTCGATGGCGCCCCCGCCGTTGGCCGACTCTTCCTTCACGGACGTGCCCGAGACAGACGGTTCGGAGGTCGACCCTCTTGATTGCCCTTTCTCTCCTGGTCGTCAGCGCGGTGTCCGTTCTGTGTTCTCTTCCGATTCTGAAGGGGTCTTCGACGAAGATTCCTTTTTGTAGGGGTCTGTTCATCTGTGGGTTATTGGGCTTTTGTTTCTGCCCTCGCTTCGGCTCTCTTGGTTGTTTTTTGCTTTGTTGGGCCTTTGGCCTTGTTCGCCCCTTGGCCTCTTTAGGCGCTTCCCCTCCCCCCCCTCTGTACCCCTTTCTTGTTTTGCTTTCATATATGAAAATCGCTTGCCTGGTGGCCGGGATAGTGGTCTCATCTTCTTCCGCAATGAAGAGATGAACCCCCTCTCCCGTCTCCCCCCTTGCAAGTATCAACTTTAGTAAAAAAAAAAGTGGAGGCTCTGGGAACAAGTGTCCAAGGTATCTTTTAGGCTCAAGATTCCCCAGGAGCCAGGGTTGGCAGTGCTTGCGAGTCTGACTGTCACTCCTGCTATCCGTCGTTAGGTGACAGAGGCTCAGCATGCGGACCCTGAGTTGCCATGGATTCTGGATATGGCTGACGTGGAGCTCGGTGAGGACGGTGCTGCGAAGTTTCGTGGCAGATTGTACGTCCCAGCCGAGGAGCATATTCGTCGTGCGGTGCTGCGCGAGGCTCATGGGAGCAGGTACACCGTACACCCGGGTGCGACGAAGATGTATCGGAACTTGCGGAGGCAGTTCTGGTGGCCTGGCATGAAGAGTGATGTCGCGGAATTTGTGGCCAGGTGCCTGATCTGTCAGCAGGTGAAGGCGGAGCATCAACGACCAGGAGGTACTCTCCAGCCCTTGGATATTCCTACGTGGAAGTGGGACCACGTGACCACGGATTTTGTGGTGGGGTTGCCGAGGACCCCGAGTGGGCAGGACAGTATCTGGTTGCTGGTGGATCGGCTGACGAAGGTGACGCAGTTGTTACCGGTCAAAGTCAACTGGAGCGTGTCTAAGTTGGCTCGGTTGTATGTGGAGCGGATCGTGCCGTTGCATGGGATTCCCGTTTCGATTGTGTCAGATCAGGATCCGCGCTTCACTTCTGGATTCTGGAGGAGTTTCCAGCGAGCTCTTGGCACGGAGTTGGCATTTAGCTCGGCGTATCATCCCCAGTCAGATGGTCAGTCTGAGAGGACCATTCAGACTTTGGAGGACATGCTGAGATCCTGCTGCCTGGAGTGGCAGGGGAGTTGGATTCATCACCTACCGTTGGTGGAGTTTGCCTATAACAACAGCTATCATTCGAGCATCGGCATGGCTCCTTATGAGGCATTGTACGGGCGTCCTTGTCGGACTCCACTCGACTGGTTCGAGGTGGGTGAGCGTGTTTTGACGGGATCGGAATTGATGCAGCAGTGTGTGGATGTTGTGCACCTGGTTCGTCAGAACATGTTGGCGGCCCAGAGTCGGCAGAAGAGCTATGCTGACAGTAGGAGGCAGCCCCTCGAGTTCACCGTGGGCGATCATGTGTTCTTGAGAGTTTCTCCGATGAAGGGGGTGATGCGTTTTGGACGGCGTGGGAAGCTGAGTCCCCGCTATATTGGTCCTTTCGCGATTGTGGAGCGCATCGGTGAGGTTGCTTACCGGTTGCAGTTACCTCCTGAGTTGGCGTCGGTGCATGACGTGTTCCACATCTCGATGTTGCGGAAGTATATGCCCGATGACTCTCATGTGCTCGAGTTTTCGGTTTGGCCTGAGGTGACTCCAGACCTTCCTCTCCCAGAGTTTCCGATCCGTGTGGAGGATAGGCGAGAGCAGCGCCTGCGGAACAAGGTCATCCCCTTGGTAAAGGTCGTGTGGCAGCGACACTCTGGTGGTGAGGCTTCGTGGGAACGTGAGGACGAGATGCGTCAGCAGTTCCCGTATCTGTTTGAGTGAGTCTTCCTCTTCTTTCCCCTTTGGTTGTTCTCAATTTCGAGGACGAAATTCCTTAAGGGGGGAGGGCTGTAATATCCCGGACCTTTCGGATCCTTCTTCGTGGGTCTCAGATCTGATTTTCAGAGCGTCTGGCTCTGTTGTGTCCGAAATTTCATTTTGGACATCTTTCGTGTTCGGATCGGCGCGATCCGGAGTCATTTCAGAGGCCCGGAGGCGTTCCGCGACTTTTCCGCGTGTGTTTTCCGATTCCCGGTGTGTGTTTCGGCTTTTTCTTCGGAAGCTCGCTGTGGGCGAACCGGGCGATTCACCAGGGCACGAGTGGTACCGTTGCGATCAGTGCGTTCCGAGGATTCCGGAAATATATTTTTCTATTTTCGGTATTTTTCTGAAAAATTAGAATTTTCTATATATTCCCATTTCCTTTTTTTTCTTTTCTTCATTCTCTTTCTTCTTCTTCCTCCCTTCTCTCCCGTGCATTTCCACCGTGACCGCCCTCTCTCCCAGTGCTAGCCCCGGCGCCACCACCTTCGGCTGCGGATTGCGGCGAGGCGACGGCGTCGTGGCGTAGGCGGCGGTGTGGCGATCGCGGCGGTGTTCGGTGCTCGGTGAGGGCGTGGGGAGTTCGTGAAGCTTCAAGCGATTCTTGAGGATCGGCGGAGATCCGCCGCGTTTCGGGCAACCCCGAGGTAGGGTGACGTTCCTTAGCCTCTTGTCGTTCGTTTCCGTGATTTATAGGCCGAGGGGAGGCCGAGAGGGGCTTGTTTGAGCATGCTTGGGGGTTTTTCCATGATTTGGGGAGAGTCGCCCGATCTATGGATTTGATGCATGAATTCACGTTTTGATGGCCTAGAATCATGCTAGGGGTCCCCGGGGGCCTTCTCCTTTGATTTCCCCCTCTCCGGTGCAGGTATGGGGGCGTGGATGGTGTTTTTGGCCGTTTCCCGCCGTTCTCGGTATTCCGAGATGATAGCGGTCTACCAGTGGCCGCGTTCACTAGTAGCGGTCGGGTGGGGACCGCCTTCACCAAGGTTTTCGACCGTTGGGGCTTGTTCTGTCGGCAGGAGGTCGCGGTCTTGCGACTGACCGCCACTGCTGGTGGCGGTCAGGGGACGACCGCTTTCACCATGGGGTCCGACACGGTCTTCGAGATGGTTTTTTTGACCGTTGGAGTCTGGTCGCGGTCTCCTGGAGACCGCTATCAGGTGAAGACGGTCATCAGGCGACCGCGTTCACTTTTCGCGCACCAGGGTGGTCGCGGTCCCAGGAGGACCGCGACTAGGTGCCTGGGTCGACCGCGACCACGGGAGGCGGTCCTCCGGTGACCGCGACTCCCTTTCCTCGCCGATTCAAATCTCGGACGAGCTAGTCTCGATCCCTGTGCTGACCCGTGGGCCGACTGATGCGGGGCATCACGTGGGGGATAAACATGGGGGTGCCGTGGGGTCCCGGGAGGTGGTGATTTCGGATTGTGTCATCGTGCGTTAGTGTGGGTACAAGGAGCGTTCCTCGTACCTATGGTTGCGACGTTGTTTTCCGTGACTTGAGAGTCTACTCCTTCAGTGACCCTCCACTAGTCGTAGCCCACCAGTACGAGGTGCTGGTCTCACCTGGGAGTGGTGTACGGGCATTCACCTTTGAGACGGTTTGTGGACCGGTTACCGTAGGCCCCTCGTCGGTAGCCAGAGTCCGGCTACGGGGGAAAACCGGTCAGAGGACCAGACCTAGTGACGCAAGGTCTGTGTGTGCACACGTGGTTGGGGGCGGTTGGACCCACGTCGACGGGCGTGACCCCAGCTAGTTACTTGTTTGTGGTTACTTGTACGGTGTCTGCGCCTCGGGTAGGACCTACCACGTCAGGCGGTTCACCTGCGGCGCGGTGTAAGACGTCAGGGGACGCTACCGGCTGTGCTTCTAGTGGGTGGTACTCCTGTCGAGTACGGAGTGACAGACTGTTAGTCGTGTGTTTCCGACCTTCGGGTTTCGTCGGGTTGGCCATTGAGCTTCGGTCTTCTTACCGTGGCACGGGTGTCGGTGTGCGTGCCAGGGGACCTTTGTTTTGTAGAGTACAGAGCTTTCTTTTCCGAGGTACTCTCCTATCGCTAGTGTAGTGGTTTCTCGTTTTACGAGGTAGGTTTCGAGTGATCCCTACTGAGTCTTGTTCCGAGACTCATTCCCTGCGTGTTTTCACCGTGTTTCAGGTGAGGCGCCGCCCCAGGGGAGCGCGTCTGGGGTGCAGCATGGTGCGGGTGCCCGGAGGTAGTGCCAGAGGTCAGAGCCGGGGTGTGCCCCGTGTAGTTGTACTTTTCTTTCTTGTCACTGTACTAGTTGTGGACTATTGTTGCTGTTGTTGTTATTTTATATTGTGGACCATGTAAAAAGTTAATTTATTTCCTGCTTAATATTATAACTGTTTAATTTCTGTAATTATTTGTGATGCTTGTGTAGTTTCCACACCATCCTTTTAACCCTTCCGAGTCTTCGGGCTCGTGGGTGGCGGTGCGAGTCTCGGGTTATCGGGCCTTCCCGGTAATCGAATTCTCGGGTCGTTACACTAACCCTTTTCTCTCTCCCCCTCTCATTTCTCTCTTCCCTCCCTCTCTCTTCTCTCACGCCCTCTTTCTCCCCTCTCTTCTCCGGCGGCCGACGGAGCGAGGCAGGGGCGAGGTGGAGGTGGCGCGGGGGAGGATGCGGGCGAGGACAGGTGAGGATCGAGGCGGAGGAGGCGATCGCGAGCCGGTGAGGGTTTGTTGGCACCCAAAATATGATCGTCGGTGACCAAGCCATAAAGACGAATGATCCGGCCCACCGAAGCACGGAAGCCGACAAAGATCAACCTATTGAAGACTTCTCAAGCTGTCAGAGCCTCGAGTCACTCCATATAGATACGGGGACTTCACCTCAAGGGAGCCGGGACAAATTCACAACCAACTGGTGGTGCGACCAAGCCTGCCTAATGAATCGGCATTGACTCTGTCATGCTGCATACACTACACCCGTTGTCCGATCAAGGACGACGATCTACCCGGTGGATACCCACCTCATGAAAGGCTCTCCTGAGGATAAAGGAGTCCCCCGGGCTTCCCGAAACGGAGAACCGAAAGCTCTGACGGCGGAAGATCCCGATCGCCCGGCATGGGCACGGCTTCCCGCCAAGATGGGCCCATTAGTGGCCGAATGATCGCCCGGCTCAGGCGGAACTATCTCCCGGCTATCCAACCTCCTAGAGAGCTCTGAGTACGAGCCAGGCCGGACCAACAGCATGGAGCGTAGAGCCAAAGGCCGTGTCGGCAGAAAGCCCGTACGATCAAGTCAAAGCTATATGGAGTCTCAAGAACGGCCGTACGTTGACCTGGGAGCTTCGACAAAACATCCCGCCAAGGTTTCGATGGGCATTGGCGAGATAATGTTCACGATGACTCTCGGAATCATCCCCGGACTCATCGACTGGCTTGAAGCGCACGAGGAGCATTAGCTCGGTGTGGACACCAAAAATTGCACGCACAGATATCCTGCTCGGCCCAACATCAACAGCGGCACCGAGTGAAGAAACCCCGGAGAGACTAGTCACCCAGACTCCCCAAATATGCACACTACCGTGAAGCCGTCTCCAGAGTCACGACAGTGAAGAGAAATCAACCACCAAGAGCCCCACAATCCATGGGCCTCGAAGAAAATCAAACGGGCCACAACTCGTGCTCACAACGGGCTCAAAACTGCCCCTTTAGCCATTCAACGGCACGCCCAAGGCCCTTCAGCGGCACGCCACTGGCCCCTCTCAGCGGCACGCCCTTGGCCTTCAGCGGCACACCCCCAACGCCCTTCAGCGGCATGCCCCAATGGCCTCCAGCGGCACACCCTGCAGGCCTTCAACGGCACGCCCCAATGGCCTTCAGCGGCATGCCCTGCAAGCCTTCAACGCACACCCCATGTGCCTTCAACGGCACACTATTTCGGGCCTTCAACGGCACACTATTTCGAGCCTTCCACGGCACACTATTTCGAGCCTTCCACGGCACACTATTTCGAGCCTTCCACGGCACACTTTTTATGCCCCCAGCGGCACACTGTGAAGGGCCCCCAGCGGGACACTATGAAGGGCCCCCCACGGCACGCTCTTTGAGCCCTTTAATGGCACACTTCTCTGGGCCTTCAGCGGCACGCCTTTTACCCTCTTCAGCGGCATGCTTACAGTGTCTTACAGCGACACGCTTCTTCAGCCCGCCAGCGGTACATCGTGAAGATTTTTCAACGGCCAAACGACGTGAAGCCCATGCCCTACATATCCTTGGCGCACTGTGAGCTGTCCGAGGTGTCAACCAACGGTTGGGCCACGCAGGCTACTCCCCTGACAGCCAGGACGGGAAAGGTCAAACGTCATCATGATGAAGCTGCTTCCCGCCTCCGACTACCGTGCTCGAAGGCTCCCGCGGCTGGGAGTATAAAACCACTCCCATTCCGGCGAAGAAAAGGGAGGGAGACACGGAGAAGAGACTCACGGGCAGAGACGAATAGACGGAGTTGCATACGAGAAGAAGAAGAAGAAGAAGAGAGAAGAAAAGGGAGAGGCTCCGGCGTGGAGTCTACCGACAGCCACCAGGCAACGAGAAGAGAGTAAGAGAGAGAGAGAGGGCTTGATGTAGTAGGGGAAGGTGGGGGAAAGAGCAATGGACGATCGTCCCTGCTTTGATCCCCAACACCTCCTCCTCTCTTTGTTCTTTTTTTTCCCACCTCTCCGTTCTTTCGTTCTTTAGTTTTCTTTCTTGCCCATACCCTTAGCTCGGGCATGCTTTGTGATGTACACGAGTGGTTACGGCCCTTTGTCTCCCCATTAATAAAGATCTTTCCCCCCTCAGTGGGTTTTCTCTTTGTCTCGTTGTTTTGGACCACAGTGCGTTTGGTCGTCTTTCCCTTCGCTTCCCGGTGTTTGCGTTCATCCCTCATGCCGACGATTTACTCCGGATGCGGCACCATCTTGAATGGTTTGAGGTCACGAACCTCCTCCCGTAAAGCCCAGTGCCTTCACTTGTGTCTGCCCCTTTGAACCTTTTTCCCCCTTGCCAGAAGTCCCTGTGGGTTTGATCGGCCTAACACCCTGCCCCTTTAACAGGCCAACCCCTTTTGGAGCCCTGTCCGGTGCACCTGCACTTTCCTCCAGCGGCACACCCTTCCGATACCTTGGCCGGTACACCCCATAATAGCCCTCAGCGGTACACCTCCCCCTTTTGTGCCTCAGCGATACACCCTTAGCCTTCCTAGCCCAGCACACCCTATGCTCGTCCTTGGCCGGTACGCCTTGGCCAATCCCCCGTCCACCCTGTCCAGTATTAGAAGCCTCCCGTTCATCATTTTCTTCGTGTTTTCCGAGGTTCTATAAAGGTGTCGCCGCCTCCGGGCGCCCACCTCCAGTTGTCGGGTTCCGCCACTCCGTGTGGGCGCGTTCCCTTTATCTCCCTTACGCTCGAGTCAAGGGGAGATGCTGCCGAATTTTTGTCAGAAAATAACAACATGTTAAAAAGGCAAAAGGAAGCAACAAACGAACAGAACGATCAACGATAAAACTTTCCGACTAATCGAGCCACTACCGGTAGCGTGAAAAGAACTGAACCGAATAACGACATAACATATCAGACGTCTGACTTGTGAGCAAAAAGGCTGATCAGAACCAAGGAAAGAAGAAGTTTATATAAGACTATATAAAAATCAATAAACGAAGAAAAGAAAAGCCATAAAAACAAATAATAGAAGATTCCAACCTTCACCGGCACGCTCTGTCGTGCCCCCAGCGGCACACTCCAATAACCTTCAATGGTACACTTATCTGGCCCTTCACCATCATACCCTGCCTCCACACTTCAAACACCCTTCGCCGGCACACTGGTTTCCACCTTCCCCGGCACACTCCATTCCCCAGCGGTACACCCCTTTCCATTGTCTCTTCCCCCCTTCGCCGGTACACCCTCATCCACCGTCTCAAACTCAATGTATAGACTTGGCAGATTGACGTACAAACACAGCAATGAGCAATGTACAGACTTCGAGCCGCAGCCAAGGGACAACGTATAGACTTTGAGCTGAATAAGCTGAAGAATGTATAGACTTCGGGTGTCGGCTGCACGAGCAATGTATAGACTTTGAGCTGCAACGTATAGACTTTGAACTGCAGCCAATGAATAATGTATAGACTTTGAGTTGGCCAACGTACAGACTTTGCGCTGGCCGATGTATAGACTTTCAGGGACAATGTATAGACTTTGAACTGTAATGTATAGACTTTGAGCTGGCCAACGTACAGACTTTGGGCTGGCCAATGTACGGACTTTGAGCTCCAATATATAGACTTTGAACTGCAATGTATAGACTTTGAGCTGGCCAACGTATAGACTTTGGGCTGGCCAATGTATGGACTTTGAGCTCCAATGTATAGACTTTGAACTGTAATGTATAGACTTTAAGCTGGCCAACGTACAGACTTTGGGCTGGCCAATGTACGGACTTTGAGCTCCAATGTATAGACTTTGAACTGCAATGTATAGACTTTGAGCTGGCCAACGTACAGACTTTGGGCTGGCCAATGTATGGACTTTGAGCTCCAATGTATAGACTTTGAACTGTAATGTATAGACTTTCAGCTGGCCAACGTACAGACTTTGGGCTGTCCAATATGTGGACTTTGAGCTCCAATGTATAGACTTTGAATTGTAATGTATAGATCAGCTGGCCAACGTACAGACTTTGGGCTGGCCAATGTATGGACTTTGAGCTCCAATGTATAGACTTTGAACTGCAATGTATAGACTTTGAGCTGGCCAACGTACAAACTTTGGGCTGGCCAATGTACGGACTTTGAGCTGCAATGTACGGACTTTGAGCTGCAATGTACCGACTTTGAGCTGGCCAATGTACAGACTTTAAGCTGGCCAACGCATAGACTTCGAGCTGATGAATGTAGCCAATGTATAGACTTTGAGCTGATGAATGCAGCCGATGTACAGACTTTGAGCTGAAGAACGTATAGACTTTGTGTGCTGGTTGAATAGACAACGTATAGACTTTGGGCTGATGAATGTACGGACTTTATGCCGCAGCGACCGGCCAATGTGCAGACACACGCCCTTCGCCAGTACACCCTACAACGCCCTTCGCGGCACGCCCCATCCCAGCTTCCCCCGGCACGCCTCGTTCGGCCTTTCGCCGACACGCTCCCCCTGCGCTCAGCGGCACGTCTGCTCCAACCCTTCGGCGGTACGCCCTCAAGCTCCTTTGACAGCACGCTCCCATGACCCCTTCGCCGGCACGCTCTCCCCTATTCAACCCTTCGCCGGCACGCTCGGCCAGGCCCATAGCCACCACACCTAAGGCTCCTTCATCGATACGCCTCCCATAGCCACCACACCTGCCCCTTCGCCGGCACCCTTGGCCAAGCCCTTCCCCGGTATACCTCCCGCGAACCTTCAGCGGCGCACTCCCTCAGCCCCCTCAGCGGTGCACCCTTCCACCTTCAGCGGCACACTCCTTCAGCCCCCGTTTGGCCCTCCAGCGGCCCACTCTCTCTCTCCAGAAGAATATGTATAATAATAATAATAATAATAGTAATAATAAAATTAATAAAAACTATGATGAATAAATAAATATGAATATATATATGAAATAAACAAAAAAATGTAAAATAATAATAAAAAAGGAGAGAAAATATAATAGTAATAATAATAAACAAAACGGATAAATCATCCAGAATAAATACATGAGAGGGAAATAAGCAATAAATTATAAACATATATAATTTAAAACCCAGATAAAAAAATGGTAAAATCCACTTTGCAGCCCCGTCTCTCTCGTGACCCGGTGCTGAAGGAACAACAATGTCGCCCTTCCAGGTTGGGCCTGAGTCTTGGGAATTATCCCGAAATGGCCGTGGCCCGACCTCGCCTCGGGCTGACATTCCGATTAAGCCGGACTCGTTTCTCAGGCCGGATCCCTTCCGAGCCACTACTAAATTTGCCGCACGGTCGGCAGACATTTGAACGGGTTCACCTTGGTTTTCGCCGCGTTTCGATTACGGACCTGTGTCTGAACATGAAAAGACCCGTGAGCAACCAATATGGCCAACGGCTCCCTCCCCGACATGGTCATGAGTCGGCATTGCTCCGGGCCAATAGCCTGTTAAATCGGATTCATTCTAATGGGATTCGTTCCCGTTCTTTCATTGAAACTGCCGTAAACTCGGCATACGTTTGTACGGGGTCGTTTCCACCCACGTCGTACTTTCAACATGGGCCCTTGCCCGAACATGAAAAGGTCCCTGAGTGACCGACGAAATCGGAATAGAACGAGACGTTCCTCCGCCACCCCTGGACCCCTTTCATGGGAATATCAATAAGACCTCCGTGGGCCACGCTCAGACCTCGGGTCCGTCCCAATTGTGGTCGCCGTTCGGCTCATATCCTCGGTCTACAACCCGCTCCCTTCGAACACGTTTTCGGTTTTGGAGTCTAGTCCTGGGACTCTCCCCCGTTGCCCTCCGGCACCGGAAATATTAATGATGCCCGCGCAAGCCTCGTTCGGACCACGGGAGGCGCCCCCGGTATGGTCTTGACTCGATCTCGCACTGGGCCAATAGATTCACCGGTTTCCTACTACACTAACCGAGATTTGACCGAATGTTTTTGGTGTCTCAGAATCATAAACTTGCCGTATCCCGGCATGCACATGTCCCGGGTCCTCCCGCGACGATTACAATATTCTCAAGCCGGACTCCCGTCCGAATATTAAACGGTCTCCCGAATGACCGGCACATTTCGAACGTCCGCTTCCCTAGACACAGGGCTTTTCAGCCGATTCAAGGGATATTCCCTCGTTGCCCCTTGGCACCGGAAATATTAATGACGCTCATGCAAGTCTTGTTTCGACCGCGGGGGGCCCACCGCAGTATGGTCGCAGCTTGCTCTTGCACCGGGCCAACAGATTTACTAGTTTCTGACCGCTCTGACCGAGGTTTAGCCGAACGTTCTCCGCTCTTCCGAACAATAGATTTGCCGTACCTCGGCATACATGCGTTCCGATTTTCCCGCGATAACCGCGATCTTCTCGAGCCGGACATTCGTCCGAACATTAAATGGTCAGTACACGACTGACACGACCGCGAAGGGTTTTCTTCTCGCCCTCGCACGAGGATTTCAATACCTCGTAATAGACCTTCCATGCAATTGATTTCTTGGCCATGAGGCCCTGAATCCCGGCGATTAATCAAGGGTGTTCCCTCGTATGGGGGATGTAAATGACGCCGTGACCTTTATGGCGCGGTGGGTTTTGGTCCCGACACGAACCACACAATCGTCTGACCGAGTCAGATCGAGCGCACCATGGGCTCTTCGGAGCCCGAATAAATTGTCACTTTGTGACTGGCACGCCCACGCACTTAATAGACGAATCAACCATTCCCAAAGAGGCCGAGCGTAATAAACGAACGAAAAGTGCGTCCACAATTCTGGCACGCCCGGTGGGACGGAAACTACCCTTCATCTCTTCGCCGGGATTCAGGGCCTCATGGCCCCCTAATAAACGATGTTTGCCTGCTTTGATGAATTGCAGGTGTTGTCTTCGCCAGCCCTATGGGGAGAAAATCCAGACTCGATGCAGCTACCTTCGCGGCCTCGAGGACGCTGCTTCGAAGCATATGCAGCTTCCAAGAATCATGGGGGCTGTTATAAAAAAAGGGAGAAGAGAAAGAGAAGAGAAGGGAGGGGAAATCAAGCCCCCTTTTCCCTCAAGAAGAAAGAGAAGAAAAGAAGAAAAGAAGGAAAGAAGAAAAGAAGAAAAGAAGAAGAGAAGAAAAGAAGAAAAAAAAGAGAAAAGAAAGAAGCAAAAAAAAAAAGAGAAAGAATTGGCAAGAGAGGGTTGTACGGCCACGTCCGTCGAGACCCGTGCTGAATAAAGATTACCACTGTGGGGTTCGTGCGGTGGAGCGAACCACTCATCCCCTCCCTGAGGGGGTGAGCGCTCTCCTGCACCTCCACCCTGGTCAATCATACAAAAAAGGGGAGAAATAAAGAAGAAAGGAAGAAAAGTTGGCCAGCATCACCGATTGAAAGAGCAAGAAGAAACCCGGCATCCCGCCCGACTCTAGGAGGTCCCGAGTCCGCGATGCAATGACCCCGCTCGTTCCTCCTTTCTGCTGCCTCCATCCGGCACAAAACGGCCCCCGAGTGGTTGTTAAAAGACCCAGCGAGCCACAATTGTTGCTTGGTGAATGGTTGCCCGCTGTGGGGAATGCTTTATAGCAATGAGGCCAAGCACGACCACCACTCCCTAAGAGAGCATGCATATACCCCGCCATGGGGGATGAGAAGAAGATATATACCCTGCTACAGGGGCATAGGAGGTAAAAAAAAAAGAAATACACCCCATTCCCAGGGGCACATGAAGAGAATCCGCCCCAACTGAGGGGCACACAAAGTAAAAGTTACACCCCGGCTTAAGGGCATTTGAAGAAGTCACATCCCGCCTCGGAAGCATGAGAAGCAGCAAGAATACACCCCGGCCTAGGGGTATTTGAAGAAGAAATATGCCCCGCCTGGGGGCATAGAAGCCGTAAAGAACACGCCTCAGCTCAGGGGCATTTGAAGAAGCTACATCCTGCCTTGGGAGTATAAGAAGAAAAGAGTCCACCCCATCTTAAGGGCATTTGAAGAAGAAACACACCTCGCTATGGGGGCATAGAAGCCATAAAGAATACGCCCCGGCTTAGGGGTATTTGAAGAAGAAGGATACCCCGCCTCGGGGGACATTGCAAGCAGCGATACACCCTGCTTGGGTGCACATGAAGCAAACCACACCCCACTCCTGGGGACACATAAAGAGAGTACACCCCGCCATGGGGGCACATGAAGAGAATCCACCCCGACTCGGGGGTACATGAAGCAACAAAGAATACACCCCGCCTTAGGGGAATCTGAAGAAGAAGCATACACCCCACCAACGGGGGTACAGCAGCCGTCGAGAATCCACCCCACTTTGGGGGCAGAAGAAGCAGACATTCCCCATCATGTCGGGGCAGAAGAAGAAGAATCCCCCCCCTCGGGGGCATTTAAAAAAAAAAGCAAAGATACACCCGGTGCCCGGCGCACATGAAGAGAAAGGCACCTCCCTCTGGGGGCACAACAAGCAATAAAGATACACCCCATTCCCAGGGGCACATGAAGAGAAATACACCCCATTCTCAGGGGCACATGAAGAGAAATACACCCCTGCTCCTGGGGCATATGAGACAAAACTATACCCTGATTTAGGGGCATTTGAAGCAAAGACTTCACCCCGCCTCAAGGGGGGGGGGCATAAGAAGCGAAAGATATACCCCACCCCGGGGGAAAAAAGAAGAAAACACACCCCACCTTGGGGGGCGTAAGAAGCCAAGAGATATACCCCGCCACGGGGCAACGGAGGTAAAATGCATTCCCCCCGGGGGCACGTAAAGCAACATACCCCTCGCCTCGGCAGCATATGAGGCCAAAAAGCTACATCCCGGCTCGGGAGCATAAGAAACAAAAGATATACCCCACGTCCGGGGCATATGAAGCCAAGAAACACGCCCCCGTCTCGAGGGTATTTGAAGAAGAAGCATACCTCGCCTCGAGGGCCTAGAAGCTATGAAGAACACGCCCCGACTCAGGGGCATATGAAGAGAAGTCCACCCCGGCCTAGGGGTATTTGAAGAAGAAGCATACCCCGCCAGGGGACATAGAAGCCATAAAGAATACGCTCCGGTTTAGGGGTACTTGAAGAAGCTACATCCCGCCTTGGGAGCATGAGAAGAAAAGAGAATCCACCCCGGCTTAGGGACCTTTGAAGGAGCATACCCCAGGCTCGGAGTCCATGAAGCAACATGCACCCCCCCGGGGGGGACATCTGAAGCAGAACAAACAACATCCCCTGGCTTAGGGAAGCATATGAAGAGAGGAATACACCCCGATATGGGGGCACGTAAACAAAGAAGAAGAATTCACCCCGCCTCGGGTGCATAAAAAAGCAAGAACCACACCCCGCATCGAAAGCTGCAATACACTCCACTTTGGGGGCACTAGAAGCGGAATACACCCCGTGCCGGGGGCATATAAAAAAAGGGGGATACCCCGCCTGGGGGACCCAGAAGCAAAGAGACAGAGTACACCTCCACCCGGGGGCACCGAAGCGAAGAGGCATACATCTCGACCTGGGAGCACATGAAGAAAGAATATACCCAGACCTAGGGGCGTCAGAAGAAGAAACATACGCCCCGATCCAGGGACATGAGAAGCAAAAGAATATGCCCTGCGAAAAGGGTATGAGAAACATGAAGAATGTACCCCAGCCTATGGGCACAGAAAGAGACACACTCCGCCCTTGGCGCATAAGAAGCAGAAGCACCTACCCCAGCCTGAGGGCACAAAAATACACTCCGCCCTTGGCGCATAAGAAGCAAAAGTATCTACCCCGACCCGGGGCACAGAAACAAAGAGACATACATCCCGAGCTGGGAGCATAAGAAGAAAGATATACTCCGCCCAAGCGGCATTTGAAGAAACAACATACCCTGCTTCGGGGGCACAGAAGCCGTAAAGAAATACACCCCCGCCTCAGGGGGACGTAAGAAGTAAAAGATACACCCCGGCCTCAAGGGGGCATAAGAAGCAAAAGATACACCCCCGTCTCGGGGGCATTTGAAGAGAGCTACGCCCCGTACCAGGGGCACATGAAGAAGAAACATACCCCGCCTGGGGGCATAGAAGCCGTGAAGAGTACACCCCATTCCCAGGGGCACATGAAGAGAAATACACCCCCACTCCAGGGGCATATGAGACAAAACTATGCCCCGATTTAGGGGCATCTGAAGCAGAATAAACAACATTCTCCGGCTTAGGGGGAGCATATGAAGAAAGGAATACACCCCGATATGGGAGCACATAAGCAAAGAAGAAGAGTTCACCCCGCCTCGGGGGCATAAGAAGCAAGAATTACACCCCGCCCTGGGGGCATATAAAGCAACATACACCCCGCCTGGGGGCATAGAAGCCATAGAGGAGACTCCCCGGCTCTGGGGCATCAGAAGAAGAAGCACGCCCCACCTGGGGGCATAGAAGCCTTGAAAAATACGCCTCGCCTGGGGGCACAGAGGCAAAGAGGCAAAATACACCCCTCAGGGGGATGCATACCAAATAAAGCTACACCCCAACATGGGGGCACGTTAAGAGAAATACACTCCAGCGTGGAAGCATTAATGAGAAAAGAAGAGCAGAATAAAGAAAAAGACACGCATGAGACAGACATGGCCTTCGAGCCCGTCTCATCACACAAAAGAAGAGAAGAAAAGAAAGAATACACATGAGGCGGACGTTGTCTTCGAGCCCGCCTCATCACACAAAAGAAGAGAAGAAAAGGAAGAAGAGACACATGAGGCAGGCATGGTTCCTGAACCCGCCTCTTCACACAAAAGAAGAAGAGCAGAACCAAAAGAAGACACATGAGGCAGACGTGGTCCTCGAGCCCGCCTCATCACGCAAAAGAAGAGAAGAAAAGGAGGAAGAGACACATAAGGCAGACGTGGTCCTTGAACCCGCCTCTCCACAAAAGAAGAAAAGAAAGAACAGTCACGAGGCAAACATGGTCTTTGCGCCTGCCTCTCCACAAAAGAAGAAGAGAAGAAGAGAGAGAACAGTTACAAGGCGAACATGGTCCTTGCACCTGCCTCTCCATACAAGAAGAAGAGAAGAAAAGAAAGAACAGTCATGGGGCGAATATGGTCCTTGCACCTGCCTCTCCATAAAAGAAGAAGAGAAGAAGAGAAAGAGCAGTCACGGGGCGAACATGGTCTCTGCACCTGCCTCTCTACAAAAGAAGAAGAGGAGAGAAAAAAGAGACATGAGGCAAACATGATCTTTACACCGCCTCTCCCTAACAGAAGAAGAGAAGAAGAGAAAGAAGAGTCACGAGACAGACATGGTCTTTGCACCTGTCTCCCCACACAAAAGAAGAAAAAAAAAGAGACATGAGACAGGCGTGGTCTTCGAACCCGCCGCTTCACAAACCCTTCTCCTCGGCTCACGTATCCTACTACCCGACGCCCTTTGGCTCAGTCATTCCGGCCAAGGCCCACTGTCATGATTAATCCACCCGTCCCACCGCGCTCTCCGATATCTTTTCAGCTTTACAGCCTACTCCTAACATCTCTCGGCTTGTCAGCCTGCTCCCAATGTCCCTTGGCTTTTTAGCCTACTTCCCAATATCTTCGGCTCTTGCAGCCTGCTTCCCAGAATTCGGCCTTCACGGCCAGCTTCCCAGAATTTGGCCTTCACGGCTCGCTTCCCATAATTTCGACTCCTGCAGCCCGCTTCCCAATATCTTCGACTCTCGCAGCCTGCTTCCCAGAATTCGGCCTTTACGGCCTGCTTCCCAGAATTCGGCCTTCACGGCCCGCTTCCCAATTTCGGCTTTTGCAGCCCGCTTCCCAATATCTTTGGCTCTCGCAGCCTGCTTCCCAGAATTTGGCCTTCACGGCTCGCTTCCCATAATTTCGGCTCCTGCAGCCCGCTTCCCAATATCTTTGGCTCTCGCAGCCTGCTTCCCAGAATTCGGCCTTTACGGCCTGCTTCCTAGAATTCGGCCTTCACGGCCCGCTTCCCAATTTCGGCTTTTACAGCCCGCTTCCCAATATCTTTGGCTCTTGCAGCCTGCTTCCCAGAATTCGGCCTTTATGGCCTGCTTCCCAAAATTCGGCCTTTACGGCTTCCCAGAATTCGACCTTCACGGCCCGCTTCCAAATTTCGGCTTTTGCAGCCCGCTTCCCAATATCTTTGGCTCTCACAGCCTGCTTCCCAGAATTCGGCCCCTTGCGGCCTGCTTCCCAGAATTCGGCCTTCACGGCCCGCTTCCCAATTTTGGCTTCTGCAGTCCGCTTTCCAATATCTTTGGCTCTCGCAGCCTGCTTCCCAGAATTCGGCCTTTACGGCCTGCTTCCCAGAATTCGGCCTTCACGGCCCGCTTCCCGTAACTTCAGCCCCTGCAGCTCGCTTCCCAACTTCGGCTCCTGCAGCATGCTTCCCATAATTTGGCTCTCGCAACCCGCTCTCCTCGATTTTTGGCTAATGTGGCCTACTTCCAATATCAACTTCGGCCTTCACGGCCCGCTTCCCCAATGTCCTTTCAGCCGTTCGTGGTCTGCTTCCCTAATACCTTTACTACCACTACACTTATACGTAACAGTAATATTTTCCTATGCAAAAAATAAACAAAACAAAACAAAACAAAACAAAACAAAACAAAAAGAAAACAACAAAACGAACACAAAAAAAAGAAAGAGAAAAGAAAGAAGAGAATGCATGATTGCCCTGCTTGCATGGTTGCTTAATATAGAATAATACACCTCCTTCGAATTTTCTAGGACCGTGCTTCCTTGCTAAATAATATCGCCCCGATTCCGGATGCACGGGCGTCACGGCGCACGCTCAAAGGGAACCCAATTATGGTAGGTGCACACGTCAAGGGGAAGAGTCATGGCTGAATCGCTAAGTCCAACTCACAAAATAAACCTGAGGCAACGCTCCCACACTTAGCACTTAATGTGTTCAATAGCCTTCGACTATAGGGATTGCCCGAATTTCTTCTTAGCACTCTACGGAGACTTAAATTCCTGCACTCACGTGAAAGGTAATCGTGAGGAAAAAGCTGCCTACCCCCACTGTAAAAAAAAGAGAGAGAGAAACGTGAATCCGAGTAGCCGGGAATCCCCATTGAGACACATGAGGAGACTCGCGCGAAATGGTGAAGTGAATTACAATAAGGACAAATCCTAGTAGCCGGGAATTCCCATTGAGACACATGAGGAGACTCGCGTCAAACGGTGAAATCCGCTACCAAAATAAACAAATGGGGGCTGTGTGAAGCTACCGAAAGTCGAAAGCCTGGAACTAATGTGTGGGCGCTAGAGTGATCCTCGAGTGTCACTAGGAAAACCTGCATATCCCTACGGTTAGGGCTCTTTGCTCACACATTTGCACTGCCACGCTACAGAGAATTGCCTCAGGTGAAATGCGTGAATTTAGGCTATGCATGCAAGACATGCGATATCCTCTTGACGGGTGGTGCACCACCCCTCAATTGTGCCTCGCGGCCCGCACGCATCTACGAATTGTGGGCGATGTCCCTATCCCATCCCCTATCGAGGGAGCTGTCTTACTTATATTTATGTTATGCCTGCTATTGAATGCTTGCATGCTTGAATGAAAAAATAATAATGATAAAAAATAAGAAATATATAATAAAAATAATAAAATAATGATAAAATAATGATAAAATAAATAATAAATAAATAATAAAAACGTGTGCATACAATAAACCTAATTTCGACCGTCGAGGCCTACTTTCCCAGCTCTGGCTCGTAGAGCCCAATCTTGGCCTCCCCATGGCCTGCCTCTTGCCCTCGCGGCCCGTTAATCTCCCTTCACTCCGGCTCTCGTAGCCTGTTTCCCCGATTTCAGCCTTCACGCCTACTTCTGTAACACCAACTCCGGCCCTTGCGGCCCACTTTCCTGAGTCCGAGTTTCATAACCGGAATCCCCGGCGCTTTTGAGTCAACAAACTCTTCTCTCCATCCCTTCAGGCGATGAATACCCCTGTTGAATCAATGAACCCTTCTCTCTGCCCTCGTGGCTCGCCTTTCACAATTTAGGCTCTTGAAGCCCACTTCCAGCCTTGGCTGTTTTGGCCTCCCCTGTTGGCCCCTGCGCCGATGGCTCTTATATTATTGGCATCCACGCTAGCAGCCACTTGGAGTTCTTCAAAAAAAAAAGAGAGAAGAGGGGAAAAGAGAAGGGAAGAAGAGAAGAAGAAGGAAACAGAGAAGAGAAAAGAAAAAGAGAATAAAAGAGAGAAAAAATGATGACAAAAAATGAAGAGAAGAGAAAGAAGAGAAGAAGAGAAAAGAGAGAAGAAAAGAAAGAAAAGAGATAAATAGACCCAACAAACTGCGTCAGCTCCCGACACCATGTCGGCACTGACGAAGAGACAAAGAGACCAACAAACCAAGTCAGCTCCCGGCACCTTGTCGACACTGACGAAGAGACAAAGAGACCAACAAACCAGGTCAGCGCCCGGCACCCTATCGGCACTGACGAAGAGACAAAGAGACCAACAAATCAGGTCAGCGCCCGGCACCCTGTCGGCACTGACGAAGAGATAAAGAGACCAACAAACCAGGTCAGCTCCCGACACCCTGTCGGCACTGACGAAGAGACAAAGAGACCAACAAACCAGGTCAGCTCCCGGCACCCTGTCGGCGCTGACGAAGAGACAAAGAGACCAACAAATCATGTCTGCTCCGGCACCCTGTCGACGCTGACGAAGAGACAAAGAGACCAACACATCATGTCAGCTCCCGGCACCCAGTCGGCGCTGACGAAGAGACAAAGAGACCAACAGAGCATGTCAGCTTCCGAAGCCCCGTCGGCACTGACGAAGAGACAAAGAGACCAACATACTGCTTCAGTTCCCGGCACCCCACCGGCACTGATGAAGAGACAAAGAGACCAACATGTCATGTCAGTCCCCGACACCCCGTCGGCACTGACGAAGAGAAGAAGAGACCAACATACCACGTCAGCGCCCGGCAACCTGTCGGCACTAACGAAGAGAAGAAGAGACCAACATACCACATCATTCTCCGTCTCCGATCGACACTGATGAAGAGAAGAAGAGACATACAAATCATGTCAGCTCCCGACACCCTGTCGGCACTGACGAAGAGAAGAAGAGACAGACAAGTCATGTCAGCTCTCGACACCCTGTCGACACTGACGAAGAGAAGAAGAGACAAACAAACCATGTCAGCTCCCGACACCCCGTCCGCACCAACGAAGAGAAAAAGGGACCAGTACACCCGTGGGCACCGCCCGACTCATCCTTCGCCTGCGCTACCCGTGGGTGGGGGGCATTTGTGGACACCAAAAATTGCACGCACAGATATCCTGCTCGGCCCAGCATCAACAACGGCACCGAGTGAAGAAACCCCGGAGAGACTAGTCACCCAGACTCCCCAAATATGCACACTGCCGTGAAGCCGTCTCCAGAGTCACGACAGTGAAGAGAAATCAACCACCAAGAGCCCCACAATCCATGGGCCTCAAAGAAAATCAAACGGGCCACAACTCGTGCTCACAACGGGCTCAAAACTGCCCATTTAGCCATTCAACGGCACGCCCAAGGCCCTTCAGCTGCACGCCACTGGCCCCTCTCAGCGGCACGCCCTTGGCCTTCAGCGGCACACCCCCAATGCCCTTCAGCGGCACGCCCCAATGGCCTCCAGCGGCACACCCTGCAGGCCTTCAACGGCACGCCCCAATGGCCTTCAGCGGCACGCCCTGCAAGCCTTCAACGGCACGCCCCATGTGCCTTCAACGGCACACTATTTCGGGCCTTCAACGGCACACTATTTCGAGCCTTCCACGGCACACTATTTCAAGCCTGCCACGGCACACTATTTCGAGCCTTCCACGGCACACTACTTCAAGCATCCACGGCACACTTTTTATGCCCCCAGCGGCACACTGTGAAGGGCCCCCAGCGGCACACTATGAAGGGCCCCCCACGGCACGCTCTTTGTTCCCTTTAACGGCACACTTCTCTGAGCCTTCAGCGGCACGCCTTTTGCCCTCTTCAGCGGCACGCTTATAGTGTCTTACAGCGACACGCTTCTTCAGCCCGCCAGTGGTACAGCGTGAAGGTTTTTCAACGGCCAAACGACGTGAAGCCCATGCCCTACATATCCTTGGCGCGCAGTGAGCTGTCCGAGGTGTCAACCAACGGTTGGGCCACGCAGGCTACTCCCCTGACAGCCAGGACGGGAAAGGTCAAACGTCATCATGATGAAGCTGCTTCCCGCCTCCGACTGCCGTGCTCGAAGGCTCCCGCGGCTGGGAGTATAAAACCACTCCCATTCCGGCGAAGAAAAGGGAGGGAGACACGGAGAAGAGACCCATGGGCAGAGACGAATAGACGGAGTTGCATACGAGAAGAAGAAGAAGAAGAAGAGAGAAGAAAAGGGAGAGGCTCCGGCGTGGAGTCTACCGACAGCCACCAGGCAACGAGAAGAGAGTAAGAGAGAGAGAGGGCTTGATGTAGTAGGGGAAGGTGGGGGAAAGAGCAGTGGACGATCGTCCCTGCTTTGATCCCCAACACCTCCTCCTCTCTTTGTTCTTTGTTTTCCCACCTCTCCGTTCTTTCGTTCTTTAGTTTTCTTTCTTACCCATACCCTTAGCTCGGGCATGCTTTGTGATGTACACGGGTGGCTACGGCCCTTTGTCTCCCCATTAATAAAGATCTTTCCCCCCTCAGTGGGTTTTCTCTTTGTCTCGTTGTTTTGGACCACAGTGCATTTGGTCGTCTTTCCCTTCGCTTCCCGGTGTTTGCGTTCATCCCTCATGCCGACGATTTACTCCGGATGCGGCACCATCTTGAATGGTTTGAGGTCACGAACCTCCTCTCGTAAAGCCCAGTGCCTTCACCTGTGTCTGCCCCTTTGAACCTTTTTCCCCCTTGCCAGAAGTCCCTGTGGGTTTGATCGGCCTAACACCCTACCCCTTTAACAGGCCAACCCCTTTTGGAGCCCTGTCCGGTGCACCTGCACTTTCCTCCAGCGGCACACCCTTCCGGTACCTTGGCCGGTACACCCCATAATAGCCCTCAGCGGTACACCTCCCCCTTTTGTGCCTCAGCGGTACACCCTTAGCCTTCCTAGCCCAGCACACCCTTTGCTCGTCCTTGGCAGGTACGCCTTGGCCAATCCCCCGTCCACCCTGTCCAGTATTAGAAGCCTCCCGTTCATCATTTTCTTCGTGTTTTCCGAGGTTCTATAAAGGTGTTGCCGCCTCCGGGCGCCCACCTCCAGTTGTCGGGTTCCGCCACTCCGTGTGGGCGCGTTCCCTTTATCTCCCTTACTCTCGGGTCAAGGGGAGATGCTGCCGAATTTTTGTCAGAAAATAACAATATGTTAAAAAGGCAAAAGGAAGCAACAAACGAACAGAACGATCAACGATAAAACTTTCCGACTAATCGAGCCACTACCGGTAGCGTGAAAAGAACTGAACCGAATAACGACATAACATATCAGACGTCTGACTTGTGAGCAAAAAGGCTGAACAGAACCAAGGAAAGGAAAAGTTTATATAAGACTATATAAAAATCAATAAACGAAGAAAAGAAAAGCCTTAAAAATAAATAATAGAAGATTCCAACCTTCACCGGCACGCTCTGTCGTGCCCCCAGCGGCACACTCCAATAACCTTCAACGGTACACTTATATGGCCCTTCACCATCATACCCTGCCTCCACACTTCAAACACCCTTCGCCGGCACACTGGTTTCCACCTTCCCCGGCACACTCCATTCCCCAGTGGTACACCCCTTTCCATTGTCTCTTCCCCCCTTCGCCGGTACACCCTCATCCACCGTCTCAAACTCAATGTATAGACTTGGTAGATTGACGTACAAACACAGCAATGAGCAATGTACAGACTTCGAGCCGCAGCTAAGGGACAACGTATAGACTTTGAGCTGAATAAGCTGAAGAATGTATAGACTTCGGGTGTCGGCTGCACGAGCAATGTATAGACTTTGAGCTGCAACGTATAGACTTTGAACTGCAGCCAATGAATAATGTATAGACTTTGAGTTGGCCAACGTACAGACTTTGGACTGGCCGATGTATAGACTTTCAGGGACAATGTATAGACTTTGAACTGTAATGTATAGACTTTTAGTTGGCCAACGTACAGACTTTGGACTGGCCAATGTACGGACTTTGAGCACCAATGTATAGACTTTGAACTGCAATGTATAGACTTTGAGCTGGCCAACGTACAGACTTTGGGCTGGCCAATGTACGGACTTTGAGCTCCAATGTATAGACTTTGAACTGCAATGTATAGACTTTGAGCTGGCCAACGTACAGACTTTGGGCCGGCCAATGTATGGACTTTGAGCTCCAATGTATATACTTTGAACTGTAATGTATAGACTTTAAGCTGGCCAACGTACAGACTTTGGGCTGGCCAATGTACGGACTTTGAGCTCCAATGTATAGACTTTGAACTGCAATGTATAGACTTTGAGCTGGCCAACGTACAGACTTTGGGCTGGCCAATGTATGGACTTTGAGCTCCAATGTATAGACTTTGAACTGTAATGTATAGACTTTCAGCTGGCCAACGTACAGACTTTGGGCTGGCCAATGTGTGGACTTTGAGCTCCAATGTATAGACTTTGAATTGTAATGTATAGATCAGCTGGCCAACGTACAGACTTTGGGCTGGCCAATGTATGGACTTTGAGCTCCAATGTATAGACTTTGAACTGCAATGTATAGACTTTGAGCTGGCTAACGTACAGACTTTGGGCTGGCCAATGTACGGACTTTGAGCTGCAATGTACGGACTTTGAGCTGCAATGTACCGACTTTGAGCTGGCCAATGTACAGACTTTAAGCTGGCCAACGCATAGACTTCGAGCTGATGAATGTAGCCAATGTATAGACTTTGAGCTGATGAATGCAGCCGATGTACAGACTTTGAGCTGAAGAACGTATAGACTTTGTGTGCTGGTTGAATAGACAACGTATAGACTTTGGGCTGATGAATGTACGGACTTTATGTCGCAGCGACCGGCCAATGTGCAGACACACGCCCTTCGCCAGTACACCCTACAACGCCCTTCGCGGCACGCCCCATCCCAGCTTCCCCCGGCACGCCT
The DNA here is from genome assembly GCA_022559845.1 of Amorphophallus konjac. Taxonomy (NCBI): domain Eukaryota; kingdom Viridiplantae; phylum Streptophyta; class Magnoliopsida; order Alismatales; family Araceae; genus Amorphophallus; species Amorphophallus konjac. The sequence goes on along the minus strand of JAHNEJ010003217.1, from coordinate 55,387 downwards.
CGTTTGGCCTTTCGCCGACACGCTCCCCCTGCGCTCAGCGGCACGTCTGCTCCAACCCTTCGGCGGTACGCCCTCAAGCTCCTTTGACAGCACGCTCCCGTGACCCCTTCGCCGGCACGCTCTCCCCTATTCAACCCTTCGCCGGCACGCTCGGCCAGGCCCATAGCCACCACACCTAAGGCTCCTTCATCGGTACGCCTCCCATAGCCACCACACCTGCCCCTTCGCCGGCACCCTTGGCCAAGCCCTTCCCCGGTATACCTCCCGCGAACCTTCAGCGGCGCACTCCCTCAGCCCCCTCAGCGGTGCACCCTTCCACCTTCAGCGGCACACTCCTTCAGCCCCCGTTTGGCCCTCCAGCGGCCCACTCTCTCTCTCTCCAGAAGAATATGTATAATAATAATAATAATAATAGTAATAATAAAATTAATAAAAACTATGATGAATAAATAAATATGAATATATATATGAAATAAACAAAAAATGTAAAATAATAATAAAAAAGGAGAGAAAATATAATAGTAATAATAATAAACAAAACGGATAAATCATCCAGAATAAATACATGAGAGGGAAATAAGCAATAAATTATAAACATATATAATTTAAAACCCTGATAAAAAAATTGGTAAAATCCACTTTGCAGCCCCGTCTCTCTCGTGACCCGGTGCTGAAGGAACAACAATGTCGCCCTTCCAGGTTGGGCCTGAGTCATGGGAATTATCCCGAAATGGCCGTGGCCAGACCTCGCCTCGGGCTAACATTCCGATTAAGCCGGACTCGTTTCTCAGGCCGGATCCCTTCCGAACCACTACTAAAATTGCCACACGCTCGGCAGACATTTGAACGGGTTCACCTTGGTTTTCGCCGCGTTTCGATTACGGACCTGTGTCTGAACATGAAAAGACCCGTGAGCAACCAATATGGCCAACGGCTCCCTCCCCGGCATGGTCGTGAGCCGGCATTGCTCCGGGCCAATAGCCTGTTAAATCGGATTCATTCTAATGGGATTCGTTCCCGTTCTTTCATTGAAACTGCCGTAAACTCGGCATACGTTTGTACGGGGTCGTTTCCACCCACGTCGTACTTTCAACATGGGCCCTTGCCCGAACATGAAAAGGTCCCTGAGTGACCGACGAAATCGGAATAGAACGAGACGTTCCTCCGCCACCCCTGGACCCCTTTCATGGGAATATCAATAAGACCTCCGTGGGCCACGCTCAGACCTCGGGTCCGTCCCAATTGTGGTCGCCGTTCGGCTCATATCCTCGGTCTACAACCCGCTCCCTTCGAACACGTTTTCGGTTTTGGAGTCTAGTCCTGGGACTCTCCCCCGTTGCCCTCCGGCACCGGAAATATTAATGATGCCCGCGCAAGCCTCGTTCGGACCACGGGAGGCGCCCCCGGTATGGTCTTGACTCGATCTCGCACCGGGCCAATAGATTCACCGATTTCCTACTACATTAATCGAGATTTGACCGAATGTTTTTGGTGTCTCAGAATCATAAACTTGCCGTATCCCGGCATGCACATGTCCCAGGTCCTCCCGCGACGATTACAATATTCTCAAGCCGGACTCCCGTCCGAATATTAAACGGTCTCCCGAATGACCGGCACGTTTCGAACGTCCGCTTCCCTAGACACATGGCTTTTCAGCCGATTCAAGGGATATTCCCTCGTTGCCCCTTGGCATCGAAAATATTAATGACGCTCATGCAAGTCTTGTTTCGACCGCGGGGGGCCCACCGCAGTATGGTCGCAGCTTGCTCTTGCACCGGGCCAACAGATTTACTAGTTTCTGACCGCTCTGACCGAGGTTTAGCCGAACGTTCTCCGCTCTTCCGAACAATAGATTTGCCGTACCTCGGCATACATGCGTTCCGGTTTTCCCGCGATAACCGCGATCTTCTCGAGCCGGACATTCGTCCGAACATTAAATGGTCAGTACACGACTGACACGACCGCGAAGGGTTTTCTTCTCGCCCTCCTGTGAGGATTTTAATACCTCATAATAGACCTTCCATGCAATTGATTTCTTGGCCATGAGGCCCTGAATCCCAGCGATTAATCAAGGGTGTTCCCTCGTATGGGGATGTAAATGACGCCGTGACCTTTATGGCGCGGTGGGTTTTGGTCCCGACACGAACCACACAATCGTCTGACCGAGTCAAATCGAGTGCACCATGGGCTCTTCGGAGCCCGAATAAATTGTCACTTTGTGACTGGCACGCCCACGCACTTAGTAGACGAATCAACCATTCCCAAAGAGGCCGAGCGTAATAAATGAACGAAAAGTGCATCCACACCCGACGCGCCCCTCATTCGATGCCCCTGATCCCGGCGCGCTAAAGCCCCATCTTCAGCCCTTAGGCCGGCGCGCAAATCACCCTGAGGGTGTCCCTTCCCGGTGCGGTAAGCCTTGAAGGCTCTTCCCGGCGCGCTAATCCCACACCGGTTCAAGTTCGAACTCAGGCCTCTATATATAGGGTTCTTCGAGAACAGAAAGAGAGAGAGAGGCCAGACGGAAACAAAGAAGAAGAAAGAAGAAGAAAGAAGAGAAAAAAAGAGAGACTCTCGAGAGGGAGGCTTCAAAAAAGAAAAGCAGAGAGAAGAGGAGGGATCGAGAGAGAATTCCAGAGGGAAGAATAGCGCCTCTCCTGGGCGTCCTCTGCCGGTGACCTTCTTCTTCCCCGACTGAGTTACGATACTCTGTTTTCGGTAGCAGGTGGGCACCGGCGTTGTTTCTCTCCTATCTCCCGCCGATCCCCCCCAATCTCCGTCTACTGGTTGTAAACCGAAGAGGGGAGGGATGGCAATGATATGAGCCGACCCCTCCCCTCCTCTGTGATTCATCCTGCCATTGTATGTTCCTCGGCATCGATGAACGGTATTCTGGCAGTGGTGTCGACGCCGGATTCTCAATGTAAACCTTCGTTCGTTTTTCATCTTTGAATAGTGATACGTATGCGAATGATTAGGCCAACAGGCCGAGCTGATATTCAGAATCTCTGTCTCTCTCACTTGTGTCAATGCGTATGTTGGATTCTCTTCGACGTAGCTGTAGTTCCGATTCCATCGAAGCCTCGGCTATGCCCCGAACCATCGTGGGCTATAGAAACACCCCTCCCCGGGGGTTTTCTTTCGATCATTCGCTTTACACATGATTCAAGGATTTTTGCATCGTTCTTATCCTCATGGATAGAGCCGCGCCTCTGCGTGTGCCTCTATCCGCTATACAAGGGATCCACCCCTCTCGAACTTTGTTTTCAACCGTTCGAGCAAATGCCCCTGCAACGATCTCGTTTCGTTTATGCATCTACTGCTCCCATGCACCATATTCATCCACACCGCTCTGAGGGTTTCCCGATGTTTCGATCGTCCGGGGAGGGGGACATTCCTCTGTTGTTTCTTGACGATTGCTGGGCGACCGGGGGGGGGCTCCATCTCTCGATGGTGGGCATTCCCTTGAAGCCACTGCAAACAGTGACGAGGCCCTGGTTCAACGAAACTCAACCCCGACAAATTAAGACCCGACCGAGACCGAGGGATGCGTGCTCCTTGTAGGCTAGCCCTCGGAGTCCCGCTCTCCCAATGGTCAATCTCTCCATGGGATGAACCATCGACTATGGGTCCGTCACCCCTCGGAGGCTAGCCCTTGGGGCATCGTTCCCACTGTCGACGGCTTCCTCCCTCTATTTCTTCTCCCCATGGAACTTTGGGTGCCCCTAGTAGGCTAGTCCTCGGGGTACTCCATCCACTGGGGTTTGCTGGCTGACATTGTGCAGACCGGCGATGTAGGGGCTTGTTCCACAGGTGAACATGACCCCGCTTATCCCCTGCAATTCTTTGCAATCAGGGGGAGATGCTGTCCAATTCTGGATATATTAAGTTTATGAAAACCTTGATGATCAATTGTTCCGAATCTAATTACCCCAGTGCTCGAGTATGAACCTCGTACTGACTTAACATGTCATCCTCGGAGGACTCTGGACTTCAATCTAATAAAATTTCTTGGCCTCAATGGACTCAAAGTCCCCCAGATGGGCCCAACAAACTCAAAGGAGGTCCAAAGAAATAGAATTTGGGCTAAAACGGCGCGGAGTCCCCCGGCGCGCCCTAATCCGGCGCAGTACCCCCCCGCGCCGGATTAAGGCCACACTCATATCCATTTTTTTCCCCTTGCGACTTTCCGACGCGTCCCAGACCGGCGCGCCCCCAAGCTCTCGCGCCGTCTTAAGCTGTTAGTCATGGCCGCGCCGTATTAGCCACTATACCTACGCTCTGCCGCGCCGTGTAAGTCGTAACCGCACCGGTTTTGAACCCCTTTTGATATTTTACTCACTCGCTTGCCTCGGGACGAGTTTCCTCTCTCGGGGGCGACGTCAATAAGCTATATCTGACAGTAAATTGAATAAAAGAGGGGCCAAGCGAGCTTGAGTTGCATCGTCATCATCATCGTATCTGTTAGCATTCATGCTTTCGCTATCATACTCATGTCGTCCTTCCTCCTCTCGACGAGGGGCAATAAATGTGGTCGATCACCGCCGCCTTCGTGGCGCTATCTTCATATTCAATATAATCATGAATGTCTTGTGTGCATGCATGCATAGATCCCCGGGTATATTAAATGGCGTCGACTGAAAGCCGGATCATGTCTGGCCGGAAGCCTTCGTCACGCGCGATGGTGGTCTTCGGACCTGCGTCCTCCGCCACGTACCGAGGATCCATTTTCCCATTAAACTACGCATCTTCTGCATGATTAATGTTGCATCCTGCCTGTCATTGTTATAATCATCATGTAGTTCTTTTTTCGGCTTCTACAACCCGTTATCTCGGCAATTAATCAAAGGTGTTCCCTCCTCGTGGGGGATGTAATTAACGCCATAACCTTGATGGTATGGCGGACTGCTGGTCCCGACCGAACCTCACATTCACCCGACATGGGTCAAAATGAGCGCACAATAAAATCGTCACTCATGTGACTGGCACGCCCGCGTCGTCAATCAGTCAGTTGATTACCAGTTATTCGATTGGTTGATCGATACGCGAACGAAAGAAAAGCACGCTAAACAAGTCTGGCACGCCCGGTGGGACCAGTGTCACCTTTCATCTCTTTGCCGAGATATCCGGGCTTCGAAGCCCTCTGCAAGGCTACTGATTATTTCCCTGTTTGTCTTTGCAGGCAGATCAATGACAACTCATGGAATAGCTGGCGTCGACTTCGATCAGTCGATAGTCGCTGGACACGCGCAAGGGTACCTGACGGTACCCATGGAATTCGGCAGCTTCCCTGCCGCTGTAGGCTTCCCCAACTTTCTGGGTTTGGCCTTAGTCGACATCCTGGAAGTCGAAGCCCCAGAACCTGCCAAGCAAACTATGGAGAAGGTGGAGCCTCTGAAGGTTCCCCGCTGCGATGACTTGCTCAAGAATCCGGCCCCGGCCGCTAGCTGTATGGTGCACCACGTTGTACGTGGGACGCACCCCCCTGTCGCCAACAAACACCCTGGAGGACGTCAGCGTCGCCAGGTCCGCAGGAACGCTACTGTGATCACCAGAACTGTGTCTCAGTCCGGGAAATCAATGCTCGTTGGAGGCATGCGCGTCTTCCTCAACGGACGCACGGCACGGGTGACCCCGGACCGAGTCATCCCCAACGTTCCTGTCCACAACACATATCAAGCCCTTGCTGGAAGGAGGGCAGAAATGGAAGAAGCCGGCCACCATGGCCAAGGAAACCCGGCACTCAAGCCGAGGAAGTTCAAACAGGTGTGGGTTCCCAAACGGACCCGACCTGTCCACCAGCTGACACCCATCCGCCGCCATCCTGTGAATGACGATGCGGAGGTGATAAGAGACAGGGGCCTACCCCCGAAGATGGAAGAAGAGGTGGTTGCGGATCCTCCGCGCCACAGAAGTTTCCGGGCTGCGGCCCGTCAAGCCAACGTCCCTGCCACGGGGCGAAGATTCCAACAGCCAGCCGACAGAGCTCGACTGGCCTACATTCCTCCTGCGGGAGGCCGACCACTATCCCCCGTACTACACCAAGAACGGGGTCGAGAAGAAATGACATGCTTGGTCAGAAGCTATTTTCGAGGTTTAGGCAACCCCTCACTCGGACAGCAGCGGTTGATGCAAACAATCGCCACTGAGGAAGATTACTGCCCATCGGCAGCACATGAAGAAGAGATGGAAGATAGAATGATGGTGTCGTCTGTCGACGACAATGGATACGATGACGGCTTTGAGATCGAAGCCGATGAAGCCTTCCCCGAGCGGGAAGAAAGAAGAAGGGTTTCTGTGTTCGAGAGGCTGACCTTTCCGCAACAAGCCAGGCGGAGGGTCCATCGACAAAAAAGAAGGATGCAGATTTTCACTTGCAACATGGCTGGTGTGTCCAGCCGATATGGGGAGCTTCCTGAAGACCCCCAAGAACTGGCTCAATTGGCCGTACGGCCGGGGCCAACTACCCGCAGGACAGAAGCAGCAAGAGGGCTTCTGACAATGATGAAAGAGAAACAACCCCAGGTCTATCCCCACTGGGATGATAAGGCCCCCGTCTTGACCGCTAATGTGGTGAGGACGGAAGAAGAAGACAACGTCCTCCTCGACATCCTGCCTGAGGGTACGTCCGGGGAAACAACAGAGGGTATCCCCACCACTATAGATCCATCAGTTCTGATGCTGCTGCAGAAATATCAACGGGAGATAGATTCTCTGAAGAAACAGCTGATAGAAAAGACTGAGCATTCAACAGCTTCTAAACCACCCGAAGTCCAGGGTGAATCATCACGGGGAGCGGCTCGTCGAGACGACCCTCCACCGCTCTATACACTACCCCAGCCGTCAGAGCCAAGCATGGCGACTGCACAACAACGGCCGCCACAGCCTCAGCCGCTGCTACCTCTAGCGCTCCCCCAGGTGCACCCGACACCCCCGCTGCTGTGTCCTCCACAGGCGACCACCCTGGTCACCCCATACCTGCAGCCAGCGCACTTCTATCCGGAGCCAGTCGACCCCACGGTCGTGAACCGGATGATGGTGGAAAGGATGATTGAGCTGAAGCTCGCAGAGAAGAGTGAAGGCGACTACGTCGCATTCGATGCCTATCGGGTCCCCTACCCGCAACACCATGCGGCTAAACGACTTCCCCCGGGAGTCAACAAGCCGCCCAAATTTGACAAATTCAACGGGAAAGGTTCCCCAAAAGAGCATATTGCATATTATATGACCGTCATGGGTGATCTGGCCACCGACGAGTCATATCTGCTGAAATTCTTCGGGTCCTCGCTGACGGGGCTCGCATTCGAATGGTACTCTAGCCTCTCGGCTGGGTCAATTAGTGACTGGTCAGATATGCAGAGGAAGTTCAGAGAAAGATTCCATGTCACAGAGAGGGAGGTCACAGTGGCCGAACTCTACTCAACAAGACAAAGGGCAGATGAGACAGCCCTTGACTACATCAAGAGGTGGAGGAACCTCGGAATGAGATGTAAGCGGCCCCCGCATCAAGAGGACGCTGTGCAAATATGTAAACAAAATCTCAGGAGGGAGGTCCTGGAAAAGATGATTGGTATGGAAATACGGTCGTTCGACCGGCTGAATAATGTGGTGGCTGAGGTGGAGGCTTTTCTAGCCAAGCCTGTCCCGACGTCGACTGCCAGTACAGCCCAGAAAGGCAAGACTGCGGAGCGGCGCCCCACACCTAAAGAAGCGAATGCGCTTGATATCAAGGCGTTCGAACAACAGAAGGAGAAAGGCAAGAAAGCGGCTCCCCCGCAACCTGCGAAAGCTCCAGATGATAAAGAAGGTCCTTCGCTGAGGGACAAAATGAAGAAAGCTTATTCCTTTCCAAAAGACAAGACCCGAGTCCTGTTCGACTGGGTAACAGAATACAGCATGGTCCCTCTGCCCGAGCCAAGGAGGCCGGAGGACCTGAAAAGAAATGACAGTCTGAGATTCTGCCCCTACCACCAGATGTTGGGACATCCAATCGAAGACTGCTATGTTTTCAAAGACGTCATCGAAGGGATGGTGAAGAAGAATGAGATAGAGCTGGGAGAGTACAAAGTAGACCCTCCTCAGCCACATGAAGCCCCTTTCAGGAGGGCAGCAATCAACATGGTCTCCCTCTACCAGGTATTACCTGAGGAGATCTCTGAAGCAAGCACACGGAGCACCTACAAAATCCATTTCCTGGAGCCCGTGAAAGAACAACAAGGGTGGCAGCAAATCCCTGTGAAGCACAAGAAGAAGAGGGCACCCCGCCCAAAAGAGGGGGCACATATCCGTGGCATTACACCCCGGCCTGCTCTGCCAGTGGTAGCACCCGTATGGGTCACTCCACCTACAGCTGTCAGAATACATACACCTAACAGGAGGAGACAAACTCCGCTGCCAGTAATCAAGGAAACCAATCCTGGAGTCCTTCGACTGCAACACTTAATTGAAGGGCTAGATGAATATGTGCAGCCCGAACTGAAACCTCTGCTGGTACGGGACCACGTCCCATGGCAAGAGCTGGAGCAACTCTCACTCAAGCAAGAGGAGGAAGCTGAAGCAGCACCACCTCAAGAGAGCAACCTGTTCTGGGGGCAAGCACCTGCAGAAACCAAAAAGAAGAAAAAGCAAAAGAAGAAGAAAAGAAAGGGCGCTGGGGCCCATAAAACACAGGTCGTCTCCTGCAATACCCTGTCAGCACTCTTCAACCTACCCGGAGAAGAGGAAGAAGAAGAAATTTGCTTCACACCCCATGCTGGGGGAGGCAAGGCCGAGGCCGCAACTGCTGCGCATGTCACTCGGTCAGGCCGAAAATGGGGGCGCCAGCCACCACCCAATCACAACATTATGTTTAGAGGGGAGCAACCCTACAAGACGCCTCCGCCGGAAGTTAAGGGAGCCCAAATCCCTCCTCCGTTAGGCCTATACAACAAGAGTGGGGGCAAGGCAGTCCCTTCATTCCTTATCAAAAGGGAAGCAGCCCTGTCAAGAGGCTAACCCTACACCCGGGGTCATTCACCCGCAGCCAGCGCAATCTACTGAGGATGCAAATGCAGATGGAGCTTGCCCTACAGCAGCTAATAAAGAAGACCCGACAGCCGGTGCCAGTCAAGAGGGTGCCGAGTCCGAGGAAGATGAAGCAGGTCCGTCTGGACCCACAAATCTAAACCTCCCCAAGCCCAGATGGGCTGAAGAGATGAAGCTCTCCAATGTCCGAGCTGGAAGCCGAATAATGAAGTTGCTCAAGAAGCTCCCCGCTCGATTTACGATCTGGGAAATTCTCTCTTTGAGTGAAGAGACTCGACAGGCGATCATCACTGCTCTGCAGACGCCTGCTCATTTTGAAACCTGCATAGCTGAGGCTATACCAGAAGCCAGTATGACCTTCTCTCCAGAAGACATGCTACTGCCTACTGCCAGCCACAACAGGCCGCTATATATGAAAGGGCACCTGAACGGAAGAGAACTGAACCGGATTCTGGTCGATCCTGGTGCAGCAGTCAACATCCTGCCATATAGAATATACGAGAGGTACCACTTTAATGTGCATCTCGAGAAAGTCAGGGATATGCGTATTGTTGGCTTCAACCAAAAATGTGAAGTATCTATAGGAGTGGCAGAGTTCACACTGACCCTGGCAGATTTCACTACAACGGTGCAGTTTCATGTCATTGACTCTCGCACCTCCTACAAAGCACTGCTCGGCCGCCCATGGCTGCATGAAAATATGGTGGTGCCCTCCACGCTCCACCAATGCATCAAATACAGCCTCCAGGGGAAGGAGGAGAGGATATTTGCTGATATCCACCCATTCGAGGTGTTTGAATGTCACTTGGCGGATGCCAACCTATATACGGGGTCTCTCCGGAAGGTTTCTGAAGCTGAAACCCCCACAGAAGCATCAAAAAATAGATCGGGTGACGGTTGGTATCCACCACCGCCACGCGGGTATGTCAAGCCAAAGGTGGTCTCCCACATCACAGCTCCTGGAAATGTTGGTAGGGTAACACCCCCAGCACTATACCCCAAAGCTAAGGAAGTGCAGGTCAACCGACAGCACGACCGCATCGGAGTCCCGGTCGGCCTCACCAAGCCAGTCCTCGGCCTCAATGATCCCACTGTCGAACCTTTCAAAGCTTGGGAGGTGACACAGGAAGATGGGCCCAGCACCCTGTTCTATACAGCTGAGGAGCATCCCACTCGGGAAGACACAGATTGCAGCCTCCCCGAGGTTATAAGCAACCCGCCAGTTCCTGTCCAAGGTCTGGCATTTACAACTGATCGGATGGCCATAATGTTTCAGAAGCAACACATTCCTCCCGATCAATCTCAAAAGCGCAAAGAAGCTTTCCAGAAGATGTGGCATCCTACAAATCTGGACAAAGAAATGAGACGCGTCTCTCAACACCCGGGGCTGGGCTTCACCCTGGAAGACTACTATTACAGTGGGCGGTACGAGGTGGATACTATCTCCGCCTTCTATCCAACTGAAGATAGCCCTCTGGGGGCAACCTTTGATGAATATCCGGTGGAAGCCGAACATGCTGAATTGGCTCTATCCGGGAATCAACAAATAGAGACCTTGATCCCTTGCCGATGCTGGGAGCAGGTCCATCCTGAAGAAGCAGCCCTTCAAGCCGAATTTGATACGGCTAGCAGCAGCGAAGCCGAAGACATTCAAGAAGCAGAAGTCTCTCCCTCCACAGGGGTCATGCTAATGGCGACTTCAACACCCTTTCTGTCAATCAGGGAAGCCGTGGTTAACTCCAATCAAGGGGAGCCGGCTACCAGGAAAGAAAAAGTCACTTCTGCGGAAGATGCAGCTATCCCAGAAGGCGAGACTCCCTCAACTTCTACTACAAATCCAATATGCTGTCCGAGCCCGACAGCAAACGGCTACTGGCCTGTCATGGCTGCAACCTCATCTACAAACACTGAAGCTATTCTCTCACCCTTGGGAGCTGTGACAGCAATGGATGCGTCAATAGATCCATCCGCTCAGCCGCTGGCGCATGGAATCAAGACGCCTCGTGAAGCTCTGGCGATGTCCGACGAGGAACTCGAAATGCTCGACCCTCAAGATGGTGTTCCAGACTTCGTCGACCTCCAACCAACGCCTCCGAAAAATAGAAGACGGAGGCCAGGCCACGGTCGATGAACTAATAGAAGTCAACTTGGGAAATGAGGGGGATCCTAGGCCTACCTTCCTCAGCGCCCAACTGTCCCCGGAGGAACGGGAGCTGTACACCCAGCTGTTGCTGGAATACCGGGATTGCTTCGCCTAGACCTACAAAGAGATGCCCGGTCTCAGCCCCGCTGTCTCACAACATGAGCTAGCAATCAGCCCCGAAGCTGAGCCGGTGAAGCAGCCACCGCGGCGTATGAGGCCAGAGCTCATCACCCGAATCTGTGCTGAAGTTGACAAACTCATTGACGTGGGATTTGTTGAAGAGAATCAGTACACCACATGGCTGGCGAACATCGTCCCTGTGAAAAAGAAGAATGGACAGATCCGGATTTGTGTTGACTTCCGAGATCTAAATAAAGCCTGCCCTAAAGATGACTTTCCGGTGCCAATAACGGAAGTCATGATTGATGCTACAATCGGCCACGAGGCCCTATCATTCATGGATGGGTCGTCCAGCTACAATCAGATTTGGATTGCGGAGCACGACCGAGTCCACACTGCTTTCCGAACCCCCAAAGGCATTTATCATTACAAGAGAATGCCGTTCGGACTAAAGAATGCTGGCGCAACTTACCAGCGCGCAATGACTAAGATTTTTGATGAATTGCTCTACCACAAGGTCGAGTGCTACATAGATGACCTGGTGGTCAAAACCAGAAGGAAAGAGGACCATCTGCAAGACCTCCAGACTGTTTTTCAGAGGCTGAGGCAGCATGACCTGAAAATGAACCCTATGAAATGTGCATTCGGAGTATCGAGCGAAAAATTCTTGGGCTTTATCGTCCGATACCGGGGGATTGAGATAGACCCCGCAAAGATCAAGGCGATACAGGAGCTACCTCCACCTAGGAACATCTCCGAGCTGAGATCACTACAGGGCCGCTTGGCTTATATCCGGCGGTCATTTCCAATTTGTCAGGGCGATGCCAGCCTTTTCACAAGTTGATGATGAAAGATGTTCCCTTTTATTGGGATGAGATTGCCAGACAGCCTTTGACAAGCTAAAAGACTATCTGAAGACTCCTCCAGTATTGGGCGCACCGGTGAAAGGACGGCCGTTGATACTGTATATAGCAGCTACACATAATTCTCTGGGGGCAATGCTGGCCCAGAATAATGAAGAAGGGAAAGAGCAAGCCCTCTATTATCTCAGTAGAAGACTGGTCAGAACTGAAGAAAGATACACTTATATTGAGAAGATCTGCCTGGCACTAGTCTTCGTAGTCAAAAAGCTCCGGCATTATATGTTGTCGCATGAAATCAGCTTGGTGTCCAAGGAGGATCCCCTGAAATATATCATGTCCCAGCCGGCACTCAAAGGCCGCCTAGGCAAATGGGTGGTAATCCTTATGGAGTTTGATGTCTCCTACGTACCGCGCAAGGCCATCAAAGGTCAAGCTATTGCAGACTTCTTCGCTGAACATCTGGTACCCGGGGACTACCCGTGGGAGCCGGAACTTCCTGAAGACGAAACCCTAGAAGCCGCCCAAGTGCAGCCTTCCTTATGGCAGCTATACTTCGATGGCGCTTCCAGAATTGACACCTCTGTCGCCGGATCATCCAGGGTCAGAGCAGGGGCAGGTATAGTCCTGAAATCTCCGGAAAGAGAAGTGGTGCATACATCCTGCTCCATAAACAAACCATGCACGAACAATGAAGTGGAATATGAAGCCCTGATAATCGGATTGCAAATAGCTCTGTCCCTGGGGATTCAGATGCTGGAAGCATTCGGGGACTCCATGCTGGTTATAAAACAGCTGGAAGGAGAGTTCGATGTGCGAAAGCAAGAGCTCATCCCCTATCACCAGTTAGCAACTCGCCTGATGTCGAGATTTTACTTCATCAGCATCAAGCACATCAATCGAGGCTGGAATGCTCAGGCAGACGCCCTCGCTAAGCTGGCCAGCTCATTGGCGGTCCCGCCAGACACAAGCCTGAATATAACCGTGATCAACCGTCGGCAAGTCCCCAGTGTAACAGAGGCCCTGGTCGACGAACAAAACATGGAGGTATCAGTCATCGAAGGGGTTCAGCAACCCGATTGGCGAGAGCATCTCCTACGCTGGTTTCAGCACCAGCAACTTCCGAAAGAAAAGGAGCAGAGAATGAAACTCCTAAGGATCAAGGATTCTTACGAGATGAGAAGCGGGACCTTATTCCGGATTATGGCAGATGCCCGAAGGAAGGTCCTACTCCGTTGCTTGTCTTTAGCGGAAGCAGGACATGTGATGCAAGAAATTCATGCAGGATCAGCCGGAGCACATCAGGCCGGTCCGAAAATGAAAATTGAGATAAAGAAACTGGGTTACTATTAGCCCACTATATTTAATGATTGCTGCAAGTTTGCCAAAGCTTGTCAGAAATGTCAAGAGCATGCTAATGTGGCGAGGAGACCTCCAGTGCCGCTGCATCCCACCCTACCAAGCTGGCCGTTTGCTCAATGGGGCACGGATGTGGTAGGACCGTTACCAGCATCTTCATCAGGGTGCAGATACATCTTAGCGGCTACAGACTACTTCTCTAGATGGGCGGAGGCAGTAGCACTAAGAGATGTGACGGGAGAACTAGTTGCAAGATTCTTCCGGCAGAATGTAATATTCCGGTTCGGAATCCCCAGCCGAATCATCTCTGACAATGGCAGCCATTTCAGAAATCAGAAGGTTTATCGGCTGGCCGACAAATACAAAATTGACTGGAGGACATCGTCCCCCTACAACCCTCAAGCCAATGGACTAGCAGAAGCCTTTAACAAGACCTTGTGCACACTACTGGCAAAGACCGTCAAGTCTAATAAAAAGGATTGGGAAGAAAGGATGTACGAAGCACTTTGGGCTTATCGTACTGTCTACAAGACCCCAACCGGCTGTTCACCTTTCTCCCTTGTCTATGGGTCGGAAGTTGTAGTGCCGATTGAACTCGAAGCCCCTTCATTGCGAGTTGCCATCCAGCACGGATTAGTCAGTGGTGAGCAGACCAATGCAGAAAGAAGATTGGAAGAGCTCGCTGAGCTCGAAGGAAAACGCCTCCAGGCGCAACAAAACATCCAACTCTACCAAGCTCGCATGGCCCGTGCTTTTGACAAGTTAGTCAAGGGTCGAGAGTTCAAGAAAGGAGACCTGGTAATGGTCAAAAGAAGAGAAGTGATGGCTTCTAACCCCAAGGGGAAGCTGGTCGAAAATTGGGTTGGACCGTATATCGTCCGCCAAGTATATGAAGGGGGTGCCTACGTCCTTGTAGACCACAAAGGAGTCATCCAATTCTCTCCCCTCAACGAAAAACACATTAAGCTGTATCATGCAGCGCAGCCGACACACCCCAAGTGATCGGTCGGAACACACTTATCCTTGGTTAGTGGCATTCCGCCCTAATCAAGCTACTTTTCCTTGGTTAGCAGCATTCCGCCCTAATCGAGCTACTTTTCCTTGATTAGCGGCATTCCGCCCTAATCGAGCTACTTTTCCTTGGTTAGCGGCATTCCGCCCTAATCGAGCTACTTTTCCTTGGTTAGCGGCATTCCGCCCTAATCAAGCTACTTTTCCTTGGTTAGCGGCATCCCGCCCTAATCAAGCTACACTTTCCTCGATTAAATGGCATTCCGCCCCAACCGAGCTACCTTCTCCTTGGTTTAATGGCACTCCGCCTTAACCGAGCTACCTCCCCTTGGTTTAATGGCACTCCGCCCTAACCGAGCTACCCTTCTCCTTGGTTAAATGGCATTCCGCCCTAACCAAGCTACCTTCCTTGGTCCAGTGGCATTCCGCCCTGATCAAACTACCTTCCCTTGGTCTAGTGGCACTCCGCCCTAACCGAGCTACCCTTTCCTTGGTTTAGTGGCATTCCGCCCTAACCGAGCTACCCTCTCCTTGGTTTAGTGGCACTCCGTCCCAATCGAGCTACCTTTTCCTTGGTTTAGTGGCACTCCGCCCTAACCGAATTACCCTTTCCTTGGATTAGTGGCATTCCGCCCTAACTAAGCTACCTTCTCCTTGGTTTAGTGGCACTCTGCCCTAACCAAGCTATCTCTCCCTTGGTTTAGTGGCACTCCGCCCTAATCGAGCTACCGTCTCCTTGATTAGCGGCATTCCGCCCTAATCAAGCTACCTTCCCTTAGTTAGCAGCATTCCACCCTGATCAAGCTACTTGTCATCGGTCAGTGGCACTCTGCCCTAATCGAGCTACCCTCTCCTTGGCTAGCGGCATTCCGCCCTAATCAAGCTACCTCTCCTTGGTTAGCGACATTTCGCCCTGATCAAGCTACCCTCCCTCGGCTCGCATTCCGAATAAAAAGAAAAGAAAGAAGGAAAAAGGAAAAATGGGGTTAAAAAATAGTGATACCCCGCCAGACTTGCTCCCATATCGGGACAAGTGCAAAAATGGCTATAACACGGCTGTGGCGAAAACCCGAAAGGGCGTCGCAGGCAAAATCGGGTACCTCGCCGCGTGAAAACCCGAAAGGGCGCGCGGGCAAAAGCAAGAGGGGGCTGGCTTCGGCGAAAACCCGAAAGGGCGCTTGAGTCAGTAAAGTGGTAATTTCCAAATGCCTCTCCTATTCTCCACCCAATAAAACTCCGAAAGGGACAATCATCAAAGTCCCGCCGGAAATTCTTTAACAAACCCTCTTCGACCCTCGTCATCATCGGCGAGATCGGTCGATCTCTACCCTCAACTTGGACCTTACGTCCCTGTTGACAACCCCATCCTTGTTTCGACAGTGACATATACCGACGAACAAACCCTTTTCGACCCTCGTCATCCTCGACGAGATCGGTCGATCTCTACCCTCAACTTGGGCCTTACGTCCCTGTTGACAAACTCATGCCGACGAATAAACCCTTTTCGACTCTCGCCATCATCGGCGAGATCGTTCGATCTTTACCCCTAACTCGGATCCTACATCCTTGTTAATAGACCATACCCCTTTGCTTCGACATCTAACCAGCATCGACGAATCGAAACAGGATTCGATCCTCGTCGTCATTGACAAGGCCGGTCGATGTTTTTGCGGTCCAATTTTCCCGCATCCCAAAAAAAAAATATATGGTTAAAAATAGAGATACCCCGCCAGACTTGCTCCTATGGTTAGGACAAGTGTAAAAATGGCTATAACCCAGCCGTGGTGAAAACCCGAAAGGGCGTCGCGGGCAAAATCGGGTACCCCGCCGTGTGAAAACCCGAAAGGGCGCGCGGGCAAAAGCAAGAGGGGGCTGGCTTCGGCGAAAACCCGAAAGGGCGCTTAGGTCAGTAATGTGAATAAAAATGAATGATGAATAGTGATGAACCATCTGCCGTCCAAAAGGCCATTTTCGAGGTCGGGGCGAGGGTCTTCATCCGATATCCCACTTATACACGTCCAGTGTCTACCTTTTCGACCCTTGTCACCATCGGCAAGATCGGTCGCTACCTGTCCGGTTCTTGTCACCATCAGCAAGACCGTCTACCCCTTTCGACCCTTGTCACCATCGGCAAGATCGGTCGCTACCTGTCCTGTTTTTGTCACCATCGATAAGACCGTCTACCCCTTTCGACCCTTGTCACCATCGGCAAGATCGGTCGCTACCTATCCGGTTCTTGTCACCATCGACAAGACCGTCTACCCCTTTCGACCCTTGTCACCATCGGCAAGATCGGTCGCTACCTATCCGGTTCTTGTCACCATCGGCAAGACCGTCTACCCCTTTCGACCCTTGTCACCATCGGTAAGATCGGTCGCTACCTATCCGGTTCTTGTCACCATCAGCAAGACTGTCTACCCCTTTTGACCCTTGTCACCATCGGCAAGATCGGTCGCTACCTGTCCGGTTCTTGTCACCATCGGCAAGACCGTCTACCCCTTTCGACCCTTGTCACCATCGGCAAGATCGGTCGCTACCTATCCGGTTCTTGTCACCATCGGCAAGACCGTCTACCCCTTTCGACCCTTGTCACCATCGGCAAGATCGGTCGCTACCAATCCGATTTTTGTCACCATCGGCAAGACCGTCTACCCCTTTCGACCCTTGTCACCATCGGCAAGATCGGTCGCAACCCCTTTCGATTTTTGTCACCATCGGCAAGACCGTCTACCCCTTTCGACCCTTGTCACCATCGGCAAGATCGGTCGCTACCTATCCGGTTTTTGTCACCATCGATAAGACCGTCTACCTCTTTTGACCCTTGTCACCATCGGCAAGATCGGTTGCTACCTATTCGGTTTTTGTCACCATCAGCAAGACCGTCTACCCCTTTCGACCCTTGTCACCATCGGCAAGATCGGTCGCTACCTATCCGGTTCTTGTCACCATCGACAAGACCGTCTACCCCTTTCGACCCTTGTCACCATCGGCAAGATCGGTCGCTACCTATCCGGTTCTTGTCACCATTGGCAAGACCATCTACCCCTTTCGACCCTTGTCACCATCGGCAAGATCGGTCGCTACCTATCCGGTTCTTGTCACCATCGGCAAGACCGTCTACCCCTTTCGACCCTTGTCACCATCGACAAGATCGGTCGCTACCTATCCGATTTTTGCCACCATCGGCAAGACTGTCTACCCCTTTCGACCCTTGTCACCATCGGCAAGATTGGTCGCTACCCGTTCTCGGTTCTGGCCGTTCTCGGCAGGACCGTTTATCCGTCAGTGTCACTATACCCTCCTGAGTCCCCCGAACTCTCGGCCGGCATAGGCCGTTTCTAGTCTTGAGAAAAGTCGCGGCGCGGTGGAGTGAACACCTCACCCCTTCCCTGAAGGCGTGAGCGCTCTCCTGCCCTAGTGACTCATACACTCGGACTAGAATCAACGGGCAAATGAAAGAAAAAAAAACAATGACAAGATGGAGTCTTCATTCAAAATCAGGATGGAGATTTTTCATTACTATGAAGTAAAAGGCACATGATTACATGGGCCATGCCTTGGAATACATAAGGTGCATTAAAAGGGAGCAAATAAAGAAAAGAGATTACGGCAAAGGGCGTCGGAAGATGTCCTCCAGCACAGGAATACCCAGGGAGGGATGACAGGTCAGTTCTTGCAATTTGAACTCGGTGGCCTCCAGCTCGGATAGCTTCACCTCCAGGGAAGCAGCTTGTCCTTCGGCCATCTCGGCATCCTCAACCTTTTGGACCCCCAGGCAATCTACTTCTTCAAGTTCAGCCTCTATCCTGGAAAGTTCGGCCTGCAATGCCGCCATCCGGGCCGTCAGGGAGCTCCGGCGTTGTAAAGAGGCGTTGGCTTCGTCCCTCGCCCTCGCCGCGGTCTCTTGCAGAGAAATAAGGGCCGTCTTGCTTTCAGCCCGCTCCAATGATATGGCCGCCAGCTGGTCAGCTGCCTCCCGGCCTAAGAACTCCCTCCTGTTCACATACTTCAGGAGCAGGATCACCCGCGGAGTCCAGTCGTCCATGGGACAACCGAGGGCCAACAGTGAGCGGGACAGATGCTCTATCAAGCCCCTCAGCTGAACATAAGTTAAATCCCTACTGGCTGTTACGGTCTGCTGGAGGGTCCCCAGGAATTGCCACACGACATCACTCGAGGATCGAAGACCAAGTGGCGACGTCTCGGGCAGTTCGAACTCTACTCTGCTATCCACGGCAGCCCATATATCATCGGCCGTCCCGGAGGATGACGACGGCATGAGCTGCAACCCACTACTACCGGGAACAACCGCACCGGCAGATGCGGTGGCTGGAGCCTCAACAACAACAATCTCTTTGCCGGCCCCCTGGGGTGGGAGTCCAACAAGAACCTCAAGGACCGGGGACGTCCGTCCTTCAATAATCTCCCCGGCTTCTACCTCAGCAGAGCCACCCTTCTCCAGAACAGACTGTTGTGCAACCTCCCTTGGCGAAGAATCTCCGGCTACCGCCGAACTATCAACTTCCACGAATCGCCCGGGACCGCGCCGGGTCAAAGGCCCGAGGGACTTACCCTCGTCGTATCAACGTCTAAACGGCGCCGGGTTAACATCCATGCTGAATTTAGGGCCATCTTAGAGCTCATGCCAACCAAGGAGGAGATCAGTCAGGGTGAAATTCATCTGTCGGTCTTGCTGCACCTGTACCTTGCTCGCAACCCCCACGTCTGGGGGGCATTTGTTGGCACCCAAAATATGATCGTCGGTGACCAAGCCATAAAGACGAATGATCCGGCCCACCGAAGCACGGAAGCCGACAAAGATCAACCTATTGAAGACTTCTCAAGCTGTCAGAGCCTCGAGTCACTCCGTATAGATATGGGGACTTCACCTCAAGGGAGCCGGGACGAATTCACAACCAACTGGCGGTGCGACCAAGCCTGCCCAATGAATCGGTATTGACTCTGTCATGCTGCATACACTACACCCGTTGTCCGATCAAGGACGACGATCTACCCGGTGGATACCCACCTCATGAAAGGCTCTCCTGAGGATAAAGGAGTCCCCCGGGCTTCCAGAAACGGAGAACCGAAAGCTCTGACGGCGGAAGATCCCGATCGCCCGGCATGGGCACGGCTTCCCGCCAAGATGGGCCCATTAGTGGCCGAATGATCGCCTGGCTCAGGTGGAACTATCTCCCGGCTATCCAACCTCCTAGAGAGCTCTGAGTACGAGCCAGGCCGGACCAACAGCATGGAGCGTAGAGCCAAAGGCCGTGTCGGCAGAAAGCCCGTACGATCAAGTCAAAGCTATCTGGAGTCTCAAGAACGGCCGTACGTTGACCTGGGAGCTTCGACAAAACATCCCGCCAAGGTTTCGATGGGCATTGGCGAGATAATGTTCACGATGACTCCCGGAATCATCCCCGGACTCAACGACTGGCTTGAAGCGCACGAGGAGCATTAGCCCGGCGCGCCTTAAACCGGCGCGCCCCTCATTCGATGCCCCTGATCCCGGCGCGCTAAAGCCCCATCTTCAGCCCTTAGGCCGGCGCGCAAATCACCCTAAGGGTGTCCCTTCCCGGTGCGGTAAGCCTTGAAGGCTCTTCCCGGCGCGCTAATCCCACGCCGGTTCAAGTTCGAACTCAGGCCTCTATATATAGGGTTCTTCGAGAACAGAAAGAGAGAGAGAGAGGCCAGACGGAAACAAAGAAGAAGAAAGAAGAGAAAAAAAGAGAGACTCTCGAGAGGGAGGCTTCAAAAAAGAAAAGCAGAGAGAAGAGGAGGGATCGAGAGAGAATTCCAGAGGGAAGAATAGCGCCTCTCCTGGGCGTCCTCTGCCGGTGACCTTCTTCTTCCCCGACTGAGTTACGATACTCTGTTTTCGGTAGCAGGTGGGCACCGGCGTTGTTTCTCCCCTATCTCCCGCCGATCCCCCCCAATCTCCGTCTACTGGTTGTAAACCGAAGAGGGGAGGGATGGCAATGATATGAGCCGACCCCTCCCCTCCTCTGTGATTCATCCTGCCATTGTATGTTCCTCGGCGTCGATGAACGGTATTCTGGCAGTGGTGTCGACGCCGGATTCTCAATGTAAACATTCGTTCGTTTTTCATCTTTGAATAGTGATACGTATGAGAATGATTAGGCCAACAGGCCGAGCTGATATTCAGAATCTCTGTCTCTCTCACTTGTGTCAATGCGTATGTTGGATTCTCTTCGACGTAGCTGTAGTTCCGATTCCATCGAAGCCTCGGCTATGCCCCGAACCATCGTGGGCTATAGAAACACCCCTCCCCGGGGGTTTTCTTTCGATCATTCGCTTTACACATGATTTAAGGATTTTTGCATCGTTCTTATCCTCATGGATAGAGCCGCGCCTCTGCGTGTGCCTCTATCCGCTATACAAGGGATCCACCCCTCTCGAACTTTGCTTTTCAACCGTTCGAGCAAATGCCCCTGCAACGATCTCGTTTCGTTTATGCATCTACTGCTCCCATGCACCATATTCATGCACACCGCTCTGAGGGTTTCCCGATGTTTCGATCGTCCGGGGAGGGGGACATTCCTCTGCTGTTTCTTGACGATTGCTGGGCGACCGGGGGGGCTCCATCTGTCGATGGTGGGCATTCCCTTGAAGCCACTGCAGATAGTGACGGGGCCCTGGTTCAACGAAACTCAACCCTGACAAATTAAGACCCGACCGAGACCGGGGGATGCGTGCTCCTTGTAGGCTAGCCCTCGGAGTCCCGCTCTCCCAATGGTCAATCTCTCCATGGGATGAACCATCGACTATGGGTCCGTCACCCCTCGTAGGCTAGCCCTCGGGGCATCGTTCCCACTGTCGACGGCTTCCTCCCTCTATTTCTTCTCCCCATGGAACTTTTGGTGCCCCTAGTAGGCTAGTCCTCGGGGTACTCCATCCACTGGGGTTTGCTGGCTGACACTGTGCAGACCGGCGATGTAGGGGCTTGTTCCACAGGTGAACATGACCCCGCTTATCCCCTGTAATTCTTTGCAATCCGGGGGAGATGCTGTCCAATTCTGGATAGATTAAGTTTATGAAAACCTTGATGATCAATTGCTCCGAATCTAATTACCCCAGTGCTCGAGTATGAACCTCGTACTGACTTAACATGTCATCCTCGGAGGACTCTGGACTTCAATCTAATAAAATTTCTTGGCCTCAATGGACTCAAAGTCCCCCAGATGGGCCCAACAAACTCAAAGGAGGTCCAAAGAAATAGAATTTGGGCTAAAACGACGCGGAGTCCCCCGGCGCGCCCTAATCCGGCGCGGTACCCCCCCGCGCCGGATTAAGGCCACACTCATATCCATTTTTTTTCCCATTGCGACTTTCCGATGCGCCCCAAACCGGCGCGCCCCCAAGCTCTCGCGCCGTCTTAAGCTGTTAGTCATGGCCGCGCCGTATTAGCCACTATACCTACGCTCTGCCGCGCCGTGTAAGTCGTAACCGCACCGGTTTTGAAACCCTTTTGATATTTTACTCACTCGCTTGCCTCGGGACGAGTTTCCTCTCTCGGGGGCGACGTCAATAAGCTATATCTGATAGTAAATTGAATAAAAGAGGGGCCAAGCGAGCCTGAGTTGCATCGTCATCATCATCGTATCTGTTAGCATTCATGCTTTCGCTATCATACTCATGTCGTCCTTCCTCCTCTCGACGAGGGGCAATAAATGTGGTCGATCACCGCCGCCTTCGTGGCGCTATCTTCATATTCAATATAATCATGAATGTCTTGTGTGCATGCATGCATAGATCCCCGGGTATATTAAATGGCGTCGACTGAAAGCCGGATCATGTCTGGCCGGAAGCCTTCGTCACGCGCGATGGTGGTCTTCGGACCTGCGTCCTCCGCCACGTACCGAGGATCTATTTTCCCATTAAACTACGCATCTTCTGCATGATTAATGCTGCATCCTGCCTGTCATTGTTATAATCATCATGTAGTTCTTTTTCCGGCTTCGACAGCCCGTTATCTCGGGAATTAATCAAAGGTGTTCCCTCCTCGTGGGGGATGTAATTAACGCCATAACCTTTATGGTATGGTGGACTGTTGGTCCCGACCGAACCTCACATTCACCCGACATGGGTCAGAATGAGCGCACAATAAAATCGTCACTCATGTGACTGGCACGCCCGCGTCGTCAATCAGTCAGTTGATTACCAGTTAGTCGATTGGTTGATCGATACGCGAACGAAAGAAAAGCACGCTAAACAGGGTTTCGCGACGATTTCTTCATGGATCGGCGTCCACAGCGCGTCGTTTCTTCGGTGGAGGTAGGGAGATGGACCCTCGACTCGCGTACTTCTTTTCCCGCGAGTTTTGTAGGCCGTGGTGAGCCGAGCGGGCTAAACGGGGCGATTTGGGGAAAGTGCTTGTTTTTGGGGTGTGAGCTGGATCCCTCGTTTTACGGTGTTTTTGGGCGATCCATGGGTTTAGATGCATTCCTAGGGGCTTGGGGAAGGTTTCCCCTTTTGTTTCCCCTTCACCTGGGGGTGAACGGGGCGTGGAATGGGTTTTTCTGCGGTGTCCACCGTTTTCGGGCACGGACTGAGAACGCGCTAGCCTTGGGTAGCGCGTTCTTGAAGGTCGCGTAGCCCCGATAGAGCGCGTTCATCGGGGAAGATGAACAGTTTGGCGGTTCCTGTCGCGCTATAGGGCCCCAACGCGTTCAGGGTTGTCGCGCTATAGGATCATAGCGTGACCTGGTCTGGTCGCACTATGGACCTGTTGCGCGTTCTTGTTGAACGCGCTAAGTATGTATAGCGCGTTCTGACTGAACGCGCTATGCACGTGTAGCGCGTTCTTGGAGGTGACCAGCCGGGCTGCCCGGGGCGGGCGGTCTGCGGCTGATCGTGCTCCCCTTAGGCCGTGTGTGTCTCGGACACCCCGTGGAGTTCCGTGACCGTGTCTTTGGGTGTCTGGAGGTACCGTGTTACCTCGATAAGCGTGCCTGTGGGCTTGGTGGGTCCGGGTGACTCCAGGTGTTTCGGGCTTCCGTGTTCTTGCTAGATCGAGTCACCGTGTATCGATGTGTGTGCGGTGGGATTTCCCCCACATATTGTGAGTTTCTTTGGAAGGTGATTTCCGTGTGGGCCACGTGTTTGGCCTTGGCTGCGAGTCCAGTTGTCCGGCCTGGGGCTGGAGGTTTCCCGCTTGCTTCGAGATGGGAAATCGACATGGCGGCTTGTGTGCTGCCCTGGGAATCGTGCCTCTGTGTTTTTTCCGTGTGGCCGTGGTCCCTTGCGTTCCCTTCCTGAGAGAACAGTCTTGGTGACTTGTGAGCTGTCTCGGTATTCGTTATATCGTGGTTTTAGACCTAGAGATTGGGCTAGATCGACGGCCTTGTGATGTTGCGTGCAACGGTCTTGACCCCGAGTCTTGTGACTCAAGGACCGTTGACTGTAGTGTGTCTAGAGGACTGTCCAGAGTCCAGTGGCTTAAGTGCTACTCGAGTTTTCTCGACTCTCGCGCATGGTGCGTGCGTGGCCGTGGACTGCGAGTCCTGTTTCTTCTCCGACTGTGGTCACCGTGCGACGGGGCCGGTACGCGGGGTTGTCCCCGTACGTCGTCGGATTCGGACGTTATTTTTCGTTGAGTTGAGAGTCTACTCCTTCAGTGACCCTCCACTAGTCGTAGCCCACCAGTACGAGGTGCTGGTCTCACCTGGGAGTGGTGTACGGGCACTCACCTTCGAGGCGGTTTGTGGACCGGTTACCGTAGGCCCCTCGTCGGTAGCCAGAGTCCGGCTACGGGGGAAAACCGGTCAGAGGGCCAGACCTAGTGACGCGTGGTCTGTGTGTGCACACGTGGTTGGGGGCGGTTGGACCCACGTCGACGGGCGTGACCCCAGCTAGTCACTTGTTTGTGGTTACTTGTACGGCGTTCGTGCCTTTGGTAGGCGCTACCACGTCAGGCAGTTCACCTGCGGTGCGGTGTAAGTCGTCAGGGGACGCTACCGGCTGTGCTTCTAGTGGGAGGTACTCCTGTCGAGTCAGGAGTGACAGACTGTCAGTTTCCGTAACTTTGACCTTTGGTTTTTTGGTCGTGTCGACCGTTGAGTTTTCGGTTGTTTCGCCGTGGCGCGTGTGTTGGTTTTCGCGCCGTGAGACTAGTGATAGTGGCTTTATCGAGGTTGCGTCTTGTTGTGCGGTACCTGCGATCGGATGGTCGGGGTTGCACCTTGGATAGTGTGTCCAGGTCGGCTGTGTCCGGGGGACTGGCCTCTACGGCGTGGTTTCCGTGGGTTTTTACTTCGGTAGGTGGTGCTGGCGTGGTTCGGTAGCTTCGACTGCGTGATCGAGGTGTGCCTTCTGGTACAGTAGGAGTAGCTGTAGTGCTGAGTTTTGACCGGCCACCGGTTTGCTGTTCCTGTTGTAGTTGTAGCTTCCTTTCCGCTACCGCCGTTGTTTCTGGTTGGGGTTCCGCGGGATCCCTGCTGAGTCTCTGTTTTGGAGACTCATTCCCTACCTTTCAGGTGTGGCGGTGTTTCACACCTTTTTCTTCCTTTCTTTCTTTTTTTCTGTTCGTTTCTTTTCGTTCGCGTATCGATCAACCATTTGGCTAACTGGTAGTCAACTGACTGATTGACGACGCGGGCGTGCCAGTCACATGAGTGACAATTCTATTGTGCGCTCACTCTGACCCATGTCGGGCGAATGTGAGGTTCGGTCGGGACCAGCAGTCCGCCATACCATAAAGGTTATGGCGTTAATTACATCCCCCACGAGGAGGGAAAACCTTTGATTAATTGCCGAGATATCGGGCTGTCGAAGCCGGGTTAAAAGAGCTACATGATGATTATAGCAATGACAGGCAGGATGCAGCATTAATCATGCAAAAGATGCGTAGTTAAATGGGAAAATGGATCCTAGGTACGTGGCGGAGGACGCAGGTCCGAGGACCACCCTCGCGCATGACGAAGGCTTCCGGCCAGACATGATCTGGCTTTTAACCGACGCCATTTAATATACTCGGGGATCTATGCATGCATGCACACAAGACATTCATGATTATTTTGAACATGAAGATAGCGTTATGAAAATGGTGACAATCACCCATATTTATTACCCTTCGTCGAGAAGAGGGAGAGCGGCGCAAGTATGCTAGCGAAAGCAAAATGCTAACGGATTATGACGGTGAGTATGATGATGACATGACTCGGGCTTGCTTTACCCTTCTTTATTCAATTCAATGCCTGCTACGGCTTGTCGACATTGCCCCCGAGGGGCGAGGCTTTAAAACCGGCGTGGCTATGCAAGAAACACTTATACGGCGCGATAAAACGTAGGCATAGTGGTTAATACGGCGCGATAAAGCGTAGGCATAGTGGTTAATACGGCGCGGTATTCATGTTTTTGAGACGGCGCGCAAGAGGGTTGGGGCGCGCCGGTTTAGGGCGCGCCGGAAAGCCGCAAGGAAAAATTTTTAGAAAATGAGTGTGGGGTTAATCCGGCGCGGGGGGGTACCGCGCCGGTTTAGGGCGCGCCGGTTAAGACCGCGCCGTATTAAACCTGTTTTGTTGAATTATGAACTTCTTAAGTTTATTAGGCTTCATGGGATCCTTTCTTAAGTTGTTTGGGGCCAATTGATCATTTGATTGGAGTCCATGGCCTTCTGGAAATGAGGGGGGAGGTCAGTGCGAGGTTCATACTCGAGCACTGAGTTGATTCAATTTGGAGCGATCATTTTTTTTTATTGACATAATCATCTAGAGTCCGTCAAAAATTTGACAGCATCTCCCCTGAACGAACAGAGTTGCAGGGGAGAATCGGGGTCATACTCACTAATGGAGTAAGCCCCTAAATCACCGGTCTGCCCAAAGGCGGCCAGCATACCCCACTGGATAGGATACCCCGAGGACAAGCCTGCTAGGGGCACCAAAGCTCCAAGGGGGAGGAAATAGAAGGGCGAAGTCATTGATGATGAAGACGACACCCCGAGGGCTAGCCTACGAGGGATGAAGGATTCGTAGTCAGTGCTTCATCCCATGGAGGGACTGACCATTAGGAGAGTGGGACTCCGAGGACTAGCCTACAAGGAGCGCACACCCCATGATCTCGATCGGGCCCTGGTCTGTCGGGGTTGAGTCCGTTGACCCGAGCTCCCCTTCGTTATTAGCCATGGCTTCGGGAGGACGCCCACCATGGAGAGGTAGGTTCCTCGGTCGCCCGGCAACTGCAGGAGCTAAAAGGGGCATGTCCCCCTCCCCGGATGATCGGAATAACGAGGCAATCTCGGAACGATGCAAATAGCCACGAAGAACAAATGATAAAGGCCTAAGTTAGAAAGACCCTCGGCAGGGACATATGTTCGAACGGTTACAGAACAATACTCAAGGGGACAAAGGCGCATGCAGAGGCACGGCTCCATCCGGGAGGAGAAAGGGATGCAAAACCCTTGAACCAAACATAAAAGGACTGAAACGAACGAAAGCCCCCGGGGAGGGGTGTTTCTGTAGCCCGCAATGATTCGGGGCGTGGTATGAACCTCGAGGAAACCCGGGATCGGCCCTCCGCAAAGAAGAACCCTGTCGCGCAATATCAGTACAAATAAAGATAGGGAAAGGGGAGGTCGTTCCTCCAATTTATTGATTCAAGCATCCACAGGCATGCATACATATCCCCATCCCTAAGACAGGGAGGATTCAACATTCGCACGGTGAGATTACAATTCCGGCACCATTGTTTGGTTGCCGTTTAATGATATTCAGAAGCAGAGGACGCCCAGGTCACGATAATCAGAGAGAAGATGGCAGAAGAAATCGCGAAGAAAAAGGGGGGATCGACTCATATCATCGTCGCCCCTCCCCTTCATCGCTTACATTCGACAGAAAATGAAAAGAAAATGCGGAAAGCAGGAAGAAACACGGCCCCTGCCCACCTGTTCCTCAAAACAGAGTATCGTCGATGCAGGCCGACGGTCGCCCCTTTAGAGAAGAGAAACCCCCCCTCTCTGTGTATCTCGAGAAAGGAAGAAGACCCTCTCCTTTCACAGTTGCCTCACCCTTCTCTTTCTTTTTTTTTCTGAGAGCCGCCTCTTTTTCCTTTGAGTCTTTCTTGCCTTCCAGGCTTCCTGGCTTCCTCTCCTCCTTCAATCGAACCTCGCCCGTATATATAACAGGTTGGAGGCTCTTCATCCAGCGTGAGCTTTTGGCGCGCCGGGGGAGTCTTCATCAATCTATCGCGCCGGTTTAAGAGGCCATTCGATAGGGTCGCTGGCGCGCCGGGATGAGGGCTTAAGGTAAAGGGGCGCGCCGGGCCAAAGGCTGAAGGTGAGGGGGGGGCGCCGGGCTAAAGGCTGAAGGTAGGGGGGCGCCGGTTTAAGGGCATTGAGTGAAGGGCGCGCCGGTTTAGGGCGCGCCGGGCTACTGCTCCTTGCACGCTTCAAGCCAGTCGATGAACTCGGGGATAATTCCGGGGCCATCGTGAACATGTACTCTGCTGCTGTTCACTAAGAGTTAGACGATATGATCTGTCGAAGCTCCTAGATTGGCGTACGGCCATTCTCCAGGTTCTAGATTGCTTTAGGCTGCTCGCACGGGTTTTCTGCGGGCACACGGCCTTCAGCTCTCTGACCCATGCCGTTAGCTTGGCCTGGCTTGTTTCCGAGGCTTCTCGGAAGCCGTGACAGCACCAGGGATAGCTCCGCCCGAGCTGGGTGATCATTCGGCCGCTAATGGGCCCACCTTGGCAGGAAGCCGCACCTATGTAAGGTGATCGGGATCTTCCGCCACCAGAGCTCTCGGTCCTCCGTGCCGGAGAGCCGGGGTAACTCCTTCATCCTCGGGAGAACCTCCTCATTTGGTGGGGGACCACCGGATAGACCGTCATCCTTGATCGGACAACGGATGTGGTGTATGCGGCATGATAGAGTCGATGCCGGTTCATTGGGCAGGCTTGGTCGCACTGCCGGTTGGTTGTGAGCTTGTCTCGGCTCCCCTGAGGTGAAGTCCCCGTGTCCGTACGGAATGACTCGAGGCTCTGGCGGCTTGAGAAATCTTCAATATATTGATCATTATCGGCTTCCGTACTTCGGTGGGCCGGGTCATTCGTCCTTATGACTTGGTCGCCGACGATCATATTTTCGGTGCCAACATGCGGTTCTTCCTCGAGGTTCGAGGGTGCAGAGCGGAGGTTCTTAGTTGCCAGCTTGCCGGGCCGAGTGTTCACTTGGCATGTGGTACGTTTTACTGTTTTAGACTATACTTTCTGTTGGACTGGACTCTGTTGTAGCTGTTGTTGTTCTTTCTTTCTGTTAATTGTTGGGTTGTCCTGCTTTATTTCCTATTTCTTTGTGCCTCCACACTCCTTTTAGCCCTTCCGAGCCCTCCCGGCTCGTGGGCGGCGGTGCGAGTCTCGGGTTATCGGGCCTTCACGGTAATCGGATTCTCGGGTCGTTACATAACCAGTCCAGAAGGCCGCTTCTTCAGTCGGCCGAAAGGGGACGAGGAGGAACTCACACGATCCCCAATTCGGGGATAAAACGCAACCATCCCTCCTACTTTTGAGGTACTCGACCATCACCTTCACCATTCTATTCTAGTTCTCTACCTTGTTGTTGTTATTTGTTGTTAAATCTCCATCTCCATCCTCCGTTACTTGTTATTGTCAAAATAAGTCTATCTTCTCTCCCTTGTCATTGTCATATATTGTTAAATCTCCATCCCTGTCCTTCTCTATTTTATCTAAAATAAGTCTCTCACCCTATCTATACTTTCCTAGTGATTTTTCTCTATATCGTACTATCTTATTTTACCATTTACCCCTCGATTTCTCTCTTTACTTTCTCATCTTTCTCTAAAAAAGGCATAAAAGAATAAAAATAATAATAAAAGCAACAAAAGGCCAAAAAATATATAATAACAAAAGATAAAACAAAATAAAAAGAATAATAAAATCAGGGTAACCAAAGAAGGCCCTCTTCGTCGGCCGGCCGACCGAAGAGGAAGAGAGGACCCGCACTGCTCCCGCTTCGGCGGCGAACGTGATCAGAACATTTCCTGTGGGGTTCTCAGCCCCTGGCGATCAGATTTCCCCTCCCCATTTCTTTTCTGTTCAAACCCCGTTGACGGAACCAGTTCCTCGCGGCGGTTTTCTTTTTCTATCCTTTTGTTCAAACCCCGATCAAGGAATCCGTTCCTCGCGGTGGTTTTATCTAACTAGTGCGGTGGGTCACCTCCCACGACCGTTTCTATTCCAGTAATTTAATTTCTGCACTCTAACATCCTAACTCCTAACCGTTCAATTTCAGCATTCCCTTATCACCGCCTTAAAACCCCGCGGAGAGTCACATCTCGCGGCGGT
Organism: Amorphophallus konjac; assembly: GCA_022559845.1. NCBI lineage: Eukaryota > Viridiplantae > Streptophyta > Magnoliopsida > Alismatales > Araceae > Amorphophallus > Amorphophallus konjac. The sequence continues at coordinate 25,543 of JAHNEJ010003217.1, read as the reverse complement.
TTATTTAATCCCCTTTTCATTTTGTTCGAACCCCGCTGACGGAACTAGTTCCTCGCGGCGGTTTTTATCTAACTGGTGCGGTGGGTCACCTCCCGCGACCATTTACATTTCAGTAATTTCATTTCTGCACTCTAACATCCTAACCCCTAACCGTTCAATTTCAGCATTCCCCTATCACCGCTTTAAAACCCCGCGGAGAGTGACATCTCGCGGCGGTTTACTTGATCACTTTTTCATTTCTTGTTATCTATATTTATATTATATTAAAAATCCCGCAAAGGCCAATGTCTCGCGGTGGTATGTATATATACTCATATTTATTATTTATATTGCAATAAAAATCCCGTAAGGCCAATGTCTCGCGGTGGTTTCTACATACATATTCATCACTACTGATATTACGATATTGTTGTTAAAACCCCGCAAAGATCAATGTCCTGCGATGGTATGCTTTTGTTCATATTATTCTTATAATTATCTGTGTAGTGGCATATTGTTACAAATTCAGTCTACGTGTCTCTCAAATCCTATTACGTATATTCTCAGATTTCTCAGTATATAAAAAGCTGCTCGCGGAACGGTAAGTCACGCTTACCAGGAAGGGGTCTGTTTGCGCGAGAGAGTCTTCGGACCCCTATCTCCGCCGTGTACCGGAGTCTGATAAGTCTACCTTCTTTGTGATCCACCAGCATGTTTCTTGCGAGTCATACTTCCCATTACTTTTCTCATATTACCCAGTAATCCATTCCTTGTTCCTCTTTTTCTTCCCTCTCTGTTGCGACGGTCTCTGTAACGACCCGAGAATCCGATTACCGGGAAGGCCCGATAACCCGAGACTCGCACCGCCACCCACGAGCCCGAAGACTCGGAAGGGTTAAAAGGATGGTGTGGAGACTACACAAGTATCACAAATAATTACAGAAATTAAACAGGAAATAAATTAACATGTTACATGGTCCACAATAGAAATTAACAACAATAACAATAGTCCACGACTAGCACAGTGACAAGAAAGGAAAGTACAGCTACACGGGGCATCTCCCGGCTCTGACCTCTGGCACTACCTCTGGGCACCCGCACCACGCTGCACTCCTGACGCGCTCCCCGAAGGTGGCGCCTCACCTGAAACACGGTGAAAATACGCAGGGAATGAGTCTCGGAACAAGACTCAGTAGGGATCACTCGAACCCTACCTCGTAAAATGAGAAACCACTACACTAGCGGTCGGAGAGTACCTCGGAAGGGAAAGCCCTGTACTCTACAAGACAAGACCCTACGGCACGCAAACCGACACACGTGCCACGGAGGGAAGACCAAAGCTCAAAAGTCTAACCGACAAAACCCGAAGGTCGGAAACACTCGACTGACAGTCTGTCACTCCGTACTCGACAGGAGTACCACCCACTAGAAGCACAGCCGGTAGCGTCCCCTGACGTCTTACACCGCACCGCAGGTGAACCGCCTGACATGATAGGTCCTACCCGAGGCGCAAACACCGAACAAGTAACCACAACAAGTGACTAGCTGGGGTCACGCCCGTCGACGTGCGTCCACTGTCCCCAACCACGTGTGCACACACAGACCACGCGTCCTAGGTCTGGCCCTCTGACCGGTTTTCCCCTGGCACTGGACTCTGATTTGACGAAGGGCCCGAGGTAACCAGTCTAAAACCGTCCTCAGGGTAAGCCCGTACACCACTCCCTGGTGCGATCAGCACACGCGTACTGATAGGCTACGACTAGTAGAGGGTCACTGAAGGAGTAGACTCTCAAGACAACGGAAAACAACGTCCGAACCTGACGAAGTACAGGGGCCATCCCACGTACCATCACCATCGCACGGTGACCGCGGTCGGAGAAGAAACGGACGCACTGCCCACAGCCAAACGCATGACCAAGGCAACGGAACATCCGAACACCCAAAGACACGGTCCCGGAACTCCGCGGGGTGTCCAGGACACACACCCGGCCCAAAAGGAACACCCGACAACAGGACAGATCGCGCTAGGGATTCCTAGCGCGACAAGAAGAACACGCTAGGACTCCCTAGCGCGATATTCTGGATTCCTAGCGCGACAAGAAGAACGCGCTAGGACTCCCTAGCGCGACAAGGAATATCGCGCTAGGGCCTCCTAGCGCGACAAGACAGGTCGCGCTAGGGACCCCTAGCGCGACAAGGGCGATCGCGCTAGGAACCCCTAGCGCGACAAGGCAGATCGCGCTAGGACCCCATAGCGCGATCGGAACCGCCCTACTGTTCATCTTCTCCGATGAACGCGCCCTGTCGGGGCAGTGCGACCATCCAGAACGCGCTACTGGAGTATAGCGCGTTCTCAGTCCCCGCCCGAAAACGGCGGAAACGCCCAAAAACTCCAACCACGCCCCCATGCCTCCACCGGAGAGGGGAAAAACAAGGGGAATGACCCCTAAGGACCCCTAGCATGATTCTAGGCCATCAAAACGCGAATCCATGCATCGAATCCATAGATCGGGCGGCTCTCCCCAAATCATGGAAAAACCCCATACGTGCTCGATCTAGCCCCTCTCGGCCTCCCCGCGGCCTACAAACCACGGAAATGAACGGCAAGAGGCTAAGAAACGTCACCCTACCTCAATGGAGCGAATGCTCCGCCGGATCGCCCACAAACCACGAAGAACGCTTTAAGCTTCACGAACTCCCCACGCTTCCCACGCTTGCCGCACGCCCACGAGCTCGCCTCGCCGCGACCCACGCGTCCGCGCCGTCGCCCTGCCACCGTCAACAGCCGGGGAGGGGCTCACCGCGTCCGAATGGGAGAGACAGAGAGAGAGGAGGGCGGCCACGGTTGGGGAAGGAAGGAGGAAGAAGAAGAAGAAAGAGAAGGAAGAAAAGAAAAAAGAAAAGAAATGGGATTATATAGAAAATCCAATTTTTCAGAAAAATAGCAAAAAATAGAAAAATACATTTCCGGAATCCTCGGAACGCACCGATCGCAACGGTACCACTCGTGCCTGGGGGAACCGCCCAGTTCGCCCGCAGCGAGCTTCCGAAGGAAAAGCCGAAACACACACCGGAAATCGGAAAACACACGCGGAAAAGCCACGGAACGCCTTCGGGCCTCCGAAACAACTCCGGATCGCGCCGATCCGAACACGAAAGATGTCCGAAACGAAATTTCAGACACAACGGAGCCGGACACTCCGAAAACTAGATCCGGGACCCACGAAGAAAAGATCCGAAAGGTCCGGGATATTACAGCCTCATCCTCCACAACATCTCTCACGGGAGCTACCGACGTTGGCGTGATTTCCCCGTCCACAGCCCTCCAATAACTCGTCAAAGAATTCCTCGGCCAATTCTTGGTCTGGCTCATAGCTGACTGGCACCAACTCAGGCGTGGGGTCACGAGCCGGTGTGTCGGCAATAACAAGTGCGCCCCGGGTGGGACACTTGCTGGCAAAGTGGCCAACTCCACCACAAGTGTAGCAACGGTCTCGTGTCCCATTGCCCTGAGATGTTCCACCAATCATTGGCCCCTTACCCTTGTCCTCTCGATGGATTGGGGGTGTAGGAAGAAGAGGCCGAGCTGGCACGGCAGGCTGATAAGGTCGAGGGGCAGGGATGGGTACCTGCGGGCGAGGGGGAGGGTCCCTTGGAGGGAAAGTGCGGAGCCTAGGAGCAGTGGGGTCCTGCTGAGGGGGTTCAGGGGGACGGGCCACCGAAAACTGGCTATAGGAGGTAGGTGTGGTACGAGGGTCGGTCCCACGCTGATAAGTGAACCCCGGGCGTTGGACGGGAGCGAACTCCGCCTCGAACTGCTCCAACTCTAGAGCAACCTGGTATGCGTCTTCCAAGGTGGTAACATTGCGGCGAAACAATTCATATTGATAGTGGGGCCGCAAACCATGATGGAAGCGCGATATAGGCATGGTGCTTTCCTCCGTAACGCCACATCACAAAAAGTACTCGTCAAACTCCGCGATGTAGTCTGACATGGATCGGTCCCCTTGGGAGAGACTCTGCCACCTATCAATAAGTCGCTGACGGTATGTGGCAGGAAGGTACTTACGCTTAAGCTTGTCTTTCATCTCATCCCAAGAACCTATCTGAGACTCATGACCCTGAAAGAGCAAGCTCTCTACATTGCTCCAGTAAGTCTGTGCTTGCCCCAACAACTTCATCTTGGCATATCTGACCCTCCGGTGGTCCGTCATCTCGAACCACTCAAAGTACCGGTCCATGCTGGCCTCCCAATCTAGATAGATCTTGGGTTCCAAAGGCTTGGACGCATCAAACGTGGGAGGGTCCACACGGACGGTGTTGAGGATCCGTTCGTCCTCATCATCCATATGTCGTCGGTGACCATGCCGGCGCCGGCCATTTCCCCTGTAATCATTGTCGGACTCGTAGTCCTCAAAATGGGGGGCACGTTGCCGTTGTTCCTCAACCCGAGGTGGTGCGAGCTGGGCAGCAGCCACGGGCTGGGCAGCAGCCACGGGCTGGGCAGCATGTGCCTGAGCGGCCGGGAGAATGACGGGTAGGTCTCGGCGAGGGGTTCTCTCCACACTCTCTAACCTTCCAACCAGTCCTTGGACAGATCGGTCAGAAGCCTCGGCGCGGTCCTCCATGGCTTTGAATCGGCTCTCCATACGCTCGGTATGCTCCCTAAGAGTTTGCTCGGACCTATCAATGCGCTCCATGAGTAGAGCTATCATGTCCTCCAGGGAACGGCCTCCCGGGTTGGCACCTCGGTGTTCACCCATAGTGTCGGGGCGATGGTACTGGGCACCTCCACGGGTGGGCATGCAATGAGATGTAAAGAGAGCTAAGGGTGACTCACTAGACAAATAGGGATGGACCGATGTAAGTTGAGGACCCTAGACTTAAACCGATATCCGGTACCCCGCGGAGTCCGGGGATTCGAAGATCCTCTCAAGTGAGTGAGTCGCCTCCCCGATAGGCGTTACCTAACGTTCGGGCAACACTTTTTTTATATATACCGAATATTAGGATGCAATGCAAGACCTTGGACAAGACTACCCTAGACTCAAACTGGCTCTGATACCAATTTGATGCGGGACAACTACGAGACTCGATTAGACAGACGACGCGACCAGCAACACACTACGACGCGCCATCGACGAGCTAGACGAACTTGCCCCAAACAAGAAGCGCTACTCACAGTCATCCCCATCAAGGGAAACGTGACGATCGTGCATGGTTGAGAAATCGGCTTTGAGACTTTGGGTAGTCGGCTCACTCTCGTGCTCGGAATGAGTCACGGGACGGGTTTCGCTCTCACAACTCACCGCGGTGATTAAATTTAAACTAGCTAGGAAAGATAACTACTCACATGCAGCGGCAGTAAAGTGCATACTAAATAATCAGAAAGACAATAAGAGTGATGGGTGTACCTCCACGCTCACGGCGTGGCGACGACGTCCCAGCCGTGAACCGTCACTCCCGGTACAAACTAATATTTAATTACAGCAGTAAAAATAAACTACGGCCCACTCCACGCAGGGAGGTAAAAGGCCACAACCAGCTATCCGGGAGCGCCGTTCAGGGGTTGGCGGGCAGCAATGTGCGGTTCAGGGCGGTGGCGGGCAGCACGGTGGTGGCGCTCAATGTGGGGCCCACAAGGCTCCAAGTGGGCCCGACTACTGGGACAACAGCTTTCGGGCGTCTTCTGGCAATGGCGACTGGAGGGAGAGTCTCTGGAGTGCCCCGGGTCGATCCCCGGGAGCGGTGGTCGCCGGTGGTGAGTTGGGGAATTTATTGGGAATTAATCCCCAATGCTGTCCCGCAGGCCAGTTTCAGACCAGACTAGCGCACTTCCACGAAAACGGCTGGCACGACCAGATCCGAAGTCGGATTGGAGCGTGGTTGGCGCCGTTAGAAAGATGACTCAAAGATATTCAACATACTGGAGATTCAGCTTCATCCAACGGTCTTATTTTTGATTGCCAGCCTCTGTGTGACTGTGTCTTTTCTGGCTCGGACCGACAGATCTCTAAGGCATGAATGAATCTGCATGTTCTTGGGCTTTGACCGGGGTTCAAATGAATGAACTAGGACCTAGGATTTTTATGGTGGGTAGAGGGGAGGGTTACGAATACGCACATAGGTCTTTTGTGAACTTTGGACAACATTTTAGAGGTGAGAAAAATATTCTACTGGGATCTATCTCGCAGGCCTACACTGGGGCAGATTGTGAGGTGGGTAAACAAAAGACTGGTAGGAGGGGCAAACTGGCTCTGATCGGCATGAAATTTTAACTGGGGCTGGGGGAGACATGGGGAAACCTACCCTAAAAAGATCAGCTCGATCCAACAGCTGGATCAAAAGTTATGGCTTATTCTTTGAGCTTCAGATCTGTAGGTGTGGACGCACTTTTCGGCACTTATTATTCTCTTGTTTCTTTTATTCGGTTTATTGAGTGCGTGGGCGTACCAGTCACCGGAGTGACAATTTGTTCGGGATCCGAAGAGCCCATGGTGCGCTCGATCTGACTTCGTCAGACGATTATGTAGTTCGTGTCGGGACCGAATCCCGTCGCGCCATAAAGGTCATGACGTCATTTACATCCCCCATACGAGTGAATACCCTTGATTATTTACCGAAATTAGGGGCCCCGCGGCCGAAAAGAATAGTACTAATTGTGCGAGAAAGAGACAGGAGAAAATCGCACCAAAGTACGCATTAGGATGCGAGCCACTGGCCATGTCGGTCACTCGTGGACCTTTTTATATTTGGACACGGGTCCGTGATGGAAACGCAACAGGAAAAGCCGAGACAAATCCGTTCAAGTGTCTGCCGAGCACCCGGCAATTTTAGTGATGACTCGGAGGGCGTCCGGAACGAGAAACAAATCCGATCCGATTAGGATGTCGGCCCGAGATTAGGCCAGAACTCGGCTATATCGGGATAATTCCCAAGACTCGAGCTTGACCTGAAAAGGCGGCGTCGTTGTTCCTTTTGCCCTGGGTCCCCGGGGGAAATAGGGCTGCAGAGTGGGCCCCGGCGTCTTTTATCTGGAATTTTCTTGGTTATACGTTTTGTTCTTTCCTTGGCTGTTTATTACTTCTTCATGCATCTATCCCGGATGATTTCTCTTCCTTTTGTTCGTTAGTGTTATTATTATTATTATTGTTATTATTATTTTATTGTTTTTTTTATATTACCCCTCCCACCTCTTTTATTGTTGTTGATGTTGCGCATTTGGAGTTCTTGAATTAGCGTAATTTTTGTTAACTTATTTGATAATGTTGATGACCTTATCGAGCCATATATATGCGTATATATATATATATATATATGGTGTGCCGGCGAAGGAAACAGGGTGTACCGCTAGAGGCTGGAGGGGTGTACCGCTGGAGGCAATGGGGGTGTACCGCTGAAGGCTTGAAGGGTGTACCGTTGGAGGCTGGGGGGGGTGTACCGCTGGGGGCTGGAGAGAGTGGGTCGGTGAAGGAGGGGGATATATATATATATATATATATATATATCCCCAACCTCAAGTCTACACGTTACCTATTCGACCAGCATGGAGTCTGTACATTGGCCGCTCAAAGTCTGTACACTGGCCATCGTGAAGTCTATACGTTGCCAAGCCCAAAGTCTGGATGCTGTAACATGAAGTCTATACGTTGGCTGGCCCAAAGTCTGTACATTGGCAATTCAAGGTCCGTACATTGCAGCTCAAAGTCTATACATTGGAGCTCAAAGTCCATACATTGGCCAGCCCAAAGTCTGTACGTTGGCCAGCTCCAAGTCTGCACGTTGCTGTTCAAAGTCTATACGGTGCCAAGCCCAAAGTCTGTACGTTGTAGCATAGAGTCTGTACATTGGCTGGCCCAAAGTCTATACATTGGCCAAGTCTATACATTGGCCAACCCCAAGTCTATACATTGGCCAAGTCTATACATTGGCCAGCCCCAAGTCTATACACTGGCCACCATGAAGTCTATACGTTGGCTGGCCCAAGTCTATACACTGGCCATCATGAAGTCTATACGTTGGATAAGTCTATACATTGTAACGTGAAGTCTATACGTTGGCTGGCCGAAGTCTATACACTGGCCATCACGAAGTCTACACGTTGGCTGGCCCAAGTCTATACACTGGGGCACGAAGTCTATACATTGGAGCGCGAAGTCTATACATTGGATCCCGTTGAGACGGTGGCTGAGGGTGTACCGGCGAAGGGAGGGAGTGTGCCGCTGAAAGGGCCAGGGGGAGTGTGCCGTTGAAGGCTGGAAGGGGCGTGCCGTTGGAGGCTGGAAGGAGTGTGCCGTTGGAGGCTGGAAGGAGTGTGCCGTTGAAGGGCTACTCTTTTGTTATTGCTTTAAGGCTTTTCTTTTCTTCTTGTCTTAATTCTTATGTAGTTTCACATAAACTTCTCCCCTTGCCCTGTTCTGTTCAGCCTTTTCCTGCGGGTCGGACATTCAGGCTACCGGGTAGTCGATTAGTTCGGTTCTCATCATGGTGCCGACAATGGCTTGATTAGTTGGAAGGTTCATTGATTATTCCATTCGTTTATTGTTTCCCTTTGCCTCTTTTCATGTTTTGTTATTTTCTCACAAAAATTCGGCAGCATCTCCCCTTGACCCGGGGCGTAAGGGAGATAAAGGGAACGCGCCCACATGGAGTGGCAGAACCCGACAACTGGAGGTGGGCGCCCGGAGGCAACAACACCTTTACGGAGCCTCGAAAAATGCGAAGGGAAGGGCTCGGAGTATAGCCAAGAAGTGTACTGCTGGGGGACTGAAGGGTGTGCCGCTGAGGGCCATAAGGGTGTGCCGCTGAGGGCCAAGGTGAGTGTGCCGCTGAGGGCCAATGGGCGTGTGCCGCTGAGGGCAAGGGGTGTGCCGCTGAGGGCCAAAACAAGTGTGCCACTGAGGGCAAGTGGGGGTGTGCCGCTGAGGGCCAAAACAAGTGTGCCGCTGAGGGCAAGTGGGGGTGTTTCAAACAGAGTGTAAAAGCAAGCTGGGAGCCTCAGAGGCCACTCAGGAAAAGGAAAGGGGATTCAAGGCCGGGGGTAGGCCACTTGGTTTCTGGGTATTCGGAGAGAGGGTAAGGGTCTCCCCCTCTCCTAGGCCAGTGAACACAACGGAAGGCCATGTAGGGGCTTGAAGGGCCCATGAGGCCAAAGCTTACGGGAGAAATCACATGCCGACATGGAGGCCCCAAGAACACCGGAGAAGTGGGGAGAAAGAGGGAGGAACCGACAACCCGTTGGAAACCTCGGAGACTAACATAAGCCCACGAAATCAAAGAGAAACCCGTAGAGGGTGGCTTTCATTCATGGGAATCAAAAGGGGCGTGGCCCTACATACACATTATAAAGAAGAATGCCTAGGACAAGGCCGTGGACAAGGGGAAAAACCAAAGAAAGATATAACATAAAAAAAAGGGGGGGAACGGAATACAAGAGGACAGGAAGTGTTGGGGACTTGGACGCCGGCCACTGCCCCCAACTCTCTCCCCTATTACATCAAGCTCTCTCTCCCTTACTCTTGCTTCTTCCCGGTGGTCGTCGGAGGGGGGCTCACGCCGGGAGGGCTTCTTCTTCTCTTCTCTCTTTTCTCTTTTTTTTTTCTCTATGTGTTATCTCTTCCTCTCTTCCTCTCGTATGGGTGTGTGTCTGTCTGTCCCTCCTCTCCCTTCTTTGTCGAAAGTAGAGGGTCTTTTATATCCCGGGCCGCCGGAGCCTTTGGAAGACGACCGTCGAAGGCGGGAAGTGGATCGTGATGATGGCGGTTGACCTGCCCCTTCCTGGGTGTCAGTGGGGTAGGCTACGTGGCCCAACGATCTGCTGCCACCTCAGACGGCCTCATTGCGCACCAAGGATGCATAGGGCATGGGCTTCATGTCGTCTTGCCGTTGAAAATCTTCACCGCTGTGCCGCTGGCGAGTTGAAAAGGCGTGCCGTGGGGGAGCCAAAACGGCGTGCCGTTGAAGGCTCAGTAGAGGGTGCCGCTGAAGAACCCGTTTGGGGTGTGCCGCCAAGGGGCCATGGAGCCGTGCCGCTGAACCCCTCTGGGGGGTGTACCGCCGAAGACCCCTCCCATGGGGGGGTGTACCGTTGAAGACCCCCCCCCCCCATGGGGATGTGCCGGTGAAGGCCCCCCATGGGGGTGTACCGCTGAAGGCCCCGGCTGGGGGGGTGTGCCGGTGAACCCCCCCTGGGGGGGTGTGCCGCTGAACCCCATGGGGGGGTGTGCCGCTGAACCCCATGGGGGGTGTGCCGCGGGGCAGCACAGTGGGTGTGCCGCTGGAGGCCCTGGGCCGTGCCGCTGAGCACCCCAGGGCGTGCCGTTGAAGGCCAAATCGGGCGTGCTTTTGAGCCCGTTCTGAGCCCGCTATGGACACGAGTCATGGCCTATTTGGCTTTCTCCGAGGCTCACAAATTGTGGGGGGCTCCTTGTGCTTGGTTTCTCTTCACTGTCGTGACTCCCGGAGGCGGCTTTGCGACAGTTTCTCCCGGGGCTTATTCACTCGAGCCGCTGTTGATAATGGGCCGAGTGGGACATCAGGGTGTGCAATTTTCGGTGTCTACAAATGCCCCCCACCCACGGGTATCGCAGGCGAAGGATGAGCCGGACGATACCCGCTGGTGTCTTCGTCTCTTCTCTCTTTGTTGACGCCGACGGGGCGTCGGGAGCTGAGCTGGTTTGTTGGCCTCTTTGTCGCTTGGTCTATTCATCTCTTCGCCAATGCCGACGGGGTGCCAGGAACTGAAGCAATTTGTTGTCTCTTCATCAGTGCCGACAGGGTGTCGGGAACTGAGGTAGTATGCTGGTCTCTTCGTCTCTTCATCAGTGCCGACGGGGTGTCGGGGACTGAAGCAGTCTATTGTCTCTTTGTCTCTTCGTCAGTGCCGGTGGGGTACCGGGAGCTGACCTGGTTTGTTGATCTCTTGGTCTCTTCGCCAGTGCCGACAGGGAGTCGGGAGCTGACCTGGTTTGTTGGTCTCTTTGTCTCTTCGTCAGTGCCGATAGGGAGTCGGGAACTGACCTGGTTTGTTGGTCTCTTTGTCTCTTCGTCAGTGCCGACAGGGAGTCGGGAACTGACCTGGTTTGTTGGTCTCTTTGTCTCTTCATCAGTGCCGACAGGGAGTCGGGAACTGACCTGGTTTGTTAGTCTCTTGGTCTCTTCGTCAGTGCCGACGGGGTGCCAGGAACTGAAGCAATTTGTTGTCTCTTCGTCAGTGCCGACGGGGTGTCGGGAACTGAGGTAGTATGCTGGTCTCTTCGTCTCTTCATCAGTGCTGACGGGGTGTCGGGGACTGAAGCAGTCTATTGTCTCTTTGTCTCTTCGTCAGTGCCGGCGGGGTACCGGGAGCTGACCTGATTTGTTGATCTCTTGGTCTCTTCGCCAGTGCCGACAGGGAGTCGGGAGCTGACCTGATTTGTTGGTCTCTTTGTCTCTTCGTCAGTGCCGATAGGGAGTCAGGATCTGACCTGGTTTGTTGGTCTCTTTGTCTCTTCGTCAGTGCCGACAGGGAGTCGGGAACTGACCTGGTTTGTTAGTCTCTTGGTCTCTTCGTCAGTGCCGACGGGGTGCCGGGGACTGAAGCAATTTGTTGTCTCTTCGTCAGTGCCGACGGGGTGTCGGGAACTGAGGTAGTATGCTGGTCTCTTCGTCTCTTCATCAGTGCCGACGGGGTGTCGGGGACTGAAGCAGTCTATTGTCTCCTTGTCTCTTCGTCAGTGCCGGCGGGGTACCGGGAGCTGACCTGATTTGTTGATCTCTTGGTCTCTTGGTCCCTTCGCCAGTGCCGACTGGGCGTCGGGAGCTGGCCTTGTTTGTTGATCTCTTTGTCTCTTGATCTCTTCGCCAGTACCGACAGGGTGTCGGGAGCTGGCCTGGTTTGTTGTCTCTTCTTGTCCTTTCTTTCTCTTTTTTTTTTGTACCACATTACCGATACAAGCGCCCTTTTGGGTTTTCGCCGGTACCGGCCCCCTCTTGCTTTTGCCCACGCGCCCTTTCGGGTTTTCACGTGGCGGGGTACCCAATTTTGCATGTGGCGCCCTTTCGGGTTTTCGCCACAGCCGGGTTGTTGCCATTTTTTACCCTTGTCCCTACGTAGGGGGAAGTCCGGCGGGGTATCTCTATTTTTAACCCCATTTTATTTTCTTTCTTTTTTTTTTGAAATTGGGCGATATGCGAGTGTAGGCTAGGGCACGAAGCCTTGCGCCGGAAGATAAGGTTCACTCGTTGGCAAGAACAGAATGCCAGCGCAACGGGAGAATCTGTGCCGATTCGGACGTAAGGTCCATAATGGCCGTATTGTGCGGAGTGGGTGGCTAGGGCACGGGGCCTTGCGCCGGAAAGGGACTTATTCGTTGGCAAGGGACTAATGCCAACGCAAGGATAGAGGTTCTGCTGATCCAGGCGTAAGGCCCGTAATGGCAATATTGTGTGATGCGGGTGGCTAGGGCACAGGGCCTTGCGCCGGAAAGGGACTTATTCGTTGGCAAGGGACTAATGCCAACGTAAGGATAGAGGTTCTGCCGATCCAGGCGTAAGGCCTGTAATGGCAATATTGTGTGATGCGGGTGGCTAGGCATGAGGTGACGTGCCAATGACGGGCTTGTTTGCTGGCATGGGAATGGCACCATTGCAAAGGTGGCCGTGTGCAGGGGTAAAGTTGTTTTGCTTGTGCGGATGTGTGTATGACCCGGCTTGTGGGGATGGAATGTTTTCCCCGGGAGGATCTTATTTTTTTTTTTGTGCCTCACTTATGTACGTAGGTATATATATATAAGTGGATGTATATGTATGTGTGCATATATACATACATATATATATATATATATATATATATATATATATATATATATATATATATATATATATATATATATATATATTCATATTTATTTGGTAGAGTTTTTTTTGTTTCCCTTTTTTTCTTCTTTTTACCCCCTTTTTCTTCTTTTATTCTCCTCTTCCCCCCTTTTTCTCTTCTCTTTTTTTTTATTCTCCCCCTGTTTTCTCTTCTTTTTTTTTTATTCTTTCTCTCTTCTCTTTTCTTTTCTTCCTTCTTTTCTCCCCTCTTCCCTTTCTTCTCATTTTCCTTCTTCTTCTTTTTTTTATCTCCTCCCCCCCCTTTTGTTTACCCCTCTCGACTCCCTTTATTTCTCTTCCCCTTTTTCTCTTTTTTTTTATCTCCTTTTTTTTGTATAAAAGGGGGGTGGGGCGGTTACCGTTTCCCCCCCTCTCTTTTGAACTCTCTTCCCTCTCTCTTTCTCTCCTCGGCGGGCGAAACCCCCTCCCCTTCTTCTCCGTCTCCGTTGCCGAGGGCCGCCGTCGCCGTCGTCATCGTCGTCGGTCCGGTGAGGGCATCACCGTGGAAGCCCCCCCCCCCTCTTTTCTCTTCCTCCTTCTTCCTCCCTCGGCCTCCCTTCTTTTCTCTTCCGCTTTTCATCCCCCCCTCTCTTCTCCATTTTCATCGTCGGCGGGCGGTGGAGCCCTAGGGCTTCTCTGCTTCTTCTTTCTCCTTCTTCTTTCTCCCTCGGCCTCTCTTCCTTTCCCCTCTCCCCCTTCGCCTCCGGTATCATGAGCTATCGCCGGTGCGTGGGCCTGAGGGCGTGCCAGGGAGTGGGCATCGGAGCATGCTGGGAGGGCCGCCATTGGTGGATCGGGGAAGGTGCTGCAGGGCGTGTCGGCGAGAGAGCTGCTGGGCGTGCCGAGGAGGCCGTCTGTGGAGTGTGTCGGCGAAGACGCTTCAAAGCGTGCCGGAGAAGGCCTCTTGGGCGTGCCGGCGAGAGTAGCCAGGAGCGTGCCGGGGAGCGATGTTGGCGACTGTGCCGGTGAGGGCACGGAGGAGCGTGCCGGGGAAGACGACTTCCGGGTGTACCGGGGAAGTGGGTAGGAGGTGTGCCGGTGACGACCCACGAGGGGGCGTACCGGGGAAGGCACTCGCAGGGCGTGCCGGCAAAGCCACCAACCGGGCGTGCCGGGGAAGGCCGTTGTGGGTGTGCCGGGGAAGGCAGCTTGCAGTGTGCCGATGAAGGCGACCACGGGGTGTAGCGCTCGGGAGCGTGCCGGTGAAGGCTTGGGCGGGTGTGCCGGGCACGGTGTGTGCCGGTGAGCAGAAGCTGAGCGTGCCGGGGAAGCACCAAGGGGCTGTGCCGGCGAGGGCCTTTTGGGGAGAGTTGTACCGGCCAAGGGGCCAAGGGGGATTTTTAGCTAAGGAAGAGGACTTCTTCGACCGGCGGACTTCTGGTGTTACCTCTCGGGGCCCACCATGCTTTGTTGGGGCCGTCACTCCTTGTGGACGCGCACCCGTGTTTTCCCTTACGCCTCTGGCCTAGGGGAAACTCTGCCGAAATTTTGTCAGAAATTGGCAATATTTTGTTCATTTGACTTGTAGCAAAGCCCCCCCCCCTTTTTACAGTCTTTCATTTTCCTCTTGCATGTGGCTTATTCTGATCTTCTATTTGTACATCTTTGCAGATAAATGGCTGCTCCAAGTGGTTCTTCTGCCCCTGCTGCCGCTGTCGGTGCCGACCTCATTCCGCGGGGTGCAGTGCCGACAGTCACATGGCTCAATGTAGAGGACCTAGACCGAGAGCACGCGGAGATTGCCGCCTTGGCTGAGTCATCGGGGTCCGACCGTGAAAGCATGGACATCCGCAGACTCGTCAGGGTTGAAAGCGGCTTCACATTCGATCGGGCCACCGAAGAATACAGGAAGGATTTCCCGAAGGATAGGCACCTCGTTCGATTTCTGAAGCATTTGCGCTCTCGAGAGGGGCGAGATTATCACGTCATAAAGGCGGCCGAGCGGACGATCCTGCATGCCCGAGACAGTCTGCTATACAGCGTCCCCAGGAGCATTCCGATGTATCTGGTGGGAGAAGCCCGGGAATGGAAGCCGGTCCTGGGGATCGAAGGGGTGCTGCCGGCTGAAGATAAATTGGTGCGAGCCCCTCAATTCACGCCAGCAAGGTGGGACATGTCTGCGGGGAAGGTGCATGGCGAGTCGCCCCGATTTGGCTTATTCTTGGCTCCCCTAAAATAGGGTTATAGGGAGGAGCCGTTCATATTGGACTGTTTGGCCATCAGGTTCAAGTACGAACTATCACTGGGCTGGTTCGGGGAGCTGAAGCTTCAAGACGCCCACAGTTTCCGAGAAGGGGCGGTGGAGTTCACTGAATATGTACTGTTCAACTACGCCCAATTGCTGGTCCGGGTTGGCATCTACCACAGCGTGTACGCCTCCCGGTATGGGTATCCCATCTCCAAGGGTCTCTGTTGCGGCATGATAGAAGTATTTAGTGCGGAGACCAATACCTTTTACACGGCGGAGGGAGAGACTTCACTTGATTTGTGGAGCCTAAGCCAGCTGAGCGGCTTGCCTATTGACGGGGAGCCTTATGAAGAAGTATGCCTCCCGGATTTGATCAAGGACGAGACTAA
This sequence comes from Amorphophallus konjac, assembly GCA_022559845.1. NCBI lineage: Eukaryota > Viridiplantae > Streptophyta > Magnoliopsida > Alismatales > Araceae > Amorphophallus > Amorphophallus konjac. The sequence goes on along the minus strand of JAHNEJ010003217.1, from coordinate 10,132 downwards.
CGGGGACGGCTATTATTCTCTGGGGTATTCATACCGGTACCTGATGAAGGCGTACCGGGAGCTGTACCAGTTGTCGCACAAGGGGAAGCAGCCCGCCCGTGGGGACAGAAAACGGGTGCGTATGGCAGTATGGCTGGAATATTTCTACGATGGGCTGAAGCAGTATGAAGATTTTCCCTGCGTTGGCACAGCCGTTGCTCGCAAGAAGCGTGCGAAGCCCAAGCATGATGTGAAGATCCCCTCCAGGGGACGTCGGAGCGGGGCCAATCCGATGGGGGTCTACCCACAGACTCACTGTGCCGCCTATCTGACGTACTAGCTGTGCTCATTTGCCATGCCGTACGGGGACGAGACAGTGATCTGGCCAGATGCCATCTACCCGGCGTGCCAGATGGCGTGGGGTGTCAAACTTTCTCTGTGCCCGGCGGCGCTCTGTTTGATTTATAAGGCCCTGGGAGACATCAGCACGCACCAGTTCCCGAGGCAGGCCCGGTACGTGTGCCCACTGCATTTCTTCAACGCGTGGGTTTGTTCACTATTTCCGGAGTTTGTCCCGCGAGTCCTTCAGGATTGGGGGCTGGTACCGAGGATGCTGGAGTTCGCGAGTGCAGAGCCGACTTCTACTTCCATGCGGATGTATGATATTCGGGGCCGGTTGACCACGGTTCCCCGGGATGCAGCCGGTACCATTCATTTCTGGACGCTGGCCGCACATTCAAGCCCCTTGTGAATAATAAGAGGGAGTGCAAGGATGACCAGGTGGAGAGGTACGTTCACCCTATCAGCCAGGAGAACGTGGTCCGCCCGCTACTGGAAACGGAGCTGAGGGACTGGGCGGTATCCATTCGTCCTAGCGTATAGGTGTTCAGAAAGGAGGATAATGTACTGCTGGAGCCGTATTACCCCTTTCGATTTGGCCGGAACTTCGGATATGACCAGCATATCCCCGCCTATCATTCACAATTCGGCTTGCCCTCGCAGAATATCCGGGGAGGTTCAGTTGCCGAGCACGCTAAAAGTTGGTGGGACTTCTTCCACCGGATGGACTCTGCCTCCTTCAGGGTGCCAGCCCCGGGTCACGTGCCCCGAGTGACCGAAGACTATATCAAGTGGTGGAATGCCCGGACGGCCTTCTATCGATTGCACAAAACCGATTGTTGGGATGGCGCCGAAAGGAGATTCCTTAGCCGGCAACCGGTGCCAGTACTTGACATTGAGCCAGATCATCTTCTTCGGTTCAAGAACAGGCAGGAGAAGGAGGTGGCGGCATATATGATAGCTCGTCGGGAATCCTGGGATAGGAGGCCGACGCCGAAAGTGGAGCTGCCTCCAGTGGCGAAGGACAGCTATCAGAAGACGCTGAGGGATCTGTGCCGGGTAGGGAGCGACCGCCTGGACCTCATCAATTATCCATTCCCCATAGAGGAAGAGGGGACTCCCGCCAAGAGCTGGCGTCCGGAGAGAGATACGCTTTGCCCATACCGCACTTTCATGAGGCGGGAGGAGAGGAAGCCCGAGAACTATAAGGACACCACATGGCTATATGTCCTTCTCCGGGTGAACGGACTGACGATCGAAGATCAGAGGGCCTCCGTCCTGGGCAAACGCCTGCACATCCCGTACTATTACGCTGACGGGTGGGGCATAGACCACTTCAGCCTCTTCTGCCACCTTTCCATGAAGAAACACGCGGATCTGGCCAGTCTTACGGATCGGTGCCAGAAGATCGAGGATGTGTGCTGGCTCGTTCGAGAGGCGGCGCGTCGGGATAAAGAGCCATCTCTGAGCTACTGGCCGATTACCCTGCGACTGTATACTGGCCCTCACGGTACTTGATCTCTTTTTTCTTCCTTTGTCTTTGTCTCTTATCATTGCGGCCTTTGCAGACAGTTGGATGCTAATCATGAGTCCGTGTCTGTTCTTTCTCTTTTTCTTTCTGACAGACCACCCCGACAGCGCGCAAATGGCCACGTACCGGAATCTCCTTCGGCTTGTGCAAAAGCCCGCATATTTTGAAGCCGCGCCACTGGCCCCGACTACGGCTCCTCTGCCCAAGGCAGCGAAGAGGCCCCGGGCAAAATCTCCCGTGAAGAAAGCAGTGGACGCCGCTAAGGTGGCCAAGCAGCGGGACATGAAGCGGAGAAAAACAGAGGCGGCCAAGGCCCCGACCGTCGTTCCTTCGGTGCCACGGGTCCCCTCTTTTGAGGAATTCGAGGCTGCCCGACCCGAGCCCAGCCAACCTGCCGGTCAGTACCTTCGACCATCGCCGTGCTCTTTAAGTCTCCCCTTTTTTTTTATTTTCATCCCGGAGCAGATCCCTGACACTTGAATATTTCTTTTGTCTCAGCCCCTGTGGAAAAGCCCGTGCTCACACCCGTTCCTCACGCGGGGGAGCCTGTTTCTGTGCCCGCGCCTGACATGGGTGAAGCCGCGGCCATAGTAAAGTCGCCTGTTAAGGAGGCGTTGGCTGCTGCCAAGGTGGCCGGGCCACAAGCGGCAAAGCGGAGGCGGGCTGAGGAATTCTCGGCTCCGACGGTAGCCCCTCCGGTGGCCCCTGTCCTGTCTTTTGAGGAATTTGAGGCTACCCAGACTGGGCCGAGTTACGAAGCTGGTGAGGTTCATCGGCCGCCTTCGTCGTCCGTGATCGATTTGCCTCCTGGGTTGGCCTCGCACTCGCGCATGGCGACGATGCGTTTCTTCTCTGTGGGCGACGCAAAGGAACCGGCGCCCGTGTCAGTCTCAGGCGAGGGCAGGGCTGCAACTCCCGAGAAGGCTCTGCCCGTCGAGGAAGCCCGCGGGTCATCCCGGGCTGTAAGGGCCGAAGAGGGTATTTGCCTTTAGTCGGCCTAAACGACTTATTTGTTCTCGGAGGGCCGACCGAATTTGATGTAATCCACCCTTTTCTTCTTCGTGACAGGCACAGCAGAGGCAGTCGCTGGACTATTCGGGCCCCGCGTGCAACTCCCGACGACGCTTTTATATGTGAGGAGGAGGCCGAAGTCCGGTGTACCAGCCTCATCTAGCCCGAGGGAGGGTGCGCCAGCCATTGACCTCGAGGCGGAGAACCCTTTGTCGGCAAGGGGAGAGCCTGCGGCGGTCGAGTCATCGTCGGGCGAAGAGGTAGACTACGATTACTCCTCCGATGAAGCGGCTCCCGACGAAGGCGTGCCCGGGGCATCGGAGCCGCCCGGGCCGGTCTTCGGGGCCCCCTTACTTGCTGGCTCCCCGAGCTTTGTGGGGAAGACCGCTGTAAGTGTGAGCTTGCTCGGGCCGGCTCCTTCCTCTCCTTCTTGGTTATCTAATGACCTTTTCTTGTCAATTCCGGGTTTCAGGGGCTCGACTTGCCGGAGGCTATGGAAGAGGGTGCCCCAGTTGCGCCGATCGACCGTCAGGTGGGGGTCGATGTGAGCTCGGGCAAACTAGCCCTTCTATTCGAGGCTCTTGATCAAGAGTCAGCCGCAGGGGCTTCAAGTGTTTCCGAGGCGGCGGCCGAGCCTCTGGAGGAAGGAGAGATCGCGCCCGCTGACCGCGTCCTCACGGTGGCCGAGGTAAACAGGGTTTTATGGCTCTTCCCACTTCTCGTCCTTACGTAATTTATTCCCGACGACGGGCGGCTAACCGTATTTCATGTGGGCAGGCGGTGTCGACGACCGGGAAGATGTCTGGCCGCTCTCGCAAGGCAATCGCCAAGCGGAGGCCGATTACCGGTCAGCGACCAGCGGGGGGACCGATTCTGGCATCTGTTTCGGAGGTGGAGACTCTTGCCGTGCTCGTGCAGGCAGGAAGCGTTCCCCACCTATTAGTCCCACTTCCACCTCTTCCGAAGCTGCCGGCCCAGATGGAGGACCCGTTCCTAAGACAAATATTCGCGGGGCTCCGTGCACATCTGGAGGGATCCCAGCCGCGAAGGAGAAGTTCATGGGTGACTACTTCGGGCCCAGCCTTACTTGAAGCTCCTCCTCTGGCCGAAGCAGCGACACCCACACCCCTGCCCCTTGGAATGGCAGAAGCGAGTCAGGCGGAGGCAGAGGAGGCAGGGGAGCTCCAAATAACGGGAGTGCCGGAGGCTTCGGCAATGGTCTTGTCCACTCCCCGGGCAGTGGCTGGCCAAGGGTCTCTGGTTGAGCTACACCGACCAGGTGGTTTGACCCTTGCCCTTCCTTCCTCTTCAACGGCAGTGGATGCTGACCTGTGGGCAGAAGTGGACAACACCGTGGAATTCACTCCTCCGGTCGTGCCCTAAGTCAGCCATATGTCATCAGAAGCGCCAGTCCGTCAAATGCTGATCACTCTACGGACCATGCTCCTCGCCGACCCTTCTCTGTCGTATCGGGAGGTGCACACCATAGCGACGCAGTTGACTGGGGCGTTGCAAGTGCTCAGCTGCCCGCTGGAGGAATGGTCGCGGCGGGTTCTGCTGTTGCTGAAATATGTCAAGCGCCGCGAGTTTCTGGAGACCCAGGCTCCCGGCGAACGTACCGCCCTTAACGCTCAGGCAGACGAGTATCTGCAGACCTTGGAGGCCCGACGCCATAATAGAGAGTGCCACAGAAAGGCCCTGGAGGAAGGTGAAGGCAGCGTCCCTTCCTTCAAGAGCCGGATCAAGCTGGAGGGCTACCTCGCTGCGGCTAAACTCGGCCTTGCCGAGGTGGAAAGGACGGTGGCAGAGGAGAGGGAAGCTCTTGCCGTCGCCGACGTTGAAGTGATGTCCGTTGAAGCGGAGCTCGCCCGTCTTGAGGAATTGAGGGGCCGACTGCGCGATATGACGAACTTCCCTTGCGTCGGGATCCTCCCTCTCAAGGACATCTTCAGGGACATCGACTAAGCGTTGCATCCCTTAATTCCTTTTTTCTTTTCTTTCGAATGTAACACAGGGGTATGCCCCGCAGCACATGTAGTCTGGTCCCTTTTCTGAATAGAGCAGAGCATTTATGATTCCACGCGTTCTTTGTGTATGCATTCATCCCAGAGGGAGCTTTCTTACCCTTCTTTCTCTTCTGTGCATATTGTTTCCTTCTTCCTCTTCCCTTGCTCTTGTATCTTTCCGCCCTTTTTGTGTTGAGACCCATTGGCAGGGTATGAGTCTTTGCGAGGATTCGCTTCGGAAGGACCAGGCAGGGACCCATGTCAGGGTACAGGAGAGTGCAAAGTGTCTTATTGAAAGCTTCGGCCAGCCCATTGGCTTGTGGATTGTAAGGAGTCGATGTCCTCCAGTCAATTTTGTATTTTTCTGCCAGCCGGTAAACCTTCTGGTTGCGGAAGTGGCTGCCGTTGTCTGACACAATCCGGTCGGACACGCCAAACCGGAATATAATGTTGCGGCGGACAAACCTGACCACGATTTCTCCGGTGACCTCCCGTAAGGCAACAGCCTCTGCCCAGCGGGAGAAGTAGTCGGTCGCCGCCAGAATGTATTTGCAGCCTGTGGAAGATGCGGGTAAGGGGCCCACAACATTTGTTCCCCATTGGGCAAACGGCCAACTGGGCGCGGTTGGGTGCAGTTGCACGGGAGGCCTCCTGGGTATAGTGGCATGCTCCTGGCACCTCTGACACGACTTAGCGTTCTCGCAACAGTCGTTGAACATTGCAGGCCAATAGTAGCCAAGTTTCTTGATTTCAATTTTCATCTTCGGCCCCGCCTGGTGTGCGCCAGCTGTACCGGCATGGACCTCCTTCATAACCCTCCAAGCTTCTTCAATGGACAAGCATCGGAGGAGTAGCTTCTGTTTGGCATCCGCAACAATTCGGAACAATATTCCGTTTCGGAGCTCATAGGAGTCTTTGGTTCTGACTAGCTTTATCCTTTCTTCTCTTCGGTCAGGTAATTGCTGGTGTTTGAACCACTGCATCAGGGAGGCTCTCCAGTCAGGTAGGCCGACGGCTTCTGCTGCAGTGACCTCTAGTTCTTCTTCTTCTGGCTCCTCTTCTATCATGCTGGGCATCTGGCGCTGGTTTATTACTTGGATATGGAGAGATCCATCTGGAGGCACCGCCAGTGAGCTTGCCAATTTTGCCAATGCGTCGGCTTGTGCGTTCTCCCCTCTGGCGACATGGCCTATCTCGAGGAGATAGAACCGCTCCATGAGCCACTTCGCCTTAGTGTGATAAGGGAGCAGCTCAGGTTTTCGGACATCAAACTGTCCCTGGACTTGCTTGACGACCAGCAGCGAGTCGCCGAACACTTGGAGCATTTTGATCTCCATTTGGAGGGCGACCTGGAGGCCGATGATCAGAGCTTCATACTCTACTTCATTATTGGTGCAGGGTTTGCTAATGCAGCAGGAAGTGTGCATCACTTCTCCGTCTGGCGACTTGAGGACGATGCCTGCTCCGGCTCGTACCTTGGTGCGCCCGGACGGGGTCGCTTCTGTCCTCGAGGCTCCATCAAAGTAAAGCTGCCAGATGGCTTGTTGTATTTGGTCTACCTCCAGTGTTTCATCTTCAGGTAGCTAAGTGGCCAACGGGGAGTCTTCGGGCACAGGGTGTGCTGCGAAGAAATCCGCGACGGCTTGCCCCTTGACGGCCTTCTGCGGCACGTAGGTGATATCAAACTCCATGAGCAGCACGGCCCACTTGCCAAGGCGTCCCTTCGGGACAGGCTGGAGGAGAATGTGCTTGATAGGGTCAGCTCTGGATATTAGACTTACTTCATGGGACAGCATGTAGTGCCTCATCTTCTTGACTGCGAAGACCAGAGCAAGGCAGACTTTCTCTATCGGAGTGTACTTGGCCTCCGCACCCACCAGCCTTCGGCTGAGGTAGTAGAGAGCCCGCTCTTTCCCCTCATCATTGTTCTGGGCAAGCATTGCCCCCAGTGAGTATTCGGTAGCCGCTATGTAGAGAATGAGCGGTCTGCCTTTGACAGGTGCCCCCAGGACAGGCGGGGTCTTCAGGTATTCCTTCAGCTGGTCGAACGCGTGCTGACATTCAGGGCCCCAGCTGAAGGGTGCGTTCTTCATCATTAGTCTGTGGAAGGGTTGGCAACGCCCCGACAGGTTGGAGATGAACCTGCGGATGTAAGCTAACCGGCCCTGTAGGGACCTCAGCTCTCCCAGACTCTTCGGAGGGGGCAACTCCTGAATGGCCTTTATCTTGAAGGGGTCGATCTCGATCCCTCTGTGCCGGACAATGAAGCCGAGGAACTTTCCACTGGACACGCCGAAGGCGCACTTCATGGGGTTCATTTTTAGCCCGTATAGCCGGAGCCTTTGGAAGACAACCCTGAGGTCATTCAGATGTTCATCTCTCTTCTTAGTCTTGACGACCAGATCATCAATGTAGCATTCGACCTTGCTGTACAGTAGCTCGTCGAAGATCTTAGTCATTGCCCGCTGATATGTAGCACCGGCATTCTTGAGGCCGAAGGGCATCCTCTTGTAGTGAAATATCCCCTTGGGCGACCTAAAAGCGGTGTGAATCCGGTCATGGTCGGCTATCCAGATTTGGTTATAGCCGGACGACCCATCCATAAAGGACAAGGCCTCGTGGCCAGTAGTTGCATCAATCATCACTTCAGTGATAGGCACCGGGAAGTCATCTTTCGGGCAGACTTTATTCAGGTCGCGAAAATCCACGCAAATCCTGATCTGTCCGTTCTTCTTTTTCACTGGTACAATGTTGGCCAACCATGTGGTGTATTGGTTTTCCGCCACGAAGTCGACATCTATGAGCTTGTCGACCTCCTTGCAGATCTGGCTGGTTAACTCTGGCCTCATGCGCCGGGGAGACTGCTTCACCGGCTCCACCTTGGGATCGATGGACAAGATGTGCTGAGTCACCTCGGGGCTGAGTTCGGGCATTTCTTTGTAATTCTAGGCAAAATAATCTCGAAAATCTTGTAGCATCTTTATGTATTGTTCTCTCTCACGAGGGGGGATGAGAGCACTTAGAAAGGTCGGCCTGGGGTCGCCTTCTGTGCCGAGGTTGATCTCAATCAATTCGTCGACTGTGGCCTGGCCGCCATTTTCAATTTCCGGCGGGGCTAGCGACAAATCGACGAAGTCTTGGTCTTCATTGTCTTCGGGCTCGAGGATGGCATCCTCGTCTTCTTGCTCCTGCTGGCTGGGTGTGGGGGCTGGATTTGCCGTGCAGTCCTCTTGGACCGTAGCCGCCGGGTCTGTGAGGTCCGCTGGTGCAGAAAGGCACAGGGCCACCCCGGGGTCTTCTATGTACTTATCGTAGACAGCCTGGACGGGGGCCGGGGCAGCCGCATCTTCAGGGGCCTAGTAGTGGATGGACACGGTGTAGGCTCCTGCTCTGGGGCTGTCCGCCACGTGGGGGCGTGGCGGGGCTACCACATAATCCCCCATCCTGAGCTCGTCCCTGTCAATGAGGTCTTGAGCAATGTCTTTGAAGACATAGCAGTCTTCAATGGCGTGACCCAGCATCTGGTGGTAAGGGCAAAATAGTGGGTCCCCACTTCTTCGGGTGTCTTGCGGCCTCTTGGACCGTGGGAGGGAGACCTTGCCGTAATGGCAGGCCCAGTCGAAGATACCCCGGGTCTTCTCTCTCGGGAAGGAGTAGGGCTTCTGCAGCTTCTCTTGGAGTGTTAGGCCTTGCCTGGTTGGCCGCCCGATCAACAGGCTTGCCGTGTCTCTCAATTCCCTTCTTGACCAGACGGGGGTGTCAGGACTGGCATCTCGGGGCCGAGGCATGCGGCCACCCCGCGGGGGGAGAGAACCATGGATCAGGTCGGCGACTAGCGAGGTCAACTCAGCCAGTCGTACTTTTAGCGTCTCGATCTCCCGTTGCTGCCTATGGTACAAGGCGTACATGACGGGGTCGTATCGAGGGGATTTCGGAGCCTGGCCCATGCTTCTGCTCCTTGTTTCGCCGGCCGGCCGGGGTGGAGGTGCCTCGCTGGTGTGCCCTCTCGAGGTCGACACTTCGGAGAAGGAGGGGGTCTTCTCCAGGCAGCGGCGGCGGGGAGGTTTCCAAAGGAAGACCTCTTCGTCTTGTGCCTCCTGAACCGGGGGCCCGGATATGCATCTTGACAGGCTTCCCGTGAATCTGTAGCTTCTGCGGGGTCGTCGCCAGACCATGTCGAGACTGATATGACGTCAGTCTCGTAATATTCCTCTAGTGAAAAGCCCTGTTGGCACTCAAAATATGATCCCTGGCGACCAAGCCGCAAGGACAAATGATACGGCCCACTGAAGCACAGAAGCCGATGAAAATCAACTTATCGAGGGTCCCTCGAGCTGACGAAGCCCCAAGCCACCTTGAAGGGAACACCGGGGACCTCACCTCAGGAGAGTCAAAGTCAACCCGCAACCAACCGGCGGTGCGATCAAGCCTGCCCAATGATCCGGCATCGACTCTGTCATGCCGCTACCCCACATCCGACGTCCGATCAAGGACGACGGTCTACCTTATGATTCTCCGAAAGAGGAAGAATGCCCTCGGCCATCCACAACAAGGGGCCGGAGGTTCTGTCAGCAAGAAGATCCCGATCACCCGACACGGGTTCGGCTTCTCGCCCTAGTGAGGCCATTAGCGGCCGATGGACCGCCGTTCAAGGCGGAATTACCCAGGATGCAATGCCATCCTGCAAGGAAGCTTCGGACACAGGTCCGTCTTGATGAGAGGCACCAATCACAGTGCCGAAAGTCGTACCGACGGGACACCCGTGTGTCCGGACCGGAAGCACATGAAGTTCTGATCAAGGCCGTTCGTCGCGTCAAGAGCTTCGTCAACACCCCGTCAAGGCTCCCCGAGAGCCAGTACGAGAGGAACAGTCAACTGGAGTCTCCGGAACCATCCCCGGACCCACCGGCCTGGCCGTGCCTGGCAAACAGGTTAAAACGGCGCCGCTTAAAACGGCGCCGTCAATCCGGCGCGCAAAAGCCAGAAGGGGCCTTTCCCCGGCGCCGTTAAAACGGCGCGCAAAAAGCCAAGGGGGCTGCTCCCCGGTGCCCTCAACCCGGCGCGCCTTTCTCCACCGCGCCGGATTAACCACATGCCATATATATGGCATGCCTGGAGGGGGATTATAGAAGAAGAAGGGAGGCCAACAGAAAAAGCGGAGGGGAGATCCGATCAAAAAAAAGGGAAAAGAGAGCCAATCGTCCGAGAGCGAGAAGTCTTGGGGGAGAAGAAAGGGTTTCCACGAGGGCCGCTACGATCCTCCCCG